>JAJHZJ010000487.1:0-219572 GCA_023548195.1 Bettongia penicillata ogilbyi | reverse complement strand
CGGTTTTTACGCTTTACATACATTACTTCAATCTGACCCTTAAAGAGGAACTTTCAAAATGCCTTATTTAGGTTCCCATACACATGTATAGGGATATGGCAAATACTGATATCACAAGCAAGATAAATACCGAAGAGCCAATTTGATAGGATAATTGTAGAGAGGATAGGGTGTCAGTGCTGACAATGTAATATCTTCTTAGTATACATTTTATCTGTTGAGTTGTCTTCAAATACACCTCCAAGTAGGGTATTGGAGGAAGTGACAAAGGTGTACTTGCAAGTGTCTTCCGGGTACACTAGCATAGCTTGTATTGACTTCACTGCTGTCGAAAGATATGTGGATTTTTACCCTTTACATACATTACTTCAAACTTGTCCCTTAAATAGGAACTGTCAAAATGCCTATATTTAGATTCCCATAGACCTGTACAGGGATATGGCTAAATACTGATATCAAAAGCAGGATAAAACAAAGAGTCATTTGATAGGATACTTGTAGAGAGGTTAGGGTTTCAGTGCTGAACAATGTAATATCTTCTTAGTATACATTGTATCTCTTGAGTTGTCTTCAAATACACCTCAAAGTAGGCCAATGGAGGAAGTGACAAAGGTGTACTTGCAAGTGTCTTCCAGGTACACTAGCATAGCTTGTATATTGACTTCACTGCTGTCGAAAAGATATGTGGTTTTTACCCTTTACATACATCTTCCAAACTTTCCCTTAAATAGGAACTGTCAAAATGCCTTTATTTTGATTCCCATAGGCCTGTATAGGGATATGGCTAAATACTGATATCACAAGCAGGATAAATAACGAAGAGTCAATTTGATAGGATACTTGTAGAGAGGTTAGGGTGTCAGTGCAGACAATGTAATATCTTCTTAGTATCCATTGTATCCTTGAGTTGTCTTCAATACACCTCCAAGTAGCCAAGGGAGCATTGACAAAGGTGTACTTGCCAGTGTCTTCCAAGTACATCTAGCATAGCTTGTGTTGACTTCACTGATGTCGAAAAGATATGTGGATTTTTGCCCTTTACATACATTATTTCAAACTTGTCCCTTAAATAGAAACTGTCAAATGCCTATATTTAGATTCCCATAGACCTGTACAGGGATATGACTAAATACTGATATCAGAAGCAGGATAAAAATCAAAGAGTCAGTTTGACAGGATACTTGTAGAGAGCTTAGGGTTCAGTGCTGACAATGTAATATCTTCTTAGTAAACATTGTGTCTCTTGAGTTGTCTTCAAATACATCTTCCAAGGAGCCAAAGCAGCAAGTGACAAAGGTGTACTTGCAAGTGTCTCCCGGGTACACTAGCATAGCTTGTATTGACTTCACTGCTGTCGAAAAGATATGTGGATTTTTACCCTTTAAATACATCATTTCAAACTTGTCCCTTAAATAGAGAACTGTCAAAATGCCTTATTTAATTCCCATAGACCGGTACAGGGATATGGTTAATACTGATATCAGAAGCAGGAAAAAAATCAAAGAGTCATTTGATAGGATACTTGTAGAAGATTAGGGTTTCAGTGCTGACAATGTAATATCTTCTTAGTATACATTGTATCTCTTGAGTTGTCTTCAAATACACCTCCAAGTAGGTCAATGGAGAAGTGCCAAAGGTTACTTGCCAGTGTCTTCCAAGTACCTAGCATAGTTGTATTGACTTCACTGCTGTCGAAAAGATATGTGGTTTTTACCTTTACATACATTCTTCAATCTGACCCTTAAAGAGGAACTTTCAAAATGCCTTTATTTAGGTTCCCATAGGCCTGTATAGGGATATGGCTAAATACTGATATCACAAGCAGGATAAATACCGAAGAGTCAATTTGATAGGAAATTGTAGAGAGGTAGGGTGTCAGTGCTGAAAATGTAATATCTTCTTAGTATACATTTTATCTGTTGAGTTGTCTTCAAATACACTCCAAGTAGGATTGGGGAAGTGACAAAGGTGTACTTGCAAGTGTCTTCCGGTACACTAGCATAGTTGTTTGACTTCCCTGCTGTCGAAAAAATATGTGGATTTTTACCCTTTACATACATTACTTCAATCTTGACCCTTAAATAGGAACTGTCAAAATGCCTTTATTTAGGTTCCCATAGGCCTGAACAGGGATATGGCTAAATACTGATATCACAAGGAGGATAATAATCAAAGAGTCAAGATTACTAGGACACTTGTAGAGAGTGTAGGGTGTGAGTGCTGACAATGTAATATCTTTTTATTATACATTGTATTCTTCTGTTATCTTCAAATACTCCTTCCATGTTGGCAATGGAGCAATGGACAATAGTGTACTTGCAAGTATCTTCCAGGTACCCTAGAATATCTTCTATTGACTTCACTGCTGTCGAAAAGATATGTGGATTTTTACCCTGTACATACATTACTTCAATGTTGCCTCTTAAGGAGGAACTGCCAAAAGCTTTTATTGAGATTCTCTATGCCTGAACAGGGAAAATGCTAAATACTGATATCACAAGCAGGATAAAGAAAGAGTCAAGTTGATAGGACACTTGTAGAGAATCTAGGGATTCAGTGCTGACAATGTAATATCTTCTTATTATACATTGTATTTCTTGAGTTATCTTCAAATACACCTTCCATTTTTGGCAATGGAGCAATGGAAAATAGTGCACTTGCAGGTATCTTCCAGGTATATAGCATAGCTTGTATTGACTTCACTGCTGTCGAAAAGGTATGTGGATTTTTACCCTTTACATACATTACTTCAATCTTGACCCTTAAATAGGAACTGTCAAAATGCCTATATTTAGCTTCCCATAGACCTGTACAGGGATATGGCTAAATACTGTATCACAAGCAGGATAAAAATCAAAGAGTCAATTTGATAGGATACTTGTAGAGAGGTTGGGCTGTCAGTGCTGACAATGTAATATCTTCGTAGTATGCATTGTATTTCTTTAATGTCTTCAAATACACCTTCCAAGTAAGCCAATGGAGCAAGTGACAAGGTGTACTCCAAGTGTCTTCCAGGTACATTAAATAGCTTGTATATACTTCACTGCTATCGAAAAGATATTTGGATTTTACCCTTTACATACATTGCTTCAAACTTGTCCCTTAAATAGGAACTGTCAAAATGCCTTTATTTAGATTCCCATAGTCATGAACAGAGATATAGCTAAATACTGATAGCACATGCAGGATAAAAATCAAAGACTCATTTTGATAGGATACTTGTAGAGAGGTTTCGGTGTCAGTGCAGACAATGTAAATATCTTCTTAGTATACATTGTATCTCTGAGTTGTCTTCAAAGACACCTCCAAGTAGGCAATGGAGCACGTGACAATGGTGTACTTGCAAGTGTCTTCCAGGTACACTAACATAGCTTGTATTGCTTCACTGCTGTCGAAAAGATATGTGGATTTTTACCCTTTACATACATTTCTTCAATCTTGACCCTTAAATAGGAACTGTGAAAATGCCTTTATTTCGGTTCCCATAGGCCTATATAGGGATATGGCTAAATACTGATATCACAAGCAGGATAAATACCGAAGAGTCAATTTGATAGGAGACTTGTAGAGAGGTTAGGGAGTCAGTGCTGACAATGTAATATCTTCTTAGTATACATTGTATACCTTGAGTTGTCTTCAAATACACCTCCAAGTAGCAAGGGAGCATGTGACAAAGGTGTACTTGCCAGTGTCTTCCAAGTACATCTAGCATAGCTTGTGTTGACTTCACTGCTGTCGAAAAGATATGTGGATTTTTGCCCTTTACATACATTACTTCAAACTTGTCCCTTAAATAGAAACTGTCAAAATGCCTATATTTAGATTCCCATAGACCTGTACAGGGATATGGCTAAATACTGATATCAGAAGCAGGATAAAAATCAAAGAGCATTTGACTAGGAACTTGTAGAGAGCTTAGGGTTCAGTGCTGACAATGTAATATCTTCTTAGTAAACATTGTTCTCTTGAGTTGTCTTCAAATACATCTTCCAAGGAGCCAAAGAGCAAGTGACAAAGGTGTACTTGCAAGTGTCTTCCGGGTACACTAGCATAGCTTGTATTGACTTCACTGCTGTCGAAAAGATATGTGGATTTTTACCCTTTAAATACATCATTTCAAACTTGTCCCTTAAATAGGAACTGTCAAAATGCCTTATTTAGATTCCCATAGACCGGTACAGGGATATGGTTAATACTGATATCAGAAGCAGGAAAAAAATCAAAGAGTCAGTTTGATAGGATACTTGTAGAGAGTTAGGGTTTCAGTGCTGACAATGTAATATCTTCTTAGTATACATTGTATCTCTTGAGTTGTCTTCAAATACACCTCCAAGTAGGTCAATGGAGTAAGTGCCAAAGGTATACTTGCCAGTGTCTTCCAAGTACACTAGCATAGATTGTATTGACTTCACTGCTGTCGAAAAGATATGTGGGTTTTTACGCTTTACATACATTACTTCAATCTTGACCCTTAAAGAGGAACTTTCAAAATGCCTTTATTTAGGTTCCCATAGGCTGTATAGGGATATGGCTAAATACTGATATCACAAGCAGGATAAATACCGAAGAGTCAATTTGATAGGATAATTGTAGAGAGGATAGGGTGTCAGTGCTGAAAATGTAATATCTTCTTAGTATACATTTTATCTGTTGAGTTGTCTTCAAATACACTCCAAGTAGGTATTGGGGAAGTGACAAAGGTGTACTTGCAAGTGTCTTCCGGTACACTACATAGCTTGTATTGACTTCACTGCTGTCGAAAAGATATGTGGATTTTACCCTTTACATACATTACTTCAATCTTGACCCTTAAATAGGAACTGTCAAAATGCCTTTATTTAGGTTCCCATAGGCCTGTACAGGGATATGGCTAAATACTGATATCACAAGCAGGATAAAATCAAAGAGTCAAGTTACAGGAACTTGTAGAGAGTTAGGGTGTCAGTGCTGACAATGTAATATCTTTTTATTATACATTGTATTCTTCTGTTAGTCTTCAAATACTCCTTCCAGTGGACAATGGAGCAATGTGACAAAGGTGTACTTGCAAGTGTCTTCCAGGTACCTAGACATATGCTTATTGACTTCACTGCTGTCGAAAAGATATGTGGATTTTTACCCTTACATACATTACTTCAATTTGCCCCTTAAAGGAACTGCTCAAAAGCTTTTATTTAGATTCCCTATGCCTGAACAGGGAAATATGCTAAATACTGATATCACAAGCAGGATAAAAGAAGAGTCAAGTTTGATAGGAACTTGTAGAGAATCTAGGTTCAGTGCTGACAATGTAATATCTTCTTATGTATACATTGTATTCTTGAGTTATCTTCAAATACACCTTCCATTTTTGGCAATGGAGCAATGGAAAATAGTGACTTGCAGGTATCTTCCAGGTATATAGCATAGCTTGTATTGATTCACTGCTGTCGAAAAGATATGTGGATTTTTACCTTTACATACATTACTTCAATCTTGACCCTTAAATAGGAACTGTCAAAATGCCTATATTTAGCTTCCCATAGCCTGTACAGGGATATGGCTAAATACTGTATCACAAGCAGGATAAAAATCAAAGAGTCAATTTGATAGGATACTTGTAGAGAGGTTGGGCTGTCAGTGCTGACAAGTAATATCTTCGTAGTATGCATTGTATTTCTTTATTGTCTTCAAATACACCTTCCAAGTAAGCCAATGGAGCAAGTGACAAGAGGTGTACTCCCAAGTGTCTTCCAGGTACATTAAATAGCTTGTATATACTTCACTGCTATCGAAAAGATATTTGGATTTTACCCTTTACATACATTGCTTCAAACTTGTCCCTTAAATAGGAACTGTCAAAATGCCTTATTTAGATTCCCATAGTCATGAACAGAGATATAGCTAAATACTGATAGCACATGCAGGATAAAAATCAAAGACTCATTTTGATAGGATACTTGTAGAGAGGTTTCGGTGTCAGTGCAGACAATGTAAATCTTCTTAGTATACATTGTATCTCTTGAGTTGTCTTCAAAGACACCTCCAAGTAGGCCAATGGAGCACGTGACAATGGTGTACTTGCAAGTGTCTTCCAGGTACACTAACATAGCTTGTATTGCTTCACTGCTGTCGAAAAGATATGTGGATTTTTACCCTTTAATACATTTCTTCAATCTTGACCCTTAAATAGGAACTGTGAAAATGCCTTTATTCGGTTCCCATAGGCCTATATGGGATATGGCTAAATACTGATATCACAAGCAGGATAAATACCGAAGAGTCAATTTGATAGGAGACTTGTAGAGAGGTTAGGGAGTCAGTGCTGACAATGTAATATCTTCTTAGTATACATTGTATCTTGAGTTGTCTTCAAATACACCTCCAAGTAGGCCAAGGGAGCAAGTGACAAAGGTGTACTTGCCAGTGTCTTCCAAGTACACTAGCATAGCTTGTGTTGACTTCACTGATGTCGAAAAGATATGTGGATTTTTCCCTTTACATACATTCTTCAACTTGCCCTTAATAGGAACTGTCAAAATGCCTTTATTTCGGTTCCCATAGGCCTGTATAGGGATATGGCTAAATATGATATCAAAATCAGGATAAATACCGAAGAGTCAATTTGATAGGAGACTTGTAGAGGGTTAGGAGTCAGTGCTGAAAATGTAATATCTTCTTAGTATACATGTATCCCTTGAGTTGTCTTCAAATACACCTCCAAATAGGCCAATGGAGCAAGTGACAAAGGTGTACTTGCAAGTGTCTTCCAGGTACACTAGCATAGTTTATTGACTTCACTGCTGTCGAAAAATATGTGGATTGTTACCCTTTACATACATTACTTCAAACTTATCCCTTAATAGAACTGTCAAAATGCCTTTATTTCGGTTCCCATAGGCCTGAAGGGATATGGCTAAATACTGATATACAAGCAGGATAAATAATCAAAGAGTCAATTTGATAGGAACTTGTAGAGAGTTAGGGTGTCAGTGCTGAACAATGTAATATCTTCTTAGTATACATTGTATCTCTTGAGTTGTCTTCAAATACACCTCCAATTAGGCCAATGGAGCAAGTGACAAAGTGTACTTGCAAGTGTCTTCCAGGTACACTAGCATAGCTTCTGTTGACTTCACTGCTGTCGAAAAGATATGTGGATTTTTACCCTTTACATACATTACTTCAAACTTGTCCCTTAAATAGGAACTGTCAAATGCCTATATTTAGATTCCCATAGACCTGTACAGGGATATACTAAATACTGATATCACAAGCAGGATAAAATCAAAGAGTCATTTGATAGGAACTTGTAGAGAGTTAGGGTTCAGTGCTGACAATGTAATATCTTCTTGTATATACATTGTATTCTCTTGAGTTGTCTTCAAATACACTTCCAAGGAGCCAAGCAGCAAGTGACAAAAGTGTACTTGCAAGTGTCTTCCGGGTACACTAGCATAGCTTGTATTGACTTCACTGCTGTCGAAAAGATATGTGGATTTTTACCCTTTAAATACAACTTTCAAATTGTCCCTTAAATAGGAACTGTCAAAATGCCTATATTTAATTCCCATAACCTGTACAGGGATATGGTAAACTGATATCAAACAGGAAAAAATCAAAGAGTCAGTTTGATAGGATACTTGTAGAGAGTTTAGGGTTTCAGTGCTGACAATGTAATATCTTCTTAGTATACATTGTATCTCTTGAGTTGTCTTCAAATACACCTCCAAGTAGGCAATGGAGCAAGTGCCAAAGGTTACTTGCCAAGTGTCTTCCAGTACACTAGCATAGATTGTATTGACTTCACTGCTGTCGAAAAGATATTGTGGTTTTTACCTTTACATACATTACTTCAATCTTGACCCTTAAAGAGGAACTTCAAAATGCCTTTATTTAGGTTCCCATAGCTGAAGGGATATGGCAAATGCTGATATCACAAGCAGGATAAATACCGAAGAGTCAATTTGATAGGATACTTGTAGAGAGGTAAGCGTGTCAGTGCTGAAAATGTAATATCTTCTTAGTATACATTTTATCTCTTGAGTTGTCTTCAAATAACACCTCCAAGTAGGAATGGAAGTGACAAAGGTGTACTTGCAAGTGTCTTCCAGGTAAACTAACATAGATTGTATTGACTTCACTGCTGTCGAAAATATATGTGGATTTTACCCTTTACATACATACTTCAATCTTGACCCTTAAATAGGTACTGTCAAAATGCCTTTATTTAGGTTCCCATAGGCCTGAAAGGGATATGGCTAAATACTGATATCACAGGAGGATAATATCAAAGAGTCAAGATTACAGGACACTTGTAGAGAGTTGGTGAGAGTGCTGACAATGTAATATCTTTTTATTATACATTGTATCTTCTGTTATCTTCAAATACCCTCCAGTGGCAATGGAGCAATGGACAATAGTGTACTTGCAAGTATCTTCCAGGTACCCTAGAATATCTTCTATTGACTTCACTGCTGTCGAAAAGATATGTGGATTTTTCCCTTACAACATTACTTCAATGTGCCCTTAAGGAGAACTGCCAAAAGGCTTTTATTGAGATTCTCTATGCCTGAAAGGGAAAATGCTAAATACTGATATCACAAGCAGGATAAAAAGAAGAGTCAAGTTGATAGGACACTTGTAGAGAATCTAGGGATTCAGTGCTGACAATGTAATATCTTCTTATTATACATTGTATTTCTTGAGTTATCTTCAAATACACCTTCCATTTTTGGCAATGGGGCAATGGAAAATAGTGCACTTGCAGGTATCTTCCAGGTACTATAGCATAGCTTGTATTGACTTCACTGCTGTCGAAAAGGTATGTGGATTTTTACCCTTTACATACAGTACTTCAATCTTGACCCTTAAATAGGAACTGTCAAAATGCCTATATTTAGCTTCCCATAGAACTGTACAGGGATATGGCTAAATACTGATATCACAAGCAGGATAAAAATCAAAGAGTCAATTTGATAGGATACTTGTAGAGAGGTTGGGCTGTCAGTGCTGACAATGTAATATCTTCGTAGTATGCATTGTATTTCTTTAGATGTCTTCAAATACACCTTCCAAGTAAGCCAATGGAGCAAGTGACAAAGGTGTACTCGCAAGTGTCTTCCAGGTACATTAACATAGCTTGTATATACTTCACTGCTATCGAAAAGATATTTGGATTTTACCCTTTACATACATTGCTTCAAACTTGTCCCTTAAATAGAAACTGTCAAAATGCCTTTATTTAGATTCCCATAGTCATGAACAGAGATATAGCTAAATACTGATAGCACATGCAGGATAAAAATCAAAGACTCATTTTGATAGGATACTTGTAGAGAGGTTTCGGTGTCAGTGCAGACAATGTAATATCTTCTTAGTATACATTGTATCTCTTGAGTTGTCTTCAAAGACACCTCCAAGTAGGCCAATGGAGCACGTGACAATGGTGTACTTGCAAGTGTCTTCCAGGTACACTAACATAGCTTGTATTGCTTCACTGCTGTCGAAAAGATATGTGGATTTTTACCCTTTACATACATTCTTCAATCTTGACCCTTAAATAGGAACTGTCAAAATGCCTTTATTTCGGTTCCCATAGGCCTGTATAGGGATATGGCTAAATACTGATATCACAAGCAGGATAAATACCGAAGAGTCAATTTGATAGGAGACTTGTAGAGGGTTAGGGAGTCAGTGCTGACAATGTAATATCTTCTTAGTATACATTGTATCCTTGAGTTGTCTCAAAACACCTCAAGTAGGCCAATGGAGCAAGTGACAAAGTTGTACTTGCAAGTGTCTTCCGGGTACACTAGCATAGTTTGTTTGACTTCACTGCTGTCGAAAAGATATGTGGTTTTTACCCTTTACATACATCTCCAAACTATCCCTTAATAGGAACTGTCAAAATGCCTTTATTTCGGTTCCCATAGGCCTGTAAGGGATATGGCTAAATACTGATATACAACAGGATAAATACGAAGAGTAAATTTGATAGGAGACTTGTAGAGAGGTTAGAGAGTCAGTGCTGACAATGTAATATCTTCTTAGTATACATTGTATCTCTTGAGTTGTCTTCAAATACACCTCCAAATAGGCCAATGGAGCAAGTGACAAATGGTGTACTTGCAAGTGTCTTCCAGGTACACTAACATAGATTGTATTGACTTCACTGCTGTCGAAAAATATGTGGATTTTACCCTTTACATACATTACTTCAATCTTGCCCTTAAATAAGGAACTGTCAAATGCCTTTATTTGAGATTCCCATAGGCCTGACAGGGATATGGCTAAATACTGATATCACAAGCAGGATAAAATCAAAGAGTCAAGTTTATAGGATACTTGTAGAGAGTTTAGGTGTCAGTGCTGACAATGTAATATCTTCTTATTATACATTGTATTTCTTCTGAGTTATCTTCAAATACACCTTCCATGTTGGCAATGGAGCAATGGACAAAGGTGTACTTGAAGTGTCTTCCAGGTTCCCTAAATGTATGTAAAGTGTAAAAATCCACATATCTTTTCGACAGCAGTGAAGTCAATACAAGCTATGCTAGTGTACTTGGAAGACACTGGCAAGTACACTTTTGTCACTTCCTCCAATACCCTACTTGGAGGTGTATTTGAAGAAACTTAAGGTATAAAATGTATACTAAGAAGATATTACATTGTCAGCACTGACTCCCTAACCTCTCTACAAGTTTCCTATCAAATTGACTCTTCGGTATTTATCCTGCTTGTGATATCAGTATTTAGCCATATCCCTATATAGGCCTATGGGAACCGAAATAAAGGCATTTTCACAGTTCCTATTTAAGGGTCAAGACTGAAGAAATGTATGTAAAGGGTAAAAATCCACATATCTTTTCGACAGCAGTGAAGACAATACAAGCTATGTTAGTGTACCCGGAAGACACTTGCAAATACACCATTGTCACGTACTCCATTGGCCTACTTGGAGGTGTCTTTGAAGACAACTCAAGAGATACAATGTATACTAAGAAGATATTACATTGTCTGCACTGACACCGAAACCTCTCTACAAGTATCCTATCAAAATGAGTCTTTGATTTTTATCCTGCATATGCTATCAGTATTTAGCTATATCTCTGTTCATGACTATGGGAATATAAATAAAGGCATTTTGACAGATCCTATTTAAGAGACAAGTTTGAAGCAATGTATGTAAAGGGTAAAATCCAAATATCTTTTCGATAGCAGTGAAGTATATACAAGCTATGCTAATGTACCTGCAAGACACTTGCGAGTACACCGTTGTCACTTGCTCCATTGGCTTACTTGGAAGGTGTATTTGAAGACATCTAAAGAAATACAATGCATACTACGAAGATATTACATTGTCAGCACTGACAGCCCAACCTCTCTACAAGTATCCTATCAATCTGACTCTTTGATTTTTATCCTGCTTGTGATATGAGTATTTAGCCATATCCCTGTACAGGTCTATGGGAACCTAAATATAGGCATTTTGACAGTTCCTATTTAAGGGTCAAGATTGAAGTACTGTATGTAAAGGGTAAAAATCCACATACCTTTTCGACAGCAGTGAAGTCAATACAAGCTATGGTATAGCAACTGGAAGATACCTGCAAGTGGACTGTTTTCCGTTGCTCCATTGCCAAAAATGGAAGGTGCATTTGAAGATAACTCAAGAAATACAATGTATAATAAGAAGATATTACATTGTCAGCATTGAATACCTAGATTCTCTACAGGTGTCCTATCAACTTGACTCTTCTATCTTTATCCTGCTTGTGATATCAGTATTTAACATTTTCCCTGTTCAGGCATATGAGAATCTCAATAACAGCCTTTTGGCAGTTCCTCCTTAAGAGGCAACATTTAAGTAATGTATGTACAGGGTAAAAATCCACATATCTTTTCGACAGCAGTGAAGTCAATAGAAGATATTCTAGGGTACCTGGAAGATACTTGCAAGTACACTATTGTCCATTGCTCCATTGCCCAACATGGAAGGAGTATTTGAAGATAACAGAAGAAATACAATGTATAATAACATGGTATTACATTGTCAGCACTCACACGCTAAACTCTCTACAAGTGTCCTGTAATTTTCACTCTTTGGTTATTATCCTCCTTGTGATATCAGTATTTAGCCAAATCCCTGTTCAGGCCTATGGGAACCTAAATAAAGGCATTTTGACAGTACCTATTTAACGGTCAAGATTGAAGTAATGTATGTAAAGGGTAGCAATCCACATATATTTTCGAGAGCAGTGAAGTCAATACAATCTATGTTACTGTACCTGGAAGACACTTGCAAGTACACCATTGTCACTTGCTCCATTGGCATATTTGGAGGTGTATTTGAAGACAACTCAAGGGATACAATGTATACTAAGAAGATATTACATTGTCAGCACTGACTCCCTAACCTCTCTACAAGTCTCCTATCAAATTGACTCTTCGGTATTTATCCTGCTTGTAATATCAGTTTTTAGCCATATCCCTATACAGGCCTATGGGAACCGAAATAAAGGCATTTTGACAGTTCCTATGAAGGGTCAAGATTGAAGTAATGTATGTAAAGGCTAACAATCCACAAATATTTTCGACAGCAGTGAAGTCAATACGATCTATGTTAGTGTACCTGGAAGACACTTGCAAGTACACCATTATCACTTGCTCCATTGGCCTATTTGGAGGTGTATTTGAAGACAACTCAAGAGATACAATATATACTAAGAAGGTATTATACTGTCAGCACTGAAACCCTAACCTCTCTACAAGTATCCTATCAAACTGACTCTTTGATTTTTATCCTGCTTCTGATATCAGTATTTAGCCATATCCCTGTACAGGTCTATGGGAATCTAAATATAGGCATTTTGACAGTTCCTATCTAAGGGACAAGTTTGAAGTAATGTATGTAAAGGGTAAAAATCCACATATCATTTCGACAGCAGTGAAGTCAATACAAGCTATGCTAGTGGACCCCGAAGACACTTGCAAGTACACCTTTGTCACTTCCTCCAATAGCCTACTTGGATGTGTATTTGAAGACAACTCAACAGATAAAAAGTATACTAAGAAGATATTACATTTTCCGCACTGACACCCTATCCGCTCTACAATTATCCTATCAAATGGACTCTTAGGTATTTATCCTGCTTGTGATATCACTATTTAGCCATATCTTTATACAGGCCTATGGGAACCTAAATAAAGGCATTTTGAAAGTTCCTCTTTAAGGGTCAAGATTGAAGTAATGTATGTAAAGCGTAAAAACCCACATATCTTTTCGACAGCAGTGAAGTCAATACAATCTATGCTAGTGTACTTGGAAGACACTGGCAAGTATACCTTTGGCACTTACTCCATTGACCTACTTGGAGGTGTATTTGAAGACAACTCAAGAGATACAATGTATACTAAGAAGATGTTACATTGTCAGCACTGAAACCCCAACCTCTCTACAAGTATCCTATCAAACTGACTCTGATTTTTTCCTGCTTCTGATATCAGTATTTATTCATATCCCTGTACAGGTCTATGGGAATCTAAATATTGGCATTTGACAGTTTCTATTTAAGGGACAAGTTTGAAGTAATGTATGTAAAGGGCAAAAATCCAAATATCTTTTCGACATCAGTGAAGTCAACACAAGCTATGCTAGTGTACTTGGAAGACACTGGCAAGTACACCTTTGTCACTTGCTACCTAGGCCTACTTGGAGTTGTATGTGAAGACAACTCAAGGGATACAATGTATACTAAGAAGATATTACATTGTAAGCACTGACTCCCTAACCTCTCTACAAGTCTCCTATCAAATTGACTCTTAGGTATTTATCCTGCTTGTGATATCAGTATTTAGCCATATCCCTATATAGGCCTATGAGAACCGAAATAAAGGCATTTTCACAGTTCCTATTTAAGGGTCAAGATTGAAGAAATGTATGTAAAGGGTAAAAATCCACATATCTTTTCGACAGCAATGAAGGCAATACAAGCTATGTTAGTGTACCTGGAAGACACTTGTAAGTACACCATTGTCACGTGCTCCATTGGCCTACTTGGAGGTGTCTTTGAAGACAACTCAAGAGATACAATGTATACTAAGAAGATATTACATTGTCTGCACTGACACCGAAACCTCTCTACAAGTATCCTATCAAAATGAGTCTTTGATTTTTATCCTGCATGTGCTATCAGTATTTAGCTATATCTCTGTTCATGACTATGGGAATCTAAATAAAGGCATTTTGACAGTTCCTATTTAAGGGACAAGTTTGAAGCAATGTATGTAAAGGGTAAAATCCAAATATCTTTTCGATAGCAGTGAAGTATATACATGCTATGTTAATGTACCTGGAAGACACTTGCGAGTACACCTTTGTCACTTGCTCCATTGGCCTACTTGGAAGGTGTATTTGATGACATCTAAAGAAATACAATGCATACTACGAAGATATTACATTGTCAGCACTGACAGCCCAACCTCTCTACAAGTATCCTATCAAATTGACTCTTTGATTTTTATCCTGCTTGTGATATAAGTATTTAGCCATATCCCTGTACAGGTCTATGGGAAGCTAAATATAGGCATTTTGACAGTTCCTATTTAAGGGTCAAGATTGAAGTACTGTATGTAAAGGGTAAAAATCCACATACCTTTTCGACAGCAGTGAAGTCAATACAAGCTATGCTACAGTACCTGGAAGTTACCTGCAAGTGCACTATTTTCCATGGCACCATTGCCAAAAATGTAAGGTGTATTTGAAGATAACTCAAGAAATACAATGTATAATAAGAAGATATTACATTGTCAGCACTGAATCCCTAGATTCTCTACAAGTGTCCTATCAAATTGACTCTTCTATCTTTATACTGCTTGTGATATCAGTATTTAGCATTTTCCCTGTTCAGGCATATGAGAATCTCAATAAAAGCCTTTTGGCAGTTCCTCCTTAAGAGGCAACTTTGAAGTAATGTATGTACAGGGTAAAAATCCACATATCTTTTCGACAGCAGTGAAGTCAATAGAAGATATTGTAGGGTACCTGGAAGATATTGCAAGTACACTATTGTCCATTGCTCCATTGCCCAACATGGAAGGAGTATTTGAAGATAACAGAAGAAATACAATGTATAATAAAATGATTTTACATTGTCAGCACTCACACCCTAAATTCTCTACAAGTGTCCCGTAATCTTGACTCTTTGATTATTATCCTCCTTGTGATATCAGTATTTAGCCATATCCCTGTTCAGCCCTATGGGAACCGAAATAAAGGCATTTTGACAGTTCCTATCTAAGGGATAAGTTTGGAGTATTGTATGTAAAGGGTAACAAGCCACATATTTTTTCGACAGCAGTAAAGTGAAAACAAACTATGCTAGTGTACCCGGAAGACACTTGCAAGTACACCTTTGTCACTTGCTCCATTGGCCTACTTTGAAGTGTATTTGAAGCCAACTCAAGGGATACAATGTATACTAAGAAGATATTACATTTTCAGCACTGACTCCCTAACCTCTCTACAATCTCCTATCAAATTGACTCTTCGGTATTTATCCTACTTGTAATATCAGTATTTAGCCATATCCCTATACAGGCCTATGGGAACCGAAGTAAAGGCATTTTGACAGTTTCTATTAAGGGTCAAGATTGAAGAAATGTATGTAAAGGGTAAAAATCCACATATCTTTTCGACATCAGTGAAGTCAACACAAGCTATGCTAGTGTACTTGGAAGACACTGGCAAGTACACCTTTGTCACTTGCTCCCTTGGCCTACTTGGAGGTGTATTTGAAGACAACTCAAGGGATACAATGTATACTAAGAAGATATTACATTGTCAGCACTGACTCCCTAACCTCTCTACAAGTTTCCTATCAAATTGACTCTTCGGTATTTATCCTGCTTGTGATATCAGTATTTAGCCATATCCCTATATAGGCCTATGGGAACCGAAATAAAGGCATTTTCACAGTTCCTATTTAAGGGTCAAGACTGAAGAAATGTATGTAAAGGGTAAAAATCCACATATCTTTTCGACAGCAGTGAAGACAATACAAGCTATGTTAGTGTACCCGGAAGACACTTGCAAGTACACCATTGTCACTTACTCCATTGGCCTACTTGGAGGTGTATTTGAAGACAACTCAAGAGATACAATGTATACTAAGAAGATATTACATTGTCTGCACTGACACCCGAAACCTCTCTACAAGTATCCTATCAAAATGAGTCTTTGATTTTTATCCTGCATATGCTATCAGTATTTAGCTATATCTCTGTTCATGACTATGGGAATCTAAATAAAGGCATTTTGACAGATCCTATTTAAGGGACAAGTTTGAAGCAATGTATGTAAAGGGTAAAATCCAAATATCTTTTCGATAGCAGTGAAGTATATACAAGCTATGCTAATGTACCTGCAAGACACTTGCGAGTACACCGTTGTCACTTGCTCCATTGGCTTACTTGGAAGGTGTATTTGAAGACATCTAAAGAAATACAATGCATACTACGAAGATATTACATTGTCAGCACTGACAGCCCAACCTCTCTACAAGTGTCCTATCAAATTGACTCTTTGATTTTTATCCTGCTTGTGATATCAGTATTTAGCCATATCCCTGTACAGGTCTATGGGAAGCTAAATATAGGCATTTTGACAGTTCCTGTTTAAGGGTCAAGATTGAAGTACTGTATGTAAAGGGTAAAAATCCACATACCTTTTCGACAGCAGTGAAGTCAATACGAGCTATGGTATAGTAACTGGAAGATACCTGCAAGTGGACTGTTTTCTGTTGCTCCATTGCCAAAAATGGAAGGTGCATTTGAAGATAACTCAAGAAATACAATGTATAATTAGAAGATATTACATTGTCAGCATTGAATACCTAGATTCTCTACAGGTGTCCTATCAACTTGACTCTTCTATCTTTATCCTGCTTGTGATATCAGTATTTAACATTTTCCCTGTTCAGGCATATGAGAATCTCAATAACAGCCTTTTGGCAGTTCCTCCTTAAGAGGCAACATTTAAGTAATGTATGTACAGGGTAAAAATCCACATATCTTTTCGACAGCAGTGAAGTCAATAGAAGATATTCTAGGGTACCTGGAAGATACTTGCAAGTACACTATTGTCCATTGCTCCATTGCCCAACATGGAAGGAGTATTTGAAGATAACAGAAGAAATACAATGTATAATAACATGATATTACATTGTCAGCACTCACACGCTAAATTCTCTACAAGTGTCCTGTAATTTTCACTCTTTGGTTATTATCCTCCTTGTGATATCAGTATTTAGCCATATCCCTGTTCAGGCCTATGGGAACCTAAATAAAGGCATTTTGACAGTACCTATTTAACGGTAAAGTTTGAAGTAATGTATGTAAAGGGTAGCAATCCACATATATTTTCGAGAGCAGTGAAGTCAATACAATCTATGTTACTGTACCTGGAAGACACTTGCAAGTACACCATTGTCACTTGCTCCATTGGCCTATTTGGAGGTGTATTTGAAGACAACTCAAGGGATACAATGTATACTAAGAAGATATTACATTGTCAGCACTGACTCCCTAACCTCTCTACAAGTCTCCTATCAAATTGACTCTTCGGTATTTATCCTGCTTGTAATATCAGTATTTAGCCATATCCCTATACAGGCCTATGGGAACCGAAATAAAGGCATTTTGACAGTTCCTATGAAGGATCAAGATTGAAGTAATGTATGTAAAGGCTAACAATCCACAAATATTTTCGACAGCAGTGAAGTCAATATGATCTATGTTAGTGTACCTGGAAGACACTTGCAAGTACACCATTGTCATTTGCTCCATTGGCCTATTTGGAGGTGTATTTGAAGACAACTCAAGAGATAAAATGTATACTAAGAAGGTATTATACTGTCGGCACTGAAACCCTAACCTCTCTACAAGTATCCTATCAAACTGACTCTTTGATTTTTACCCTGCTTCTGATATCAGTATTTAGCCATATCCCTGTACAGGTCTATGGGAATCTAAATATAGGCATTTTGACAGTTCCTATCTAAGGGACAAGTTTGAAGTAATGTATATAAAGGGTAAAAATCCACATATCATTTCGACAGCAGTGAAGTCAATACAAGCTATGCTAGGGGACCCCGAAGACACTTGCAAGTACACCTTTGTCACTTCCTCCAATAGCCTACTTGGATGTGTATTTGAAGACAACTCAACAGATAAAAAGTATACTAAGAAGATATTACATTTTCAGCACTGACACCCTATCCGCTCTACAATTATCCTATCAAATTGACTCTTAGGTATTTATCCTGCTTGTGATATCAGTATTTAGCCATATCTTTATACAGGCCTATGGGAACCTAAATAAAGGCATTTTGAAAGTTCCTCTTTAAGGGTCAAGATTGAAGTAATGTATGTAAAGCGTAAAAACCCACATATCTTTTCGACAGCAGTGAAGTCAATACAATCTATGCTAGTGTACTTGGAAGACACTGGCAAGTATACCTTTGGCACTTACTCCATTGACCTACTTGGAGGTGTATTTGAAGACAACTCAAGAGATACAATGTATACTAAGAAGATATTACATTGTCAGCACTGAAACCCCAACCTCTCTACAAGTATCCTATCAAACTGACTCTGATTTTTTCCTGCTTCTGATATCAGTATTTATTCATATCCCTGTACAGGTCTATGGGAATCTAAATATTGGCATTTGACAGTTTCTATTTAAGGGACAAGTTTGAAGTAATGTATGTAAAGGGCAAAAATCCACATATCTTTTCGACATCAGTGAAGTCAACACAAGCTATGCTAGTGTACTTGGAAGACACTGGCAAGTACACCTTTGTCACTTGCTACCTAGGCCTACTTGGAGGTGTATTTGAAGACAACTCAAGGGATACAATGTATACTAAGAAGATATTACATTGTAAGCACTGACTCCCTAACCTCTCTACAAGTCTCCTATCAAATTGACTCTTCGGTATTTATCCTGCTTGTGATATCAGTATTTAGCCATATCCCTATATAGGCCTATGAGAACCGAAATAAAGGCATTTTCACAGTTCCTATTTAAGGGTCAAGATTGAAGAAATGTATGTAAAGGGTAAAAATCCACATATCTTTTCGACAGCAATGAAGGCAATACAAGCTATGTTAGTGTACCTGGAAGACACTTGTAAGTACACCATTGTCACGTGCTCCATTGGCCTACTTGGAGGTGTCTTTGAAGACAACTCAAGAGATACAATGTATACTAAGAAGATATTACATTGTCTGCACTGACACCGAAACCTCTCTACAAGTATCCTATCAAAATGAGTCTTTGATTTTTATCCTGCATGTGCTATCAGTATTTAGCTATATCTCTGTTCATGACTATGGGAATCTAAATAATGGCATTTTGACAGTTCCTATCTAAGGGATAAGTTTGGAGTATTGTATGTAAAGGGTAACAAGCCACATATTTTTTCGACAGCAGTAAAGTGAAAACAAACTATGCTAGTGTACCCGGAAGACACTTGCAAGTACACCTTTGTCACTTGCTCCATTGGCCTTCTTTGAAGTGTATTTGAAGCCACCCCAAGGGATACAATGTATACTAAGAAGATATTACATTTTCAGCACTGACTCCCTAACCTCTCTACAATCTCCTATCAAATTGACTCTTCGGTATTTATCCTACTTGTAATATCAGTATTTAGCCATATCCCTATACAGGCCTATGGGAACCGAAATAAAGGCATTTTGACAGTTTCTATTAAGGGACAAGATAGAAGAAATGTATGTAAAGGGTAAAAATCCACATATCTTTTCGACATCAGTGAAATCAACACAAGCTATGCTAGTGTACTTGGAAGACCACTGGCAAGTACACCTTTGTCACTTGCTCCCTTGGCCTACTTGGAAGTGTATTTGAAGACAACTCAAGGGATACAGTGTATACTAAGAATATATTACATTGTCAGCACTGACTCCCTAACCTCTCTACAAGTCTCCTATCAAATTGACTCTTCGGTATTTATCCTGCTTGTGATATCAGTATTTAGCCATATCCCTATATAGGCCTATGGGAACCGAAATAAAGGCATTTTCACAGTTCCTATTGAAGGGTCAAGATTGAAGAAATGTATGTAAAGGGTAAAAATCCACATATCTTTCCGACAGCAGTGAAGGCAATACAAGCTATATTAGTGTACCTGGAAGACACTTGCAAGTACACCATTGTCACCTGCTCCATTGGCCTACTTGGAGGTGTCTTTGAAGACAACTCAAGAGATAAAATATATACTAAGAAGATATTACATTGTCTGCCGTGATAATGAAAGCTCTCTACAAGTATCCTATCAAAATAACTCTTTGATTTTTATACTGCATGTGCTATCAGTATTTAGCTATATCTCTGTTCATGACTATGGGAATCTAAATAAAGGCATTTTGACAGTTCCTATTTAAGGGACAAGTTTGAAGCAATGTATGTAAAGGGTAAAATCCAAATATCTTTTCGATAGCAGTGAAGTATATACATGCTATGTTAATGTACCTGGAAGACACTTGCGAGTACACCTTTGTCACTTGCTCCATTGGCCTACTTGGAAGGTGTATTTGATGACATCTAAAGAAATACAATGCATACTACGAAGATATTACATTGTCAGCACTGACAGCCCAACCTCTCTACAAGTATCCTATCAAATTGACTCTTTGATTTTTATCCTGCTTGTGATATAAGTATTTAGCCATATCCCTGTACAGGTCTATGGGAAGCTAAATATAGGCATTTTGACAGTTCCTATTTAAGGGTCAAGATTGAAGTACTGTATGTAAAGGGTCAAAATCCACATACCTTTTCGACAGCAGTGAAGTCAATACAAGCTATGCTACAGTACCTGGAAGATACCTGCAAGTGCACTATTTTCCATGGCTCCATTGCCAAAAATGTAAGGTGTATTTGAAGATAACTCAAGAAATACAATGTATAATAAGAAGATATTACATTGTCAGCACTGAATCCCTAGATTCTCTACAAGTGTCCTATCAAATTGACTCTTCTATCTTTATACTGCTTGTGATATCAGTATTTAGCATTTTCCCTGTTCAGGCATATGAGAATCTCAATAAAAGCCTTTTGGCAGTTCCTCCTTAAGAGGCAACTTTGAAGTAATGTATGTACGGGGTAAAAATCCACATATCTTTTCGACAGCAGTGAAGTCAATAGAAGATATTGTAGGGTACCTGGATGATATTGCAAGTACACTATTGTCCATTGCTCCATTGCCCAACATGGAAGGAGTATTTGAAGATAACAGAAGAAATACAATGTATAATAAAATGATTTTACATTGTCAGCACTCACACCCTAAACTCTCTACAAGTGTCCCGTAATCTTAACTCTTTGATTATTATCCTCCTTGTGATATCAGTATTTAGCCATATCCCTGTTCAGCCCTATGGGAACCGAAATAATGGCATTTTGACAGTTCCTATCTAAGGGATAAGTTTGGAGTATTGTATGTAAAGGGTAACAAGCCACATATTTTTTCGACAGCAGTAAAGTGAAAACAAACTATGCTAGTGTACCCGGAAGACACTTGCAAGTACACCTTTGTCACTTGCTCCATTGGCCTACTTTGAAGTGTATTTGAAGCCAACTCAAGGGATACAATGTATACTAAGAAGATATTACATTTTCAGCACTGACTCCCTAACCTCTCTACAATCTCCTATCAAATTGACTCTTCGGTATTTATCCTACTTGTAATATCAGTATTTAGCCATATCCCTATACAGGCCTATGGGAACCGAAATAAAGGCATTTTGACAGTTTCTATTAAGGGACAAGATTGAAGAAATGTATGTAAAGGGTAAAAATCCACATATCTTTTCGACATCAGTGAAATCAACACAAGCTATGCTAGTGTACTTGGAAGACACTGGCAAGTACACCTTTGTCACTTGCTCCCTTGGCCTACTTGGAAGTGTATTTGAAGACAACTCAAGGGATACAATGTATACTAAGAAGATATTACATTGTCAGCACTGACTCCCTAACCTCTCTACAAGTCTCCTATCAAATTGACTCTTCGGTATTTATCCTGCTTGTGATATCAGTATTTAGCCATATCCCTATATAGGCCTATGGGAACCGAAATAAAGGCATTTTCACAGTTCCTATTTAAGGGTCAAGATTGAAGAAATGTATGTAAAGGGTAAAAATCCACATATCTTTTCGACAGCATTGAAGGCAATACAAGCTATGTTAGTGTACCTGGAAGACACTTGCAAGTACACCATTGTCACGTGCTCCATTGGCCTACTTGGAGGTGTCTTTGAAGACAACTCAAGAGATAAAATATATACTAAGAAGATATTACATTGTCTGCACTGACACTGAAAGCTCTCTACAAGTATCCTATCAAAATAACTCTTTGATTTTTATACTGCATGTGCTATCAGTATTTAGCTATATCTCTGTTCATGACTATGGGAATCTAAATAAAGGCATTTTGACATTTCCTATTTAAGGGACAAGTTTGAAATAATGTATGTAAAGGGTAAAATCCAAATATCTTTTCGATAGCAGTGAAGTATATACAAGCTATGTTAATGTACCTGGAAGACACTTGCGAGTACACCTTTGTCACTTGCTCCATTGGCTTACTTGGAAGGTGTATTTGAAGACATCTAAAGAAAAACAATGCATACTACGAAGATATTACATTGTCAGCACTGACAGCTCAACCTCTCTACAAGCATCCTATCAAATTAACTCGTTGATTTTTATCCTGCTTGTGATATCTGTATTTAGCCATATCCCTGTACAGCTCTATGGGAATCTAAATATAGGCATTTTGACAGTTCCTATTTAAGGGACAAGTTTGAAGTAATGTATGGAAAGGTTAAAAATCCACATATCTGTTCGACAGCAGTGAAGTCAATACAAGCTATGCTAGGGTACCCGGAAGACGCTTGGAAGTACACCTTTGTCACGTCCTCCAATACCCTGCCTTGAGGTGTATTTGAAGACAACTCAACAGATAAAATGTATTCTAAGGTGATATTACATTTTCAGCACGGACACCCTATCCTCTCTACAATTATCCTATCAAATTGAATCTTCGATATTTATCCTGCTTTTGATATCAGTATTTAGCCATATCCCTATACAGGCCTATGGGAACCTAAATAATGGCATTTTGAAAGTTCCTCTTTAAGGTTGAAGATTGAAGTAATGTATGTAAAGCGTAAAAACCCACATATCTTTTCAACAGCAGTGAAGTCAATACAATCTATGCTAGTGTACTTGGAAGACACTGGCAAGTATACCTTTAGCACTTACTCCATTGACCAACTTGGAGGTGTATTTGAAGACAACTCAAGAGATACAATGTATAGTAAGAAGATATTACATTGTCAGCACTGAAACCCTAACCTCTCTACAAGTATCCTATCAAACGGACTCGTTGATTTTTTTCCTGCTTCTGATATCAGTATTAACCATATCCCTGTACCGGTCTATGGGAATCTAAATATAGACATTTTGACAGTTCCTATTTAAGGGACAAGTTTGAAATGATGTATGTAAAGGGTAAAAATCCACATATCTTTTCGACAGCAGTGCAGTCAATACAAGCTATGCTAGTGTACCCGGAAGACACTTGCAAGTACACCTTTGTCACTTGCTGCTTTGTCCTCCTTGGAAGATGTATTTGAAGACAACTCAAGAGACACAATGTTTACTAACAAGATATTTCATTGTCAGCACTTGAACCCTAAGCTCTCTACAAGTATCCTGTCGAATTGACTCTTTGATTTTTATCCTGCTTCTGATATCAGTATTTAGTCATATCCCTGTACAGGTCTATGGGAATATAAATATAGGCATTTGACAGTTTCTATTTAAGGGACAAGTTTGAAGTAATGTATGTAAAGGGCAAAAATCCACATATCTTTTCGACATCAGTGAAGTCAACACAAGCTATGCTAGTGTACTTGGAAGACACTGGGAAGTACACCTTTGTCACTTGCTACCTTGGCCTACTTGGAGGTGTATTTGAAGACAACTCAAGGGATACAATGTATACTAAGAAGATATTACATTGTCAGCACTGACTCCCTAACCTCTCTACAAGTCTCCTATCAAATTGACTCCTCGGTATTTATCCTGCTTGTGATATCAGTATTTAGCCCTATCCCTATATAGGCATATGGGAACCAAAATAAAGGCATTTTCACAGTTCCTATTTAAGGGTCAAGATTGAAGAAATGTATGTAAAGGGTAAAAATCCACATATCTTTTCGACAGCAGTGAAGGCAATACAAGCTATGTTAGTGTACCTGGAAGACACTTGCAAGTACACCATTGTCACGTGCTCCATTGGCCTACTTGGAGGTGTCTTTGAAGACAACTCAAGAGATACAATGTATACTAAGAAGATATTACATTGTCTGCACTGACACCGAAACCTCTCTACAAGTATCCTATCAAAATGAGTCTTTGATTTTTATCCTGCATGTGCTATCAGTATTTAGCTATATCTCTGTTCATGACTATGGGAATCTAAGTAAAGGCATTTTGACAGTTCCTATTTAAGGGACAAGTTTGAAGCAATGTATGTAAAGGGTAAAATCCAAATATCTTTTCGATAGGAGTGAAGTATATACAAGCTATGTTAATGTACCTGGAAGACACTTGCGAGTACACCTTTGTCACTTGCTTCATTGCCTTACTTGGAAGGTGTATTTGAAGACATCTAAGAAATACAATGCATACTACGAAGATATTACATTGTCAGCACTGACACCCTAACCTCTCTACAAGTATCCTATCAAATTGACTCTTTGATTTTTATCCTGCTTGTGATATAAGTATTTAGCCATATCCCTGTACAGGTCTATGGGAAGCTAAATATAGGCATTTTGACAGTTCCTATTTAAGGGTCAAGATTGAAGTACTGTATGTAAAGGGTAAAAATCCACATACCTTTTCGACAGCAGTGATGTCAATACAAGCTATGCTATAGTGCCTGGAAGATACCTGCACGTGCACTATTTTCCATTGCTCCATTGCCAAAAATGGAAGGTGTATTTGAAGATAACTCAAGAAATACAATGTATAATAAGAAGTTATTACATTGTCAGCACTGAATCCCTAGATTCTCTACAAGTGTCCTATCAACTTGACTCTTCTATCTTTATCCTGCTTGTGATATCAGTATTTAGCATTTTCCCTGTTCAGGCATAGGAGAATCTCAATAAAAGCCTTTTGGCAGTTACTCCTTAAGAGGCAACTTTGAAGTAATGTAGGTACAGGGTAAATATCCACATATCTTTTCGACAGCAGTGAAGTCAATAGAAGATATTCTAGGGTACCTGGAAGATACTTGCAAGTACACTATTTTCCATTGCTCCATTGCCCAACATGGAAGGAGTATTTGAAGATAACAGAAGAAATACAATGTATAAAAAAATGATATTACATTGTCAGCACTCACACGCTAAACTCTCTACAAGTGTCCTGTAATTTTGACTCTTTGATTATTATCCTCCTTGTGATATTTGTATTTAGCCATATCCCTGTTCAGGCCTAGGGGAACCTAAATAAAGGCATTTTGACTGTACCTATTTAGCGGTCAAGATTGAAGTAATGTATGTAAAGGGTAGCAATCCACATATATTTTCGACAGCAGGTGAAGTCAATCCAATCTATGTTAGTGGACCTGGAAGACACTTGCAAGTACCCCATTGTCACTTGCTCCATTGGCCTATTTGGAGGTGTATTTGAAGACAACTCAAGGGATACAATGTATACTAAGAAGATATTACATTGTAAGCACTGACTCCCTAACCACTCTACAAGTCTCCTATCAAACTGAGTCTTCGGTATTTATCCTGATTGTGATATCAGTATTTAGCCATATCCCTATACAGGCCTTTGGGAACCGAAATAAAGGCATTTTGACAGTTCCTATCTAAGGGATAAGTTTAGAGTATTGTATGTAAAGGGTAAAAAGCCACATATCTTTTCGACAGCAGTGAAGTCAAAAGAAACTATGCTAGTGTACCCGGAAGACACATGCAAGTACACCTTTGTCACTTGCTCCATTGGCATACTTTGAGGTGCATTTGAAGACAACTCAAGGGATACAATGTATACTTAGAAGATAAAACATTTTCAGCACTGACTCCCTAACCTCTCTACAAGTCTGCTATCAAATTGACTCTTCGATATTTATCCTGCTTGTGATATCAGTATTTAGCCATATCCCTATACAGGCCTATGGGATCCTAAATAAAGGCATTTTGACAGTTCCTATCTAAGGGATAAGCTTGGAGTATTGTATGTAAAGGGTAACAAGCCACATATTTTTTCGACAGCAATAACGTGAAAACAAACTATGCCAGTGTACCCGGAAGACACTTGCAAGTACACCTTTGTCACTTGCTCCATTGGCCTACTTTGAGGTTTATTTGAAGACAACTCAAGGGATACAATGTATACTAAGAAGATATTACATTTTCAGCACTGACTCCCTAACCTCTCTACAAGTCTCCTATCAAATTGACTCTTCGGTATTTATCCTGCTTGTAATATCGGTATTTAGCCATATCCCTATATAGGCCTATGGGAACCGAAATAAAGGCATTTTGACAGTTCCTATTAAGGATCAAGATTGAAGTAATGTATGTAAAGGGTAAAACTCCACATACCTTTTCGACAGCAGTGAAGTCAATACAAGCTATGCTAGCGTACCTGAAAGACACTTGCCTGTACACCTTTGTCACTTCCTCCATTGGCCTACTTGGAAGCTGTATTTGAAGACAACTCAAGAGATACAGTGTGTACAAAGAAGATATTACATTGTGAGCACTGACACCTTAACCTCTCTACAAGTATCCTATCAAATTGACTCTGATTTTCATCCTGCTTTTGATATCAGTATTTAGCCATATCCCTGTACAGGCCTATGGGAATCTAAATAAAGGCATTTTGACAGTTGCTATTTAAGGGAGAAGTTTGAAGTAATGTATGTAAAGGGTAAAAATCCACATATTTTTCGACAGTAGTGAAGTCAATACAAGCTATGCTAGTGTACCTGGAAGACACTTACAAGTACACCTTTGTCACTTGCTCCATTGCCCTACTTGGAAGGTGTATTGGAAGAAAACTCGCGAGATACTATGTATCCTAAGAAGATATTACATTGTCAGCATAGACTCCCTAATCTCTGTAGATGTATCCCATCAAATTGACTCTTCGATTTTTATCCTCCTTGTGATATCAGTATTTAGCCATATCCCCGTTCAGGCCTATGGGAATCAAAATAAAGGCATTTTGACAGTTCCTATTTAAGGGCCAAGATTGAAGTAATGTATGCAAAGGGTAAAAATCCCCATATATTTTCTGCAGCAGTGAAGTCAGTACAAGATATGCTAGTGTACCTGGAATACACTTGCAAGTACAACATTGTCCATTGATTCATTGGCCAATATTGAAAGTGTATTTGAAGATAACTCAAGATATATAATGTATACTAAGAAGATATGTCATTGTCAACACGGACTACCTAAACTGTCGGCAACTATCATATCAACTTGACTCTTCTGTTTTTTTCCTGCTTGTGATATCAGTATTTAGCCTTTACCCTGTCGAGACCGCTAGGAATCCAAATAAATGCATGTGGGCAGTTCTCCTTAGCAGACTACCCTGACGCAATATATGTAATGGGTAAAAACCCACATATCTTATCGATAGCAGTGAAGACAACAAAAGCTATGCGAGTGTATCTAGAAGATACTTGCAAGTACACCATTGTCCATTGCTCAATTAGCCAACATGGGAGGTGTCTTTCAAGATAACTCAAGAGATACGATGTATAGTAGGGAGATATTACATTGGAAACACTGTCTCCCTAAGCTGTCTGCAAGTCTCATATCAACTTGACTCTTCTATCTTTTTCCTGCTTGTGATATCATTATTTAGGCTTTTCCCCTTTGAGGCCTATAGAAATCCAAAGAAATGAATTTTGTCACTTCCCCTAAAGAGACCACTGTGAAATAATATATCTAAAGAGTAAAAATGCACATATATTATCTACAGCAGTGAAGTCAGTACAACTATGCTAGAGGACCTCGAAGATACTTGCAAGTACTCAACTGTCCCTTGCTCCATTGTCCAACATGGAAGGTGTATATGAAGATGACTTAAGAAATACATTGAATACCAAGAGGATATTACATTGTCAGCACTGAATCCCTAGATTCTCTACAAGTGTCCTATCAACTTGACTCTACTATCTTTATCCTGCTTGTGATATCATTATTTAGCATTTTCCCTGTTCAAACATGTAAGAATCTAAATAAAGGCCTTTTGGAAGTTCCCCCTTAAGAGGCAACATTGAAGTAATGTATGTAAAGGGGAAAAATCCACATATCTTTTCGACACCAGTGAAGTCAATACAAGCTATGCTAGAGTACGTGGAAGATACTTTCAAGTGCACTATTGTCAGTTGCTCCATTGCCCAACATGGAAGGTGTATTTGAAGATAACTCTAGAAATGCAATGTACAAAAAGAAGATATTACATTGTCAGCACTGACACCCTAAATTCTCTACAAGTGTCCTATATACTTGAGTCATCGATCTTTGTCCTGCTTGTAATATCAGTATTTATCCTTTTCCCTGTGGATACCTATAGGAATCGAAATAAATGCATTTTGGCAGTTCCCCTAACAAGACAACTCTTAAGAAATATATGTAAAGGCTTAGAATCCACATATCTTATCGGTAGTAGTGAATACAATACAAGCTATGCGACTGTACCTGGGAGACACTTGCAAGTACACAAGTTTCCATTGCTCCATTGTGAAAAATGTAAGGTGTATTTGAATATAACTCAAGAGATACAAAGTATACTAGTAAGATATTACATTGGAAACACTGTCTCCCTAAGCTGTCTGCAAGTCTCATATCAACTTGACTCCTCTATCTTTTTCCTGCTTGTGATATCAGTATTTACGCTTTTCCCCGTTGAGGCCTATAGAAATCCAAAGAAATGAATTTTTTCACTTCCCCTAAAGAGACCACTGTGAAATATTATATCTAAAGAGTGAAAACCCACATATATTATCTACAGCCTTGAAGTCAGTACAAGCTGTGCTAGAGGACCTGGAAGATACTTGCAAGTACTCAACTGTCCCTTGCTCCCTTGGCCAACTTGGAAGGTGTATATGAAGATGACTTAAGAAATACATTGAAAACTAAGAAGATATTACACTGTCAGCACTGAATCCCTAGATTCTCTACAAGTGTCCTATCAATTTGACTCTTCTATATTTATCCTGCTTCTGATATCTGTATTTAGCATTTTCCCTGCTCAGGCACATAAGAAACTAAATAAAGGCCATTGGGCAGTTCCTCCTTAAGAGGCAACATTGAAGTAATGTATGTAAAGGGTAAAAATCCACATATCTTTTCGACAGCAGTGAAGTCAATAGAAGCTATGCTAAAGTCCGTGGAAGATACTTGCAAGGGCAATATTGTCCGTTGCTCCATTGCCCAAAATGGAAGGAGTATTTGAAGATAACACAAGATATACAATGTATAATAAGAAGATATTACATTGTCAGCACTGACACCCTAAACTCTATACAAGTGTCCTGTAACCTTGACTCTTCGATTTTTATCCTGCTTGTAATATCAGTATTTAGCATTTTCCCTGTTGAGACCTATAAGAATCTAAATAAAGGCATTTTGGAAGTTTCCCTAACCAGACAACTCTGAAGTAATATATGTAAAACCTTTGAACACACATATCTTGTCAGTAGCAATGAAGACAATACAAGCAATGCGAGTGTACCTGGAAGATACTTGCAAGTACTCCATTGCCTAATGCTCCATTGGCCAACGTGAAAACAACTCAAGAGATACAATGTATATTAAGAAGATATTACATTGTCAGCACTGACACCCTAACCTCTCTAAAAGTATCCTATCAAACTGACTCTTTGATTTTTATCCTGCTTGTGATATCACTATTAACCATATCCCTGTACAGGCTTATGGGAAGCTAAATAAAGGCATTTTCACAGTTCCTATTTAAGGGACAAGATTGACGTAATGCATGTAAACGGAAAAATCCACATATCTTTTCGACAGCAGTGAAGTCAATACAAGCTATGCCAGGGTACCTGGAAGACACTTGCCTGTACACCTTTGTCACTTGCTCCATTGGCCTACTTGGAAGATGTATTTGAAGAAAACTCAAGAGATACAGTGTATAAAAAGAAGATATTACATTCTCAGCACTGATAACCCAAAATCTCTACAAGTATCCTATCAAATTGACTCTTTAATTTTTATCATGCTTGTGATATCAGTATTTAGCCATGTCCCTGTACAGGTCTACCGGAATCTAAATAAGGTATTTTGACAGTTCCTATTAAAGGAACAAGTTTCAGGCAATGTCTGTAAAGGGTAAGATCCAAATATCTTTTCGACAGCAGTGAAGGCAATACAAGGTATGCTAGTGTACATGGAAGACACTTGTCAGTACACCTTTGTACCTTGCTCCATTGGCCTACTGGGAAGGTGTATTTGAAGACAACTAAAGAGACAGAGTGTGTACTAAGAAGATATTACATTGTCAGCACTGACACACTAACCTCACTACAAGTATCTTATCAAATTGACTCTTCGGTATTTATCCTTCTTGTGATATCATATTTATTCATATCCCTGTACAGGCCTATGGAAAACTAAATAAAGGCCGTTTGAAAGTTCCTATTTCAGGAAGAAGATTTAAGTAATATATGTAAAGGGTAAAAATCCACGTATCGTTTCGACAGCTATGCTAGTGTACCTGGAAGACACTTGCAAGTACACTTTTGTCACTTGCTCCCTTGGCCTACTTGGAGGTGTAATTGAAGACAACTCAAGAGATAAAATGTATACAAAGAACCTATTACATTGTCAGCACTGATAACCTAACCACTGTACAAGTATCCTATCAAATTGACTCTATGATTTTTATCCTGCTTGTGACATCAGTATTTAGCCATATCCCTGCTCAGGCCTATGGGAATCTAAATAAAATCATTTTCTCAGTTCCTATTTAAGGGACAACATTGAAGTAATGTATGTAAAGGGTAAAAATACACATATCTTTTCGACAGCAGTAAAGACAATACAAGTTATGCTAGTGTACCTGGAAGACACTTGCAAGTACACATTTGTCACTTAGTCCATTGGCCTACTTGGAGGTGTATTTGAAGAAAACTCAAGAGATACAATGAATTCTAAGAAGATATAACACTTTCAGCACTCACACCCTAACCTCTATACAAGTATTCTATCAAATTGACCCTTCGGTACTTATCCTGCTTGTGATGTAAGTATTTTGCCATAGGCCTGTTCAGGCCGATGGGAATCAAAATAAAGTCATTTTGGCAGTTCCTATTTAAGGGTCAAGATTGAAGTAATGTATGCAAAGGGAAAAAATCCACATATCTTTTCGACAGCAGTGAAGTCAATAGGAGCTATGCTAGTGTACCTGGAAGGCACTTGCACGTATGCCTTTGTCACTTCCTCTATTGGCCTACTTTTAAGGTGTATTTGAAGAAAACTCAAGAGATACAATGATACTAGGAAGATATTACATTGTCTACACTGACACCCTAACCTCTCTACAAGTATCCTGTCAAATTGACTCTTTGATTTTATCCTGCTTGTGATATCAGTATTTAGCCATATCCCTGTTCAGGCTGATGGGAGTCTAAATAAAAGGATTTTCACATTTCCTATTCAAGGGACAACCTTGAAGTAATGTATGTAAAAATACACATATCTTTTCGACAGCAGTGAAGGCAATACAAGCTATGCCTAGTATAGGCATAGAGATACAGTGTATACTAAGAAGATATTACATTGTCACCACTGACACCCTAACCTCTCTACAAGTATTCTATCAAATGGACTCTTCCATATTTATCCTGCTTGTGATATCAGTATTTATCCATGTCCCTGTACAAGCCTATAGAAACCTAAATAAAGGCTTTTTGAAAGTATCTATTTAATGAACAAGATAGAAGTAATGTATGTAAAGCGTAAAAATCCACATATCTTTTTGACAGCAGTGAAGATACTCGCAAGTGCACTATTCTCCATTGCTCCATTGCCCAACATGGAAGTAGTGTTTGAAGATAACACAAGAAATACAATGTATAATAAGAAGGTATTACTTTGTCAGCACTGACACCCTTAACTCTATACAAGTATGTGTCCTGTAATCTTGACTCTTCGATTTTTATCCTGCTAGTAATATCAGTATTTAGCCTTTTCCCTGTTGAGACCTATCAGAATCCAAATAAAGGCATTTTGGCAGTTCCCCTAACCAGACAACTCTGAAGTAACATATGTAAAGCCTTTGAACACACATATCTTATCGGTAGCAATGAAGACAATACAAGCTATGCGAGTGTACCTTTGTCAGCACTGACACCCTACCCTCTCTACAAGTATCCTATCAAATTGACACTTCGATTTTTATTCTGCTTGTGATATCAGTATTTTGCCATATGCCTGTTCAGGCCGATGGGAATCAAAAGAAAGTCATTTTGGATGTTCCTATTCAAGGGACAAGGGACAACATTGAAGTAATGTATGTAAAGGGAAAAAAATCCACATATCTATTCGACAGCAATGAAGTCAATAGAAGCTATGCTAGTGTACCTTGAAGACACTTGCAAGTATTCCTTTGTAACATCCTTCATTGGCCTACTTGGAAGGTGTGTTTTAAGACAAGTCAAGAGACACAATGCATACTTAGAAGATATTACATTGTCAGCACCGACACCCTAACCTCTCCACAAGAATCCTATCAAATTGACTCTTGGATTTTTATCTTGCTTGTGATATCAGTATTTAGCCACATACCTGTTCAGGCCTATAGAAATGTAATAAAAGCATTTTCACAGTTCCTATTTAAATGTCAAGGTTGAAGTAATGTATGTAAAGGGTAAAAATCCACATACCTTTTCGACAGCAGGGAAGTCAATACAAGCTATGCTAGTGTAACTGGAAGACACTTTCAAGTACACTTTGGTCACTTGCTCATTTGGCCTACTTGGAAGTGTATTTGAATACAACTCAATAGATACAATGTATACTAAAAAGGTATTACGTTGTCAACACTGAAACCCTAACCCCTATGCAAGTATCCTATCAATCTGACTCTTTGATTTTTATCCTGCTTGTGACATCAGTATGTAGCCAGATCCCTGTACAGGTCTATGGCAATCTAAATATAGGCCTTTTGACAGTTCCTATTAAGGAACAAGGTTAAAGTAATGTATGTAAAGGGTAAAAATTCACATATCTTTTCGACAGCAGTGAAGTCAATACAAGCTATGCTAAAGTACCTGGAAGATACTTGCAAGTGCACTATTGTCCATTGCTCCATTGCCCAACATGGAAGGAGTATTTGAAGATAACACAAGAAATACAATGTATAATAAGAAGATATTACATTGTCAGCACTGACACCCTAAAATTTATTCAAGTGTCCTGTAATCTTGACTCTTCGATTTTTATCCTGCTAGTAATATCAGTATTTAGCCTTTTCCCTGTTGAGACCTATAAGAGTCCAAATAAATGCATTTTGGAAGTTCCCCTAACCAGACAACTCTGAAGTAATATATGTAAAGGCTATGAACACGCATATTTTATCGGTAGCAATGAAGACAATACAAGCTATGCGAGTGTACCTGGAAGATACTTGCAAGTACACCATTGTCTATTGCTCCATTCGCCAACATGTAGGGTGTATTTGAAGACAACTCAAGAGATACAAGGTATACTAAGAAGATATTACATTGTCAGCACTGACACCCTAACCTCACTACAAGTATCCCATCAAACTGACTCCTTGATTTTTATCCTGCTTGTGACATCAGTATGTAGCCAGATCCCTGTACAGGGCTATGGGAACCTAAATAAAGGCATTTTCCCAGTTCCTTTTTAAGGGACAAGATTGAAGCAATACATGTAAAGGGTAAAAATCCACATATCTTTTCAACAACAGTGAACTCAATACAAGCTATGCTGGTGTACCTAGAAGACACTTAAAATACACCTTTGTCACTTGCTATATTCGCCTACTTGGAGGTGTAATTGAAGACAACTCAAGGGATACAATGTATACTAAGAAGATATTACATTGTCAGCACTGACACCCTAACCTCTCTACAAGTATCTTATCAAATTGACTCTTTGATTTTTATTCTGCCTGTGATATCAGTATTTAGCCATATCCCACTTCAGGACTATGGGAATCTCAATAAAAGCATTTTCACAGTTTCTATTTAAGGGACAACAGTGAAGTAATGTATGTATAGGGTATAAATCCACATATCTTTTCGACAGCAGTGAAGACAATTCAAGCTATGCTAGTGTACCTGGAAGACACTTGCACGTATGCCTTTTTCACTTCCTCTATTGGCCTACTTTTAAGGTGTATTTCAAGACAACTCAAGAGACACAATTCATACTAAGAAGATATTACATTGTCAACACTGACACACTAACCTCTCCTCAAGTATCCTATCATGTTGACTCTTGGATTTTTATCCTGCTTGTGATATCAGTATTTAGCCATATACCTGTTCTGGCCTATAGAAATCTAAATAAAGGCATTTTGCCAGTTCCTATTTAAGGGTCCAGGTTGAAGTAATGTATTTAAAGGATAAAAATCCACATAACTTTTCGACAGCAGGGCAGTCAATACAAGCTATGCTAGTGTACCTGGAAGACACTTGGAAGTACCCCTTTGTCACTTGCTCCATTGGCCTACTTGGAGGTGTATTTGAAGACAACTCAAGAGATACAATGTATGTTAAGAAGATATTACATTACCTGCACTGACACGCTACCCTCTCCACAAGTATCCTATCAAATTCACTCTTTGGTATTTATCCTGCTTGTGATATCCGTATTTAGCCATAACCCTGTACAGGCCTATGTAAATCTAAATAAAAGCCTTTTGAAAGTTACTATTTAAGGAACAAGATTGAAATAATGTATGTAAAGGGTAAAAATCCACATATCTTTTCGACAGCAAGGAAGTCAATACAAGCTATGCTAGTGTACCTGGAAGACACTTGCAAGTACACCTTTGTCACTTGCTCCATTGGCCTACTTGGAGGGGTATTTGAAGACAACTCAAGAGATACAATGTATACTAAGAAGATATGACATTGTCTCCACTGACACCCTAACCTCTCTACAACTATCCTATCAAATTGACTCTTTGATTTTTATCCTGCTTGTGATATCAGTATTTAGCCATATCCCTGTTCAGGCCTATGGGAATCTAAATAAAAGCATTTTCACAGTTCCTATTTAAGGGACAACATTGAAGTAATGTATGTAAAGGGTAAAAATCCACATATCTTTTCGACAGCAGTGAAGCCAATACAAGCTATGCTAGTGTACCTGGAAAACACTTGGAAGTACCCATTTGTCACTTGCTCAGTTGGCCTACTTGGAAGCTGTATTTGAAGACATCTCAAGAGATACAGTGCATACTAATAAGATATTACCTTGTCATTACGGACAGCCAAACCTCTCTACAAGTATCCTATCAAATTGACTCTTCGATTTTTATCCTGCTTGAGATATCAGTATTTTGCCATATGCCTGTTCAGGCCTATGGGAATCAAAATAAACTCATTTTGCCAGTTGCTATTTAAGGGACAAGATTGAAGTAATGTATGTGAACGGTAAAAATCCACATATGTTTTCGACAGCAGTGAAGTCAATAGAAGCTATGCTAGTGTGCCGGCCAGACACTTGCAATTATGCCTTTGTCACTTCCTTCATTGGCCCACTTGGAAGGCGTATTTGAAGACAACTCAAGAGACACAATGCATACTAAGAAGATATTACATTGTCAGCACTGACACCCTAACCTCTCTAGAAGTATCCTATCAAATTGACTCCTCGATTTTTATCCTGCTTGTGATATCAGTATTTAGCCATATCCCTGTTCAGGCCTATGTAAATCTAAATAAAAGTCTTTTGAAACTTCCAATTTTAGGAACAAGATTGAAGTAATGTATGTAAAAGGTAAAAATCCACATATCTTTTCGACAGGAGTAAAGCCAATACAAGCTATGCTAGTTTAGCTGGAAGACACTTGCAAGTACACCGTTGTCACTTGCTCCATTGGCCTAATTGGAAGATGTATTTGAAGACAACTCAAGAGATACAGTGTATACTAAGAAGATATTACCTTTTCAGCACTGACACCCCAACTTCTCTACAAGTATCCTATCAAATTGACTCTTAGATTTTTGTCCTGCTTGAGATATCAGTATTTGGCCATATGCCTGTTCAGGCCTATGAGAATCAAAATAAAGTCATTTTGCCAGTTCGTATTTAAGGGACAAGATTGAAGTAATGTATGTAAAGGGTAAAAATCCACATATCTTTTCGACAACAGTGAAGTCAATAGAAGCTATGCTAGTGTGCCTGCCAGACACTTGCAATTATGCCTTTGTCACTTCCTTCATTGGCCCACTTGGAAGACGTATTTGAAGACAACTCAAGAGACACAATGCATACTAAGAAGATATTACATTGTCAGCACTGACACCCTAACCTCTCTAGAAGTATCCCATCAAATTGACTCCTCGATTTTTATCCTGCTTGTGATATCAGTATTTAGCCATATCCCTTTTCAGGCCTTATAGAAATCTAAAGAAAGGCATTTTGACAGTTCCTATTTAAGGGTTAAGATTGAAGTAATGTATGTAAAGGGCAAAAATCCACAAATCTTTTCGACAGCAGGAAAGTCAATACAAGCTATGCTAGTGTACCTGGAAGACACTTGCAAGTACACTTTTGTCACTTGATCCATTGGCCTACTTTGAGGTGTATTTGAAGACAACTCAAGAGAAACAATGTGCACTAAGAAGATATTACATTGCCAGCACTAAAACCCTAACCACTCTATAAGTATCCTATCAATCGGACTCTTTGATTTTTATTCTGCTTGTGATATCAGTATTTAGCCAAATCCCTGTACAGGTCTATGGGAATCTAAATATAGGCATTTTGACAGTTCCTATTAAAGGGTCAATAATGAAGTAATGTATGTAAAGGGTAAAAATCCACATATATTTTCGACAGCAGGGAAGTCAATACAAGCTATGCTAGTATACCTGGAAGACACTTGGAAGTACACCTTTGTCACTTGCTCCATTGGCCTACTTGGAGGTATATTTGAAGACAACTCAAGAGATACAATGTATACTAAGAAGATATTACATTGTCTGCACTGAAACCCTAACCTCTCTACAAGTATCCTATCAACCTGACTCTTCGATTATTATCCTGCTTGTGATATAAGTATTTAGCCACATCCCTGTTCAGGCCTATAGAAATTTAAATAAAGGCATTTTGGCAGTTCCTATTTAAGGGACAAGTTTGAAGTAATGTATGTAAAGGGTACAAATCCACATATCTTTTCGCCAGCAGTGAAGTCAATACAAGCCATGCTAGATTACCTGGAAGATACTGGCAAGTGCACTATTGTCCTTTGCTCCATTGCCCAACATGGAAGGAGTATGTGAAGATAACACAAGAAATACCATGTATAATAAGAAGATACTTCATTGTCAGCACTGACACCCTAAACTCTATACAAGTGTCCTCTAATCTTGACTCTTCGAACTTTTTCCTGCTTATAATATCAGTATTTAGCCTTTAGCCCTGTTGAGACCTATAAGAAGCCAAGTAAATGTATTTTGGAAGTTCCCGTAACCAGACAACTCTGAAGTAATAATATATGTAAAGGCTTTGAACACGCATATCATATCAGTAGCAATGAAGACAATACAAGCTATGCGTGTGTACCTGGAAGATACTTGCAAGTACACCATTATTTATTACTCCATTGGCCAAAATGTAGGGTGTATTTGAAGATAACTCAAGAGATACAATGTATACTAAGAAGATATTACTTTCTCTGCACTGACACCTTAACCTCTCTACAAGTATCCTATCAAATTGTCTCTTCGCTCTTTATCCTTCTTGTGATATCAGTATTTAGCCATATCCCTGTACACGCCTATGGAAACCTAAATGAAGGCCTTTTGAAAGTTCCTATTTAAGGAACAAGATTGAAGTAATGTATGTAAAGGGTAAAAATCCACATATCTTTTCGACAGCAGTGAAGCCAATACAAGCTATGCTAGTGTACCTGGAAGACACTTGCAAGTACACCTTTGTCACTTGCTCCGTTGGCCTACTTGGAAGCTGTATTTGAAGACAACTCAAGACATGCAGTGCATACTAAGAAGATATTACCTTGTCATTACTGACACCCTAACCTCTCTACAAGTATCCTATCAAATTTACTCTTCGATTTTTATCCTGCTTGAGATATCAGTATTTTGCCATATGCCTGTTCAGGCCTATGGGAATCAAAATAAAGTCATTTTGCCAGTTCCTATTTAAGGGACAAGATTGAAGTAATGTATGTAAAGGGTAAAAATCCACATATCTTTTCGACAGCAGTGAAGTCAATAGAAGCTATGCTAGTGTACCTGGAAGACACTTGCAAGTATGCCTTTGTCACATCCTTCATTGGCCTACTTGGAAGGTGTATTTGAAGACAACTCAAGAGACACAATGCATACTAAGAAGATATTACATTGTCAGCACTGAAACCCTAACCTCTCTACAAGAATCCTATCAAATTGACTCTTTGTTTTTTATCCTGCTTGTTATATCAGTATTTAGCCATATCCCTGTACAGGTCTATGGGAATCTAAATATGGGCATTTTGACAGTTTCTATTTAAGGGACAAGTTTGAAATAATGTATGTAAAGGGTAAATATCCACATGACCTTTCGACAGCAGTGAAGTCAATACAAGCAATGCTAGAGTACCTGGAAGATGCTTGCTAGTGCACTATTGTTCATTGCTCCATTGCCCAACTTGGGAAGAGTATTTGAAGATAACACAAGAAATACAATGTATAATGTGAAGATATTACACTGTCAGCACTGACACCCTAAACTCTATACACGTGTCCTGTAATCTTTAATCTTCGACCATTGTCCTGCTTGTAACATCAGTATTTATTCTTTTCCCTGTTGAGAGCAATAAGAACCCAAGTAAATGCGTTTTGGAAGTTGCCCTAACCAGACAAATCTGAAGTAATATATGTAAAGGCTTTGAACACGCATATTTTATCGGTAGAAATGAAGACAACACAAGCTATGCGAGTGTACCTAGAAGATAATTGAAGTACACAATTATTTATTACTCCTTTGGCCAAAATGTAGGGTGTATTTGAAGATAACTCAAGGGATACAATTTATACTAAGAAGATATTACATTGTCAGCACTGACACCCTAACTTCTCTACAATTATCCTATCAAATTGACACTTTGATTTTTATCCTGCTTGTGATATCAATATTTAGCCATATCCCTGTACAAGCCTATGCGAACCAAAATAAAGGCATTTTGACAGTTCCTATTTAAGGGACAACATTGAAGTAATGTACGCAAAGGGGAAAAATCCACATGTCTTTTCGACAGCAGTGAAGTCAATACAAGCTATGCTAGTGTACCTGGAAGACACTTGCAAGTATGCCTTTGTCACCTCCTTCATTGGCCTACTTGGAATGTGTATTTGAAGACAACTCAAGAGACACAATGCATACTAAGAAGATATTACATTGTCAGCACTGACACGCTAACCCCTCTAGAAGTATGCTATCAAATTGACTCTTCGATTTTTATACTGCTTGTGATATCAGTATTTAGCCATATCCCTGTTCAGGCCTATAGAAACCTAAATAAAGGCATTTTGACAGTTCCTATTTAAGGGTCAAGATTGAAGTAATGTATGTAAAGGGTAAAAATCCACATGTCTTTTCGACAGCAGGGAAGTCAATACAAGCTATGCTAGTGTACCTGGAAGACACTTGCAAGTACACCTTTGTCACTTGCTCCATTGGCCTACTTGGATGTGTATTTGAAGACAACTCAAGAGATACAATATATACTAAGAAGATATTACATTGTCTGCACTGACACCCTAACCTGTCTACAAGTATCCTATCAAATTGACTCTTCGTTATTTATCCTGCTTGTGATATCAGTATTTAGCCATATGCCTATACAGGCCTATGGGAACCTAAATAAAAGCATTTTGACAGTTCCAGTTTAAGGGTCAAGATTGAAGTAATTTATGTAAGGGGTAAAAATCCACATATCTTTTCGACAGCAGTGAAGTCAATACAAGCTATGCTAAAGTCCGTGGAAGATACTTGCAAGGGCAATATTGTCCATTGCTCCATTGCCCAAAATGGAAGGAGTATTTGAAGATAACCCAAGAAATACAATGTATAATAAGAAGATATTACATTGTCAGCACTGACACCCTAAACTCTATACAAGTGTCCTGTAACCTTGACTCTTCGATTTTTATCCTGCTTGTAATATCTGTATGTAGCATTTTCCCTTTTGAGACCTATAAGAATCTAAATAAAGGCATTTTGGAGGTTTCCCTAACCAGACAACTCTGAAGTAACATATGTAAAACCTTTGAACACACATATCTTATCGGTAGCATTGAAGGCAATACAAGCTATGCGAGTGTACCTGGAAGATACTTGCAAGTACACCATTGCCTATTGCTCCATTGGCCAACATGAAGATAACTCAAGAGATACAATGTATATTAAGAAGATATTACATTGTCAGCACTGACACCCTAACCTCTCTAAAAGTATCCTATCAAATTGACTCTTTGATTTTTATCCTGCTTGTGATATCACTATTAACCATATCCCTGTACAGGCCTATGGGAAGCTAAATAAAGGCATTTTCACAGCTCCTATTTAAGGGACAAGATTGACGTAATGCATGTAAACGGAAAAATCCACATATATTTTCGACAGCAGTGAAGTCAATACAAGCTATGCCAGTGTACCTGGAAGACACTTGCCTGTACACCTTTGTCACTTGCTCCATTGGCCTACTTGGAAGATGTATTTGAAGAAAACTCAAGAGATACAGTGTATAAAAAGAAGATATTACGTTCTCAGCACTGACACCCCAACATCTCTACAAGTATCCTATCAAATTTACTCTTTAATTTTTATCCTGCTTGTGATATCAGTATTTAGCCATGTCCCTGTACAGGTCTACCGGAATCTAAATAAGGTATTTTGACAGTTCCTATTTAAGGAACAAGTTTCAGGCAATGTCTGTAATAGGTAAGATCCAAATATCTTTTCGACAGCAGTGAAGGCAATACAAGGTATGCTAGTGTACATGGAAGACACTTGTCAGTACACCTTTGTACCTTGCTCCATTGGCCTACTGGGAAGGTGTATTTGAAGACAACTAAAGAGATAGAGCGTGTACTAAGAAGATATTACATTGTCAGCACTGACACACTAACCTCCCTACAAGTATCTTATCAAATTGACTCTTCGGTATTTATCCTTCTTGTGATATCATATTTATTCATATCCCTGTACAGGCCTATGGAAAACTAAATAAAGGCCGTTTGAAAGTTCCTATTTCAGGAAGAAGATTGAAGTAATATATGTAAAGGGTAAAAATCCACGTATCGTTTCGACAGCTATGCTAGTGTACCTGGAAGACACTTGCAAGTACACTTTTGTCACTTGCTCCCTTGGCCTACTTGGAGGTGTAATTGAAGACAACTCAAGAGATAAAATGTATACAAAGAACCTATTAAATTGTCAGCACTGATACCCTAACCACTGTACAAGTATCCTATCAAATTGACTCTATGATTTTTATCCTGCTTGTGACATCAGTATTTAGCCATATCCCTGCTCAGGCCTATGCTAATCTAAATAATATCATTTTCACAGTTCCTATTTAAGGGACAACATTGAAGTAATGTATGTAAATGGTAAAAATACACATATCTTTTCGACAATACAAGCTATGCTAGTGTACCTGGAAGACACTTGCAAGTACACATTTGTCACTTAGTCCATTGGCGTACTTGGAGGTGTATTTGAAGACAACTCAAGAGATACAATGAATTCTAAGAAGATATAACACTTTCAGCACTCACACCCTAACATCTCTACAAGTATCCTATCAAATTGACCCTTCGGTACTTATCCTGCTTGTGATATCAGTATTTTGCCATATGCTGTTCAGGCCGATGGGAATCAAAATAAAGTCATTTTGGCATTTCCTATTTAAGGGTCAAGATTGAAGTAGTGTATGTAAAGGCTAAAAATCCACATATCTTTTCGACAGCAGTGAAGTCAATAGGAGCTACGCTAGTGTACCTGGAAGGCACTTGCACGTATGCCTTTGTCACTTCCTCTATTGGCCTACTTTTAAGGTGTATTTGAAGACAACTCAAGAGATACAATGTATACTAGGAAGATATTACATTGTCTACATTGACACCCTAACCTCTCTACAAGTATCCTGTCAAATTGACTCTTTGATTTTATCTTGCTTGTGATATCAGTATTTAGCCATATCCCTGTTCAGGCTGATGGGAATCTAAATAAAAGGATTTTCACAATTCCTATTCAAGGGACAACCTTGAAGTAATGTATGTAAAAATACACATATCTTTTCGACAGCAGTGAAGGCAATACAAGCTATGCTAGTGTAACTGGAAGATACTTGCAAAAATACTTTTGTCACTTCCTCCATTGGCCTAGTTGGAGGTGTATTTGAAGACAGCTGAAGAGATACAGTGTATACTAAGAAGATATTACATTGTCACCACTGACACCCTAACCTCTCTACAAGTATTCTATCAAATGGACTCTTCCATATTTATCCTGCTTGTGATATCAGTATTTATCCATGTCCCTGTACAAGCCTATAGAAACCTAAATAAAGGCTTTTTGAAAGTATCTATTTAATGAACAAGATAGAAGTAATGTATGTAAAGCGTAAAAATCCACATATCTTTTTGACAGCAGTGAAGATACTCGCAAGTGCACTATTGTCCATTGCTCCATTGCCCAACATGGAAGTAGTGTTTGAAGATAACACAAGAAATACAATGTATAATAAGAAGATATTACTTTGTCAGCACTGACACCCTTAACTCTATACAAGTATGTGTCCTGTAATCTTGACTCTTCGATTTTTATCCTGCTAGTAATATCAGTATTTAGCCTTTTCCCTGTTGAGACCTATCAGAATCCAAATAAAGGCATTTTGGCAGTTCCCCTAACCAGACAACTCTGAAGTAACATATGTAAAGCCTTTGAACACACATATCTTATCGGTAGCAATGAAGACAATACAAGCTATGCGAGTGTACCTTTGTCAGCACTGACACCCTACCCTCTCTACAAGTATCCTATCAAATTGACACTTCGATTTTTATTCTGCTTGTGATATCAGTATTTTGCCATATGCCTGTTCAGGCCGATGGGAATCAAAAGAAAGTCATTTTGGATGTTCCTATTCAAGGGACAAGGGACAACATTGAAGTAATGTATGTAAAGGGAAAAAAATCCACATATCTATTCGACAGCAATGAAGTCAATAGAAGCTATGCTAGTGTACCTTGAAGACACTTGCAAGTATTCCTTTGTAACATCCTTCATTGGCCTACTTGGAAGGTGTATTTGAAGACAAGTCAAGAGACACAATGCATACTTAGAAGATATTACATTGTCAGCACTGACACCCTAACCTCTCCACAAGAATCCTATCAAGTTGACTCTTGGATTTTTATCCTGCTTGTGATATCAGTATTTAGCCACATACCTGTTCAAGCCTATAGAAATGTAATAAAGGCATTTTCACAGTTCCTATTTAAATGTCAAGGTTGAAGTAATGTATGTAAAGGGTAAAAATCCACATACCTTTTCGACAGCAGGGAAGTCAATACAAGCTATGCTAGTGTAACTGGAAGACACTTTCAAGTACACTTTGGTCACTTGCTCATTTGGCCTACTTGGAAGTGTATTTGAATACAACTCAATAGATACAATGTATACTAAAAAGGTATTACGTTGTCAACACTGAAACCCTAACCCCTATGCAAGTATCCTATCAATCTGACTCTGATTTTTATCCTGCTTGTGACATCAGTATGTAGCCAGATCCCTGTACAGGTCTATGGCAATCTAAATATAGGCCTTTTGACAGTTCCTATTAAGGAACAAGGTTAAAGTAATGTATGTAAAGGGTAAAAATTCACATATCTTTTCGACAGCAGTGAAGTCAATACAAGCTATGCTAAAGTACCTGGAAGATACTTGCAAGTGCACTATTGTCCATTGCTCCATTGCCCAACATGGAAGGAGTATTTGAAGATAACACAAGAAATACAATGTATAATAAGAAGATATTACATTGTCAGCACTGTCACCCTAAACTCTATACAAGTGTCCTGTAATCTTGACTCTTCGATTTTTATCCTGCTTGTAATATCAGTATTTAGCCTTTTCCCTGTTGAGACCTATAAGAGTCCAAATAAATGCATTTTGGGAGTTCCCCTAACCAGACAACTCTGAAGTAATATATGTAAAGGCTATGAACACGCATATTTTATCGGTAGTAATTAAGACAATACAAGCTATGCGAGTGTACCTGGAAGATACTTGCAAGTACACCATTGTCTATTGCTCCATTCGCCAACATGTAGGGTGTATTTGAAGACAACTCAAGAGACACAAGGTATACTAAGAAGATATTACATTGTCAGCACTGACACACTAACCTCACTACAAGTATCCCATCAAACTGACTCCTTGATTTTTATCCTGCTTGTGACATCAGTATGTAGCCAGATCCCTGTACAGGGCTATGGGAAACTAAATAAAGGCATTTTCACAGTTCCTTTTTAAGGGACAAGATTGAAGCAGTATATGTAAAGGGTAAAAATCCACATATCTTTTCAACAACAGTGAACTCAATACAAGCTATGCTGGTGTACCTAGAAGACACTTAAAGTACACCTTTGTCACTTGCTCCATTCGCCTACTTGGAGGTGTAATTGAAGACAACTCAAGGGATACAATGTATACTAAGAAGATATTACATTGTCAGCACTGACACCCTAACCTCTCTACAAGTATCCTATCAAATTGACTCTTTGATTTTTATTCTGCCTGTGATATCAGTATTTAGCCATATCCCGCTTCAGGACTCTGTGAATCTCAATAAAAGCATTTTCACAGTTTCTATTTGAGGGACAACAATGAAGTAATGTATGTATAGGGTATAAATCCACATATCTTTTCGACAGCAGTGAAGACAATTCAAGCTATGCTAGTGTACCTGGAAGACACTTGCACGTATGCCTTTTTCACTTCCTCTATTGGCCTACTTTTAAGGTGTATTTGAAGACAAATCAAGAGACACAATACATACTAAGAAGATATTACATTGTCAACACTGACACACTAACCTCTCCTCAAGTATCCTATCAAGCTGACTCTTGAATTTTTATCCTGCTTGTGATATCAGTATTTAGCCATATACCTGTTCTGGCCTATAGAAATCTAAATAAAGGCATTTTGCCAGTTCCTATTTAAGGGTCCAGGTTGAAGTAATGTATTTAAAGGTTAAAAATCCACATAACTTTTCACAGCAGGGCAGTCAATACAAGCTATGCTAGTGTACCTGGAAGACACTTGGAAGTACCCCTTTGTCACTTGCTCCATTGGCCTACTTGGAGGTGTATTTGAAGACAACTCAAGAGATACAATGTATATTAAGAAGATATTACATTGCCTGCACTGACACGCTACCCTCTCCACAAGTATCCTATCAAATTCACTCTTCGGTATTTATCCTGCTTGTGATATCCGTATTTAGCCATATCCCTGTACAGGCCTATGTAAATCTAAATAAAAGCCTTTTGAAAGTTACTATTTAAGGAACAAGATTGAAGTAATGTATGTAAAGGGTAAAAATCCACATATCTTTTCGACAGCAGTGAAGTCAATACAAGCTATGCTAGTGTACCTGGAAGACACTTGCAAGTACACCTCTGTCACTTGCTCCATTGGCCTACTTGGATGTGTATTTGAAGACAACTCAAGAGATACAATGTATACTAAGAAGATATGACATTGTCTCCATTGACCCCCTAACCGCTCTACAACTATTCTATCAAAGTGACTCTTTGATTTTTATCCTGCTTGTGATATCAGTATTTAGCCATATCCCTGTTCAGGCCTATGGGAATCTAAATAAAAGTATTTTCACAGTGCCTATTTAAGGGACAAGATTAAAGTAATGTATGTAAAGGGTAAAACTCCACATATCTTTTCGACAGCAGTGAATTCAATACAACCTATGCTAGTGTACCTGGAAGACACTTGCAAGTACACATTTGTCACTTGCTCCGTTGGCCTACTTGGAAGCTGTATTTGAAGACAACTCAAGAGATACAGTGCATACTAAGAAGATATTACCTTTTCAGCACTGGCACCCTAACCTCTCTACAAGTGTTCTATCAAATTGACTGCTAGCTATTTATCCTGCTTGTGATATCAGTATTTAGCCATATCCCTGACAAGCCTATGGAAACCTAAATAAAGATCTTTTGAAAGTTCGTATTTAAGGAACAAGATTGAAGTAATGTATGTAAAGCGTAAAAATCCACATATCTTTTCAACAGCAGTGAAGCCAATACAAGCTATGCCAGTATACCTGGAAGACACTTGCAAGTATGCCTTTGTCACAACCTTCATTGGCCGACTTGGATGGTGCATTTGAAGACAACTCAAGAGACAAAATACATACTAAGAAGATATTACATTGTCTGCACTGACACCCTAAACTCTCTACAAGTATCCTATCAAATTGACTCTTCGATTTTTTTCCTGCTTGTGATATCAGTATTTAGCCATATCCCTGTTCAGGAATATAGAAATCTAAATCAAGGCCTTTTGAAAGTTCCTATTTAAGGAACAAAAATGAAGTAATGTATGCAAAGCGTAAAAATCCCCATATCTTTTCGACAGTAGTGAAGCCAATACAAGCTATGCTAGTGTACCTGGAAGACACTTGCATGTACACCTTTGTCACTTGCTCCGTTGGCCTACTTGGAAGCTGTATTTGAAGAAAACACAAGAGATACAGTGTATACTAAGAAGATATTACTTTGTCTGCACTGACACCCTAACCTCTCTACAAGTATCCTATCAAGTTGACTCTTTGATTTTTATCCTGCTTGTGATAACAGTATTTAGTCATATCCCTATACAGGCCTATGCGAAACTAAATAAAGGTCTTTTGAAAGTTCCTATTTAAGGAACAAGATTGAAGTAATGTATGTAAAGCGTAAAAATCCACATATTTTTTCGACAGCAGGGAAGTCAATACAAGCTATTCTAGTGTACCTGGAAGGCACTTGCAACTACACTTTTGTCACTTGCCCCATTCGCGTACTTGGAGGTGTATTTCAAGACAACTCAAGAGAAACAATGTATACTAAGAAGATATTACATTTTCAGCACTGAAACCCTAAACTCTCTACAAGTATCCTATCAATCTCACTCTTTGATTGTTATCCTGCTTGTGATATCATTATTTAGCCATATCCCTGTACAGGTCTATGGGAATCTAAATATAGGCATTTGACAGTTCCTCTTTAAGGGACAAGTTTAAAGGTATGTATGTAAAGGGTAAAAATCCAAATATCTTTTCGACAGCAGTGAAGTCATTACAATCCATGCTAGAGTACCTCGCAGATACTTGCAAGTGCACTATTGTCCATTGCTCCATTGCCCAACAGGGAAGGAGCATTTGAAGATAACACAAGAAATACAATATATAATAAGAAGATATTACATTATCAGCACTGACACCCTAAACGCTATACAACTGTGCTCTAATCTTGACTCTTCGATCTTTATCCTGTTTGTAATATCAGTATTTAGCCTTTTCCGTGTTGAGACCTATCAGTATCCAAGTGAATGCGTTTTGAAAGTTCCTCTAACCACACAACTCTGAAGTAATACATGTAAAGGCTTTGAACACGCATATCTTATCGGTAGCAATGAAGACAATACAAGTTATGCGAGTGTACCTTGAAGACACTTGCAAGTACACCATTATCTATTGCTCCATTGGCCAAAATGTAGGGTGTATTTGAAGATAACTCAAGAGATACAATGTATACTAAGAAGATATTACGTTGTCAGCACTGACACACTAACCTCTCTACAAGTATCCTTTCAAACTGACACTTTGATTTTTATCCTGCTTGTGATATCAATATTTAGCCATATCCCTCTACAGGCCTATGGGAGCGTAAATAAAGGCATTTTGACAGTTCCTATTTAAGGGTCAAGATTGGAGTAATGTATGTAAAGGGTAAAAATCCACATAACATTTCAACAGCAGGGAAGTCAATACAAGCTATGCTAGTGTACCTGGAAAACATTTGAAAGTATGCCTTTATCACATCCTTCATTGGCCTACTTGGAAGGTGTATTTGAAGACAACTCAAGAGACACAGTGCATACTAAGAAGATATTACATTGTCAGCACTGACACGCTAACCTCTCCAGAAGTATGCTATCAAATTGACTCGTCGATTTTTATCCTGCTTGCGATATCAGTATTTATCCATATCCCTTTTCAGGCCTATAGATACCTAAATAAAGGCATTTTGACAGTTCCTATTTAAGGGTCAAGATTGAAGTAATGTATGTAAAGGGTAAAAATCCACATATCATTTCGACAGCAGTGAAGTCAATACAAGCCATGCTAGAGTACTTGCAAGATACTTGCAAGAGCACTATTGTCCATTGCTCCATTGCCCAACATGGAAGGAGTATTTGAAGATAACACAAGAAATACAATATATAATAAGAAGATATTACATTGTCAGCACTGACACACTAAACTCTATACAAGTGTCCTCTAATCTTGACTCTTCGATCTTTATCCTGCTTGTAATATCAGTATTTAGCCTTTTCCCTGTTGAGACATATTAGAATCCAAGGAAATGCATTTTGAAAGTTCCCCTACCCAGATAACTCTGAAGTAATATATGTAAATGCTTTGAACACGCATATCGTATCGGTAGCAATGAAGACAATACAAGTTATGCGAGTGTACCTGGAAGATACTTGCAAGTACAACTTTGTCACTTGCTCCATTGGCCGAAATATAGGGTGTATTTGAAGATAACTCAAGAGATACAGTGTATACTAAGAAGATATTACATTGTCTGCACTGACACCCTAACCTCTCTAGAAGTATCCTTTCAAACTGACACTTTGATTTTTATCCTGCTTGTGATATCAATATTTAGCCATATCCCCCTACAGGCCTATGGGAACCTAAATAAAGGCATTTTGACAGTTGCTATTTAAGGGACAACATTGAAGTAACATATGAAAAAGGTAAAAATCGACATGTCTTTTCGACAGCAGTGAAGTCAATAAAAGCTATGCTAGTGTACCTGGAAGACACTTGCAAGTACACCTTTGTCACTTGCTCCATTGGCCTACTTCGAGGTTTATTTGAAGACAACTCAAGAGATACAATGTATACTAAGAAGATATTACATTGTCTGCACTGACACCCTAACCGCTCTACAAGTATCCTATCAAATTGACTATTCGGTATTTATCCTGCTTGTGATATCATATTTATTCATATCCCTGTACAGGCCTATGGAAAACTAAATAAAGGCCGTTTGAAAGTTCCTATTTCAGGAAGAAGATTTAAGTAATATATGTAAAGGGTAAAAATCCACGTATCGTTTCGACAGCTATGCTAGTGTACCTGGAAGACACTTGCAAGTACACTTTTGTCACTTGCTCCCTTGGCCTACTTGGAGGTGTAATTGAAGACAACTCAAGAGATAAAATGTATACAAAGAACCTATTACATTGTCAGCACTGATAACCTAACCACTGTACAAGTATCCTATCAAATTGACTCTATGATTTTTATCCTGCTTGTGACATCAGTATTTAGCCATATCCCTGCTCAGGCCTATGGGAATCTAAATAAAATCATTTTCTCAGTTCCTATTTAAGGGACAACATTGAAGTAATGTATGTAAAGGGTAAAAATACACATATCTTTTCGACAGCAGTAAAGACAATACAAGTTATGCTAGTGTACCTGGAAGACACTTGCAAGTACACATTTGTCACTTAGTCCATTGGCCTACTTGGAGGTGTATTTGAAGAAAACTCAAGAGATACAATGAATTCTAAGAAGATATAACACTTTCAGCACTCACACCCTAACCTCTATACAAGTATTCTATCAAATTGACCCTTCGGTACTTATCCTGCTTGTGATGTAAGTATTTTGCCATAGGCCTGTTCAGGCCGATGGGAATCAAAATAAAGTCATTTTGGCAGTTCCTATTTAAGGGTCAAGATTGAAGTAATGTATGCAAAGGGAAAAAATCCACATATCTTTTCGACAGCAGTGAAGTCAATAGGAGCTATGCTAGTGTACCTGGAAGGCACTTGCACGTATGCCTTTGTCACTTCCTCTATTGGCCTACTTTTAAGGTGTATTTGAAGACAACTCAAGAGATACAATGATACTAGGAAGATATTACATTGTCTACACTGACACCCTAACCTCTCTACAAGTATCCTGTCAAATTGACTCTTTGATTTTATCCTGCTTGTGATATCAGTATTTAGCCATATCCCTGTTCAGGCTGATGGGAATCTAAATAAAAGGATTTTCACAATTCCTATTCAAGGGACAACCTTGAAGTAATGTATGTAAAAATACACATATCTTTTCGACAGCAGTGAAGGCAATACAAGCTATGCCTAGTATAGGCATAGAGATACAGTGTATACTAAGAAGGTATTACATTGTCACCACTGACACCCTAACCTCTCTACAAGTATTCTATCAAATGGACTCTTCCATATTTATCCTGCTTGTGATATCAGTATTTATCCATGTCCCTGTACAAGCCTATAGAAACCTAAATAAAGGCTTTTTGAAAGTATCTATTTAATGAACAAGATAGAAGTAATGTATGTAAAGCGTAAAAATCCACATATCTTTTTGACAGCAGTGAAGATACTCGCAAGTGCACTATTCTCCATTGCTCCATTGCCCAACATGGAAGTAGTGTTTGAAGATAACACAAGAAATACAATGTATAATAAGAAGGTATTACTTTGTCAGCACTGACACCCTTAACTCTATACAAGTATGTGTCCTGTAATCTTGACTCTTCGATTTTTATCCTGCTAGTAATATCAGTATTTAGCCTTTTCCCTGTTGAGACCTATCAGAATCCAAATAAAGGCATTTTGGCAGTTCCCCTAACCAGACAACTCTGAAGTAACATATGTAAAGCCTTTGAACACACATATCTTATCGGTAGCAATGAAGACAATACAAGCTATGCGAGTGTACCTTTGTCAGCACTGACACCCTACCCTCTCTACAAGTATCCTATCAAATTGACACTTCGATTTTTATTCTGCTTGTGATATCAGTATTTTGCCATATGCCTGTTCAGGCCGATGGGAATCAAAAGAAAGTCATTTTGGATGTTCCTATTCAAGGGACAAGGGACAACATTGAAGTAATGTATGTAAAGGGAAAAAAATCCACATATCTATTCGACAGCAATGAAGTCAATAGAAGCTATGCTAGTGTACCTTGAAGACACTTGCAAGTATTCCTTTGTAACATCCTTCATTGGCCTACTTGGAAGGTGTGTTTTAAGACAAGTCAAGAGACACAATGCATACTTAGAAGATATTACATTGTCAGCACCGACACCCTAACCTCTCCACAAGAATCCTATCAAATTGACTCTTGGATTTTTATCTTGCTTGTGATATCAGTATTTAGCCACATACCTGTTCAGGCCTATAGAAATGTAATAAAAGCATTTTCACAGTTCCTATTTAAATGTCAAGGTTGAAGTAATGTATGTAAAGGGTAAAAATCCACATACCTTTTCGACAGCAGGGAAGTCAATACAAGCTATGCTAGTGTAACTGGAAGACACTTTCAAGTACACTTTGGTCACTTGCTCATTTGGCCTACTTGGAAGTGTATTTGAATACAACTCAATAGATACAATGTATACTAAAAAGGTATTACGTTGTCAACACTGAAACCCTAACCCCTATGCAAGTATCCTATCAATCTGACTCTTTGATTTTTATCCTGCTTGTGACATCAGTATGTAGCCAGATCCCTGTACAGGTCTATGGCAATCTAAATATAGGCCTTTTGACAGTTCCTATTAAGGAACAAGGTTAAAGTAATGTATGTAAAGGGTAAAAATTCACATATCTTTTCGACAGCAGTGAAGTCAATACAAGCTATGCTAAAGTACCTGGAAGATACTTGCAAGTGCACTATTGTCCATTGCTCCATTGCCCAACATGGAAGGAGTATTTGAAGATAACACAAGAAATACAATGTATAATAAGAAGATATTACATTGTCAGCACTGACACCCTAAAATTTATTCAAGTGTCCTGTAATCTTGACTCTTCGATTTTTATCCTGCTAGTAATATCAGTATTTAGCCTTTTCCCTGTTGAGACCTATAAGAGTCCAAATAAATGCATTTTGGAAGTTCCCCTAACCAGACAACTCTGAAGTAATATATGTAAAGGCTATGAACACGCATATTTTATCGGTAGCAATGAAGACAATACAAGCTATGCGAGTGTACCTGGAAGATACTTGCAAGTACACCATTGTCTATTGCTCCATTCGCCAACATGTAGGGTGTATTTGAAGACAACTCAAGAGATACAAGGTATACTAAGAAGATATTACATTGTCAGCACTGACACCCTAACCTCACTACAAGTATCCCATCAAACTGACTCCTTGATTTTTATCCTGCTTGTGACATCAGTATGTAGCCAGATCCCTGTACAGGGCTATGGGAACCTAAATAAAGGCATTTTCCCAGTTCCTTTTTAAGGGACAAGATTGAAGCAATACATGTAAAGGGTAAAAATCCACATATCTTTTCAACAACAGTGAACTCAATACAAGCTATGCTGGTGTACCTAGAAGACACTTAAAATACACCTTTGTCACTTGCTATATTCGCCTACTTGGAGGTGTAATTGAAGACAACTCAAGGGATACAATGTATACTAAGAAGATATTACATTGTCAGCACTGACACCCTAACCTCTCTACAAGTATCTTATCAAATTGACTCTTTGATTTTTATTCTGCCTGTGATATCAGTATTTAGCCATATCCCACTTCAGGACTATGGGAATCTCAATAAAAGCATTTTCACAGTTTCTATTTAAGGGACAACAGTGAAGTAATGTATGTATAGGGTATAAATCCACATATCTTTTCGACAGCAGTGAAGACAATTCAAGCTATGCTAGTGTACCTGGAAGACACTTGCACGTATGCCTTTTTCACTTCCTCTATTGGCCTACTTTTAAGGTGTATTTCAAGACAACTCAAGAGACACAATTCATACTAAGAAGATATTACATTGTCAACACTGACACACTAACCTCTCCTCAAGTATCCTATCATGTTGACTCTTGGATTTTTATCCTGCTTGTGATATCAGTATTTAGCCATATACCTGTTCTGGCCTATAGAAATCTAAATAAAGGCATTTTGCCAGTTCCTATTTAAGGGTCCAGGTTGAAGTAATGTATTTAAAGGATAAAAATCCACATAACTTTTCGACAGCAGGGCAGTCAATACAAGCTATGCTAGTGTACCTGGAAGACACTTGGAAGTACCCCTTTGTCACTTGCTCCATTGGCCTACTTGGAGGTGTATTTGAAGACAACTCAAGAGATACAATGTATGTTAAGAAGATATTACATTACCTGCACTGACACGCTACCCTCTCCACAAGTATCCTATCAAATTCACTCTTTGGTATTTATCCTGCTTGTGATATCCGTATTTAGCCATAACCCTGTACAGGCCTATGTAAATCTAAATAAAAGCCTTTTGAAAGTTACTATTTAAGGAACAAGATTGAAATAATGTATGTAAAGGGTAAAAATCCACATATCTTTTCGACAGCAAGGAAGTCAATACAAGCTATGCTAGTGTACCTGGAAGACACTTGCAAGTACACCTTTGTCACTTGATCCATTGGCCTACTTGGAGGGGTATTTGAAGACAACTCAAGAGATACAATGTATACTAAGAAGATATGACATTGTCTCCACTGACACCCTAACCTCTCTACAACTATCCTATCAAAGTGACTCTTTGATTTTTATCCTGCTTGTGATATCAGTATTTAGCCATATCCCTGTTCAGGCCTATGGGAATCTAAATAAAAGCATTTTCACAGTTCCTATTTAAGGGACAACATTGAAGTAATGTATGTAAAGGGTAAAAATCCACATATCTTTTCGACAGCAGTGAAGCCAATACAAGCTATGCTAGTGTACCTGGAAAACACTTGGAAGTACCCATTTGTCACTTGCTCAGTTGGCCTACTTGGAAGCTGTATTTGAAGACATCTCAAGAGATACAGTGCATACTAATAAGATATTACCTTGTCATTACGGACAGCCAAACCTCTCTACAAGTATCCTATCAAATTGACTCTTCGATTTTTATCCTGCTTGAGATATCAGTATTTTGCCATATGCCTGTTCAGGCCTATGGGAATCAAAATAAACTCATGTTGCCAGTTGCTATTTAAGGGACAAGATTGAAGTAATGTATGTGAACGGTAAAAATCCACATATGTTTTCGACAGCAGTGAAGTCAATAGAAGCTATGCTAGTGTGCCGGCCAGACACTTGCAATTATGCCTTTGTCACTTCCTTCATTGGCCCACTTGGAAGGCGTATTTGAAGACAACTCAAGAGACACAATGCATACTAAGAAGATATTACATTGTCAGCACTGACACCCTAACCTCTCTAGAAGTATCCTATCAAATTGACTCCTCGATTTTTATCCTGCTTGTGATATCAGTATTTAGCCATATCCCTGTTCAGGCCTATGTAAATCTAAATAAAAGTCTTTTGAAACTTCCAATTTTAGGAACAAGATTGAAGTAATGTATGTAAAAGGTAAAAATCCACATATCTTTTCGACAGGAGTAAAGCCAATACAAGCTATGCTAGTTTAGCTGGAAGACACTTGCAAGTACACCGTTGTCACTTGCTCCATTGGCCTAATTGGAAGATGTATTTGAAGACAACTCAAGAGATACAGTGTATACTAAGAAGATATTACCTTTTCAGCACTGACACCCCAACCTCTCTACAAGTATCCTATCAAATTGACTCTTAGATTTTTGTCCTGCTTGAGATATCAGTATTTGGCCATATGCCTGTTCAGGCCTATGAGAATCAAAATAAAGTCATTTTGCCAGTTCGTATTTAAGGGACAAGATTGAAGTAATGTATGTAAAGGGTAAAAATCCACATATCTTTTCGACAACAGTGAAGTCAATAGAAGCTATGCTAGTGTGCCTGCCAGACACTTGCAATTATGCCTTTGTCACTTCCTTCATTGGCCCACTTGGAAGACGTATTTGAAGACAACTCAAGAGACACAATGCATACTAAGAAGATATTACATTGTCAGCACTGACACCCTAACCTCTCTAGAAGTATCCCATCAAATTGACTCCTCGATTTTTATCCTGCTTGTGATATCAGTATTTAGCCATATCCCTTTTCAGGCCTATAGAAATCTAAAGAAAGGCATTTTGACAGTTCCTATTTAAGGGTTAAGATTGAAGTAATGTATGTAAAGGGCAAAAATCCACAAATCTTTTCGACAGCAGGAAAGTCAATACAAGCTATGCTAGTGTACCTGGAAGACACTTGCAAGTACACTTTTGTCACTTGATCCATTGGCCTACTTTGAGGTGTATTTGAAGACAACTCAAGAGAAACAATGTGCACTAAGAAGATATTACATTGCCAGCACTAAAACCCTAACCACTCTATAAGTATCCTATCAATCGGACTCTTTGATTTTTATTCTGCTTGTGATATCAGTATTTAGCCAAATCCCTGTACAGGTCTATGGGAATCTAAATATAGGCATTTTGACAGTTCCTATTAAAGGGTCAATAATGAAGTAATGTATGTAAAGGGTAAAAATCCACATATATTTTCGACAGCAGGGAAGTCAATACAAGCTATGCTAGTATACCTGGAAGACACTTGGAAGTACACGTTTGTCACTTGCTCCATTGGCCTACTTGGAGGTATATTTGAAGACAACTCAAGAGATACAATGTATACTAAGAAGATAATACATTGTCTGCACTGAAACCATAACCTCTCTACAAGTATCCTATCAACCTGACTCTTCGATTATTATCCTGCTTGTGATATAAGTATTTAGCCACATCCCTGTTCAGGCCTATAGAAATTTAAATAAAGGCATTTTGGCAGTTCCTATTTAAGGGACAAGTTTGAAGTAATGTATGTAAAGGGTACAAATCCACATATCTTTTCGCCAGCAGTGAAGTCAATACAAGCCATGCTAGATTACCTGGAAGATACTGGCAAGTGCACTATTGTCCTTTGCTCCATTGCCCAACATGGAAGGAGTATGTGAAGATAACACAAGAAATACCATGTATAATAAGAAGATACTTCATTGTCAGCACTGACACCCTAAACTCTATACAAGTGTCCTCTAATCTTGACTCTTCGAACTTTTTCCTGCTTGTAATATCAGTATTTAGCCTTTAGCCCTGTTGAGACCTATAAGAAGCCAAGTAAATGTATTTTGGAAGTTCCCGTAACCAGACAACTCTGAAGTAATAATATATGTAAAGGCTTTGAACACGCATATCATATCAGTAGCAATGAAGACAATACAAGCTATGCGTGTGTACCTGGAAGATACTTGCAAGTACACCATTATTTATTACTCCATTGGCCAAAATGTAGGGTGTATTTGAAGATAACTCAAGAGATACAATGTATACTAAGAAGATTTTACTTTCTCTGCACTGACACCTTAACCTCTCTACAAGTATCCTATCAAAATGTCTCTTCGCTCTTTATCCTTCTTGTGATATCAGTATTTAGCCATATCCCTGTACACGCCTATGGAAACCTAAATGAAGGCCTTTTGAAAGTTCCTATTTAAGGAACAAGATTGAAGTAATGTATGTAAAGGGTAAAAATCCACATATCTTTTCGACAGCAGTGAAGCCAATACAAGCTATGCTAGTGTACCTGGAAGACACTTGCAAGTACACCTTTGTCACTTGCTCCGTTGGCCTACTTGGAAGCTGTATTTGAAGACAACTCAAGACATGCAGTGCATACTAAGAAGATATTACCTTGTCATTACTGACACCCTAACCTCTCTACAAGTATCCTATCAAATTTACTCTTCGATTTTTATCCTGCTTGAGATATCAGTATTTTGCCATATGCCTGTTCAGGCCTATGGGAATCAAAATAAAGTCATTTTGCCAGTTCCTATTTAAGGGACAAGATTGAAGTAATGTATGTAAAGGGTAAAAATCCACATATCTTTTCGACAGCAGTGAAGTCAATAGAAGCTATGCTAGTGTACCTGGAAGACACTTGCAAGTATGCCTTTGTCACATCCTTCATTGGCCTACTTGGAAGGTGTATTTGAAGACAACTCAAGAGACACAATGCATACTAAGAAGATATTACATTGTCAGCACTGAAACCCTAACCTCTCTACAAGAATCCTATCAAATTGACTCTTTGTTTTTTATCCTGCTTGTTATATCAGTATTTAGCCATATCCCTGTACAGGTCTATGGGAATCTAAATATGGGCATTTTGACAGTTTCTATTTAAGGGACAAGTTTGAAATAATGTATGTAAAGGGTAAAAATCCACATGACCTTTCGACAGCAGTGAAGTCAATACAAGCAATGCTAGAGTACCTGGAAGATGCTTGCTAGTGCACTATTGTTCATTGCTCCATTGCCCAACTTGGGAAGAGTATTTGAAGATAACACAAGAAATACAATGTATAATGTGAAGATATTACACTGTCAGCACTGACACCCTAAACTCTATACACGTGTCCTGTAATCTTTAATCTTCGACCATTGTCCTGCTTGTAACATCAGTATTTATCCTTTTCCCTGTTGAGAGCAATAAGAACCCAAGTAAATGCGTTTTGGAAGTTGCCCTAACCAGACAACTCTGAAGTAATATATGTAAAGGCTTTGAACACGCATATTTTATCGGTAGAAATGAAGACAACACAAGCTATGCGAGTGTACCTAGAAGATAATTGAAGTACACAATTATTTATTACTCCTTTGGCCAAAATGTAGGGTGTATTTGAAGATAACTCAAGGGATACAATTTATACTAAGAAGATATTACATTGTCAGCACTGACACCCTAACTTCTCTACAATTATCCTATCAAATTGACACTTTGATTTTTATCCTGCTTGTGATATCAATATTTAGCCATATCCCTGTACAGGTCTATGGGAATCTAAATATGGGCATTTTGACAGTTCCTATTTAAGGGACAAGTTTGAAGTAATGTATGTAAAGGGTAAAAATCCACATGAATTTTCGACAGCAGTGAAGTCAATACAAGCTATGCTAGTGTACCTGGAAGATACTTGCTAGTGCACTATTGTTCATTGCTCCATTGCCCAACTTGGAAAGAGTATTTGAAGATAACACAAGAAATTCAATGTATAATAAGAAGATATTACACTGTCAGCACTGACACCCTAAACTCTATACAAGTGTCCTGTAATCTTGAATCTTCGACCATTATCCTGCTTGTAATATCAGTATTTATCCTTTTCCCTGTTGAGAGCTATAAGAATCCAAGTAAATGCGTTTTGGAAGTTCCCCTAACCAGACAACTCTGAAGTAATATATGTAAAGGCTTTGAACACGCATATTTTATCGGTAGTAATGAAGACAATACAAGCTATGCGAGTGTACCTGGAAGATACTTGCAAGTACACCATTATTTATTACTCCATTGGCCAAAATGTAGGGTGTATTTGAAGATAACTCAAGGGATAAAATGTATACTAAGAAGATATTACATTGTCAGCACTGACACCCTAACCTCTCTACAATTATCCTATCAAATTGACACTTTGATTTTTATCCTGGTTATGATGTCAATATTTAGCCATATGCCTGTACAAGCCTATGCGAACCAAAATAAAGGCATTTTGACAGTTCCTATTAAAGGGACAACATTGAAGTAATGTACGTAAAGGGGAAAAATCCACATGTCTTTTCTACAGCAGTGAAGTCAATACAAGTGTACCTGGAAGACACTTGCAAGTATGCCTTTGTCACCTCCTTCATTGGCCTACTTGGAATGTGTATTTGAAGACAACTGAAGAGACACAATGCATACTACGAAGATATTACACTGTCAGCACTGACACGCTAACCTCTCTAGAAGTATGCTATCAAATTGACTCTTCGATTTTTATCCTGCTTGTGATATCAGTATTTAGCCATATCCCTGTTCAGGCCTATAGAAATCTAAATAAAGGCATTTTGACAGTTCCTATTTAAGGGTCAAGATGGAAGTAATGTATGTAAAGGGTAAAAATCCACATATCTTTTCGACAGCAAGGAAGTCAATACAAGCTATGCTAGTGTTCCTGGAAGACACTTGCAAGTACACCTCTGTCACTTGCTCCATTGGCCTACTTGGATGTGTATTTGAAGACAACTCAAGAGATACAATATATACTAAGAAGATATTGCATTGTCTGCACTGACACCCTAACCTGTCTACAAGTATCCTATGAAATTGACTCTTCGTTATTTATCCTGCTTGTGATATCAGTATTTAGCCATATGCCTATACAGGCCTATGAGAACCTAAATAAAGGCATTTTGACAGTTCCAGTTTAAGGGTCAAGATTGAAGTAATTTATGTAAAGGGTAAAAATTCACATATCTTTTCTATAGCAGTGAAGTCAATAGAAGCTATGCTAAAGTCCGTGGAAGATACTTGCAAGGGCAATATTGTCCACTGCTCCATTGCCCAAAATGGAAGGAGTATTTGAAGATAACACAAGAAATACAATGTTTAATAAGAAGATATTACATTGTCAGCACTGACACCCTAAACTCTATACAAGTGTCCTGTATCCTTGACTCTTCGATTTTTATCCTGCTTGTAATATCAGTATGTAGCATTTTCCCTGTTGAGACCTATAAGAATCTAAATAAAGGCATTTTGGAAGTTTCCCTAACCAGACAACTCTGAAGTAATATATGTAAAACCTTTGAACACACATATCTTGTCGGTAGCAATGAAGACAATACAAGCTATGCGAGTGTACCTGGAAGATACTTGCAAGTACTCCATTGCCTATTGCTCCATTGGCCAACATGAAAATAACTCAAGAGATACAATGTATATTAAGAAGATATTACATTGTCAGCACCGACACCCTAACCTCTCTACAAGTATCCTATCAAATTGACTCTTTGATTTTTATCCTGCTTGTGATATCAGTATTAACCATATCCCTGTACAGGCCTATGGGAAGCTAAATAAAGGCATTTTCACAGTTCCTATTTACGGGACAAGATTGACGTAATGCATGTAAACGTAAAAATCCACATATATTTTCGACAGCAGTGAAGTCAATACAAGCTATGCCAGTGTACCTGGAAGACACTTGCCTGTACACCTTTGTCACTTGCTCCATTGGCCTACTTGGAAGCTGTATTTGAAGACAACTCAAGAGATACAGTGTATACAAAGAAGATATTACATTCTCAGCACTGACACCCCAACATCTCTACAAGTATCCTATCAAATTGACTCTTTAATTTTTATCCTGCTTGTGATATCAGTATTTAGCCATATCCCTGTACAGGTCTACAGGAATCTAAATAAAGGCATTTTCACAGTTCCTATTTAAGGAACAAGTTTGAGGCAATGTCTGTAAAGGGTAAAATCCAAATATCTTTTCGACAGCAGTGAAGTCAATAAAAGGTATGCTAGTGTACCTGGAAGACACTTGTCAGTACACCTTTGTACCTTGCTCCATTGGCCTACTGGGAAGGTGTATTTGAAGACAACTAAAGAGATAGAGTGTGTACTAAGAAGATATTACATTGTCAGCACTGACACACTAACCTCACTACAAGTATCTTATCAAATTGACTCTTCGGTATTTATCCTTCTTGTGATATCATATTTATTCATATCCCTGTACAGGCCTATGGAAAACTAAATAAAGGCCGTTTGAAAGTTCCTATTTCAGGAAGAAGATTGAAGTAATATATGTAAAGGGTAAAAATCCACGTATCGTTTCGACAGCTATGCTAGTGTACCTGGAAGACACTTGCAAGTACACTTTTGTCACTTGCTCCCTTGGCCTACTTGGAGGTGTAATTGAAGACAACTCAAGAGATAAAATGTATGCAAAGAACCTATTACATTGTCAGCACTGATACCCTAACCACTGTACAAGTATCCTATCAAATTGACTCTATGATTTTTATCCTGCTTGTGACATCAGTATTTAGCCATATCCCTGCTCAGGCCTATGGGAATCTAAATAAAGTCATTTTCTCAGTTCCTATTTAAGGGACAACATTGAAGTAATGTATGTAAAGGGTAAAAATACACATATCTTTTCGACAGCAGTAAAGACAATACAAGTTATGCTAGTGTACCTGGAAGACACTTGCAAGTACACATTTGTCACTTAGTCCATTGGCCTACTTGGAGGTGTATTTGAAGACAACTCAAGAGATACAATGAATTCTAAGAAGATATAACACTTTCAGCACTCACACCCTAACATCTCTACAAGTATCCTATCAAATTGACCCTTCGGTACTTATCCTGCTTGTGATGTAAGTATTTTGCCATAGGCCTGTTCAGGCCGATGGGAATCAAAATAAAGTCATTTTGGCAGTTCCTATTTAAGGGTCAAGATTGAAGTAATGTATGCAAAGGGAAAAAATCCACATATCTTTTCGACAGCAGTGAAGTCAATAGGAGCTACGCTAGTGTACCTGGAAGGCACTTGCACGTATGCCTTTGTCACTTCCTCTATTGGCCTACTTTTAAGGTGTATTTGAAGACAACTCAAGAGATACAATGTATACTAGGAAGATATTACATTGTCTACATTGACACCCTAACCCCTCTACAAGTATCCTGTCAAATTGACTCTTTGATTTTATCCTGCTTGTGATATCAGTATTTAGTCATATCCCTGTTCAGGCTGATGGGAATCTAAATAAAAGGATTTTCACAATTCCTATTCAAGGGACAACCTTGAAGTAATGTATGTAAAAATACACATATCTTTTCGACAGCAGTGAAGGCAATACAAGCTATGCTAGTGTAACTGGAAGATACTTGCAAGAATACTTTTGTCACTTCCTCCATTGGCCTAGTTGGAGGTGTATTTGAAGACAGCTGAAGAGATACAGTGTATACTAAGAAGATATTACATTGTCACCACTGACACCCTAACCTCTCTACAAGTATTCTATCAAATGGACTCTTCCATATTTATCCTGCTTGTGATATCAGTATTTATCCATGTCCCTGTACAAGCCTAAGGAAACCTAAATAAAGGCTTTTTGAAAGTATCTATTTAATGAACAAGATAGAAGTAATGTATGTAAAGCGTAAAAATCCACATATCTTTTTGATACAGTGAAGATACTCGCAAGTGCACTATTGTCCATTGCTCCATTGCCCAACATGGAAGTAGTGTTTGAAGATAACACAAGAAATACAATGTATAATAAGAAGATATTACTTTGTCAGCACTGACACCCTTAACTCTATACAAGTATGTGTCCTGTAATCTTGACTCTTCGATTTTTATCCTGCTAGTAATATCAGTATTTAGCCTTTTCCCTGTTGAGACCTATCAGAATCCAAATAAAGGCATTTTGGCAGTTCCCCTAACCAGACAACTCTGAAGTAACATATGTAAAGCCTTTGAACACACATATCTTATCGGTAGCAATGAAGACAATACAAGCTATGCGAGTGTACCTTTGTCAGCACTGACACCCTACCGTCTCTACAAGTATCCTATCAAATTGACACTTCGATTTTTATTCTGCTTGTGATATCAGTATTTTGCCATATGCCTGTTCAGGCCGATGGGAATCAAAAGAAAGTCATTTTGGATGTTCCTATTCAAGGGACAAGGGACAACATTGAAGTAATGTATGTAAAGGGAAAAAAATCCACATATCTATTCGACAGCAATGAAGTCAATAGAAGCTATGCTAGTGTACCTTGAAGACACTTGCAAGTATTCCTTTGTAACATCCTTCATTGGCCTACTTGGAAGGTGTATTTGAAGACAAGTCAAGAGACACAATGCATACTTAGAAGATATTACATTGTCAGCACTGACACCCTAACCTCTCCACAAGAATCCTATCAAATTGACTCTTGGATTTTTATCTTGCTTGTGATATCAGTATTTAGCCACATACCTGTTCAAGCCTATAGAAATGTAATAAAGGCATTTTCACAGTTCCTATTTAAATGTCAAGGTTGAAGTAATGTATGAAAAGGGTAAAAATCCACATACCTTTTCGACAGCAGGGAAGTCAATACAAGCTATGCTAGTGTAACTGGAAGACACTTTCAAGTACACTTTGGTCACTTGCTCATTTGGCCTACTTGGAAGTGTATTTGAATACAACTCAATAGATACAATGTATACTAAAAAGGTATTACGTTGTCAACACTGAAACCCTAACCCCTATGCAAGTATCCTATCAATCTGACTCTTTGATTTTTATCCTGCTTGTGACATCAGTATGTAGCCAGATCCCTGTACAGGTCTATGGCAATCTAAATATAGGCCTTTTGACAGTTCCTATTAAGGAACAAGGTTAAAGTAATGTATGTAAAGGGTAAAAATTCACATATCTTTTCGACAGCAGTGAAGTCAATACAAGCTATGCTAAAGTACCTGGAAGATACTTGCAAGTGCACTATTGTCCATTGCTCCATTGCCCAACATGGAAGGAGTATTTGAAGATAACACAAGAAATACAATGTATAATAAGAAGATATTACATTGTCAGCACTATCACCCTATAATTTTTTCAAGTGTCCTGTAATCTTGACTCTTCGATTTTTATCCTGCTAGTAATATCAGTATTTAGCCTTTTCCCTGTTGAGACCTATAAGAGTCCAAATAAACGCATTTTGGAAGTTCCCCTAACCAGACAACTCTGAAGTAATATATGTAAAGGCTATGAACACGCATATTTTATCGGTAGTAATTAAGACAATACAAGCTATGCGAGTGTACCTTGAAGATACTTGCGAGTACACCATTGTCTATTGCTCCATTCGCCAACATGTAGGGTGTATTTGAAGACAACTCAAGAGACACAAGGTATGCTAAGAAGATATTACATTGTCAGCACTGACACACTAACCTCACTACAAGTATCCCATCAAACTGACTCCTTGATTTTTATCCTGCTTGTGACATCAGTATGTAGTCATATCCCTATACAGGCCTATGGTAAACTAAATAAAGGCATTTTCACAGTTCCTTTTTAAGGGACAAGATTGAAGCAATATATGTAAAGGGTAAAAATCCACATATCTTTTCAACAATAGTGAACTCAATACAAGCTATGCTGGTGTACCTAGAAGACACTTAAAGTACACCTTTGTCACTTGCTCCATTCGCCTTCTTGGAGGTGTAATTGAAGACAACTCAAGGGATACAATGTATACTAAGAAGATATTACATTGTCAGCACTGACACCCTAACCTCTCTACAAGTATCCTATCAAATTGACTCTTTGATTTTTATTCTGCCTGTGATATCAGTATTTAGCCATATCGCACTTCAGGACTATGAGAATCTCAATAAAAGCATTTTCACAGTTTCTATTTAAGGGACAACAATGAAGTAATGTATGTATAGGGTATAAATCCACATATCTTTTCGACAGCAGTGAAGACAATTCAAGCTATGCTAGTGTACCTGGAAGACACTTGCACGTATGCCTTTTTCACTTCCTCTATTGGCCTACTTTTAAGGTGTATTTGAAGACAACTCAAGAGACACAATACATACTAAGAAGATAGTACATTGTCAACACTGACACACTAACCTCTCCTCAAGTATCCTATCAAGTTGACTCTTGGATTTTTATCCTGCTTGTGATATCAGTATTTAGCCATATACCTGTTCTGGCCTATAGAAATCTAAATAAAGGCATTTTGCCAGTTCCTGTTTAAGGGTCCAGGTTGAAGTAATGTATTTAAAGGTTAAAAATCCACATATCTTTTCACAGCAGGGCAGTCAATACAAGCTATGCTAGTGTACCTGGAAGACACTTGGAAGTACCCCTTTGTCACTTGCTCCATTGGCCTACTTGGAGGTGTATTTGAAGACAACTCAAGAGATACAATGTATATTAAGAAGATATTACATTGTCTGCACTGACACGCTACCCTCTCCACAAGTATCCTATGAAATTCACTCTTCGGTATTTATCCTGCTTGTGATATCCGTATTTAGCCATATCCTGTACAGGCCTATGTAAATCTAAATAAAAGCCTTTTGAAAGTTACTATTTAAGGAACAAGATTGAAGTAATGTATGTAAAGGGTAAAAATCCACATATCTTTTCGACAGCAGTGAAGTCAATACAAGCTATGCTAGTGTACCTGGAAGACACTTGCAAGTACACCTTTGTCACTTGCTCCATTGGCCTACATGGATGTGTATTTGAAGACAACTCACGACATACAATGTATACTAAGAAGATATTACATTGTCTGCACTGACACCCTAACCTCTCTACAAGTATTCTATCAAAGTGACTCTTCGATTTTTATCCTGCTTGTGATATCAGTATTTAGCCATATCCCTGTTCAGGCCTATGGGAATCTAAATAAAGGTATTTTGACAGTTCCTATTTAAGGATCAAGATTGAAGTAATGTATGTAAAGGGTAAAAATCCACATATCTTTTCGACAGCAGGGAAGTCAATACAAGCTATGCTAGTGTACCTGGAAGACATTTGCAAGTATGCCTTTGTCACATCCTTCATTGGCCTACTTGGAAGGTGTATTTGAAGACAACTCAAGAGATACAAAGTATACTAAGAAGATATTACATTGTCTGCACTGACACACTAACATCTCTACAAGTATCCTATCAAATTGACTCTTCGCTATTTATCCTGCTTGTGATATCTGTATTTAGCCATATCCCTGTTCAGGCCTATGGAAACCTAAATAACGGCCTTTTGAATGTTCCTATTTAAAGAACAAGATTGAAGTAATGTATGTAAAGCGTAAAAATCCACATATCTTTTCGACAGCAGTGAAGCCAATACAAGCTATGCTAGTGTACCTGGAAGACACTTGCAAGTACACATTGGACGCTTGCTCCGTTGTCCTACTTGGAAGCTGTATTTGAAGATAACTCAAGAGATACAGTGTACACTAAGAAGATATTACCTTGTCTGCACTGACACCCCAACCTCCCTAAAAGTATACTATCAAATTGACTCTTCGGTATTTATCCTGCTTGTGATATGAGTATTTAGCCATATCCCTTTTCAGGCCTGTAGAAATCTAAATAAAGGCATTTTGACAGTTCCTATTTAAGGGTCAAGATTGAAGTAATGTATGTAAAGGGAAAAATCCACATATCTTTTCGACTGCAGGGAAGTCAATACAAGCTATGCTAGTGTACCTGGAAGACATTTGCAAGTATGCCTTTATCACGTCCTTCATTGGCCTACTTGGAAGGTGTATTTGAAGAAAACTCACGAGACACAGTGCATACTAAGAAGATATTACATTGTCAGCACTGACACGCTACCCTCTCTAGAAGTATGCTATGAAATTGACTCTTCGATTTTTATCCTGCTTGTCATATGAGTATTTAGCCATATCCCTGTTCAGGCTGATTAAAATATAAATAAAGGCATTTTGACATTTCCCATTTAAGGGTCAAGATTGAAGTAATTTATGTAAAGGGTAAAAATACACATATCTTTTCGACACCAGGGAAGTCAATACAAGCTATGCTAGTGTACCTGGAAGACACTTGTAAGTACACCTTTGTCACTTGCTCCGTTGGCCTACTTGGAAGCTGTATTTGAAGACAACTCAAGAGATACAGTGTATACTAAGAAGATATTACCTTGTCAGCACTGACACCCCAATCTTTCTAAAAGTATACTGTCAAATTGACTCTTCGATTTTTAACCTGCTCGAGATATCAGTATTTTGCCATAGGCCTGCTCAGACCTATGGGAATCAAAATAAAGACATTTTGCCAGTTTCTATTTAAGGGACAAGATTGAAGTACTGTATGTAAAGGGAAAAAATCCGCATATCTTTTCGATAGTAGTGAAGTCAATAGAAGCTATGCTAGTGTACCTGGAAGGCCCTTGCAAGTATGCCTTTGTCACATCCTTCAATGGCCCATGTGAATGGTGTATTTGAAGACAACTCAAGAGACACAATGCATACTAAGAATATATTACAATGTCAGCACTGACACGCTAACCTTTCTAGAAATATCCTATCAAATTGACTCTTCAATTGTTATCCTGCTTCTGTTATCAGTATTTAGCCATAACCCTCTTCAGACCTATAGAAATCTAAATAAAGGCATTTTGACAGTTCCTATTTAAGGGTCAAGATTGAAGTAATGTATGTAAAGGTCAAAAATCCACATATCTTTTCGACAACAGGGAAGTCAATGCAAGCTATACTAGTGTACCTGGAAGATACTTCCAAGTACACCTTTGTCACTTGCTCCATTGTCCAAAATGTAGGGTGTAATTGAAGATAACTCAAGAGATACAATGTATACTACGCAGATATTACATTGTCTGCACTGACACCCTAATCTCTCTACAAGTATTCTATCAAATTGACTCTTCGGTAGTTATCCTGCTTTTGATATCAGTATTTAGCCATATGCCTATACAGAGTTATGGGAACCTAAATAAAGACATTTTCACAGTTCCTATTTAAGGGTCAAGATTGAAGTAATGTATGTAAAGGGTAAAAATCCACATATTTTGTCGACAGCAGGGAAGTCAATACAAGCTATGCTGGTGTACCTGGAAGGCACTTGCAAGTACACTTTTGTCACTTGCTCCATTCGCCTACTTGGAGGTGCATTTGAAGACAACTCAAGAGAAACAATGTATACTAAGAAGATATTACATTGTCAGCACTGAACCACTAAAGTCTCTACAAGTATCCTATGAATCACACTCTTTGATTTTTATCCTGCTTGTGATATCATTATTTAGCCATATCCCTGTACAGGTCTACGGGAATCTAAATATAGGCATTTTGACAGTTCCTATCTAAGGGACAAGTTTGATGTAATGTATGTAAAGGGTAAAAATCCACATATCTTTTCGATAGCAGTGAAGTCAATACAAGCCATGCTAGAGTACCTGGAAGATACTTGCAAGTGCACTATTGTCCATTGCTCCATTGCCCAACATGGAAGGAGTATTTGAAGATAACACAAGAAATACAATATATAATAAGAAGATATTCCATTGTCAGCACTGACACCCTAAACTCTATACAAGGGTCCTATAATCTTGACTCTTCGATCTTTATCCTATTTGTAACATCACTATATAGCATCTTTCCTGTAGAGACCTATAAGAATCCAAGTAAATGCATTTTGGAAGTTACCCTAAACAGACAACTCTGAAGTAATATATGTAAAGGCTTTGAACAGGCATATCTTATCGGTAGCAATGAAGACAATACAAGTTATGCGAGTGTACCTGGAAGATACTTGCAAGTACACCATTATCTATTGCTCCATTGGCCAAAATGTAGGGTGTATTTGAAGATAACTCAAGAGATACAATGTATACTAAGAAGATATTATGTTGTCAGCACTGACACCCTAACCTCTCTACAAGTATCCTTTCAAACTAACACTTTGATTTTTATCCTGCTTCTCATATCAATATTTAGACATATCCCTCTACAGGCCTATGGGAACCTAAATAAAGGCATTTTGACAGTTCCTATTTAAGGGACAACATTGAAGTAATGTATGTAGAGGGTAAAAATCCACATGTCTTTTCGACAGCAGTGAAGTCAATACAAGCTATACTAGTGTACCTGGAAGACACTTGCAAGTACACCTTTGTCACTTGTTCCATTGGCCTACTTGGAGGTGTATTTGAAGACAACTCAAGAGATACAATATATACTAAGAAGATATTACATTGTTTGCACTGACACTTTAACCTCTCCACAAGTATCCTATCAAATTGACTATTTGATTTTTATCCTGCTTGTGATATCAGTATTTAGCCATATCCCTATATAGGCCTATGGGAACCTAAATAAAGGCATTTTGACAGTTCCTATTTAAGGGTCAAGATTGAAGTATTGTATGTAAAGGGTAAAAATCCACATATCTTTTCGACAGCAGGGAAGTCAATACAAGCTATGCTAGTGTACCTGGAAGACATTTGCAAGTATGCCTTTATCACATCCTTCATTGGCCTACTTGGAAGGTGTATTTGAAGACAACTCAAGAGACACAATGCATACTAAGAAGATATTACATTGTCAGCACTGACACGCTAACCTCTCTAGAAGTATGCTATCAAATTGACTCTTCGATTTTTATCCTGCTTGTCATATAAGTATTTAGCCATATCCCTGTTCAGGCTGATTAAAATCTAAATAAAGGCATTTTGACATTTCCCATTTAAGGGTCAAGATTGAAGTAATGTATGTAAAGGGTAAAAATGCACATATCTATTCGACACCAGGGAAGTCAATACAAGCTATGCTAGTGTACCTGGAAGACACTTGTAAGTACACCTTTGTCACTTGCTCCGTTGGCCTACTTGGAAGCTGTATTTGAAGACAACTCAAGAGATACACTGTATACTAAGAAGATATTACCTTGTCAGCACTGACACTCCAATCTTTCTAAAAGTATACTGTCAAATTGACTCTTCGATTTTTAACCTGCTCGAGATATCAGTATTTTGCCATAGGCCTGTTCAGACCTATGGGAATCAAAATAAAGACATTTTGCCAGTTTCTATTTAAGGGACAAGATTGAAGTACTGTATGTAAAGGGAAAAAATCCGCATATCTTTTCGATAGTAGTGAAGTCAATAGAAGCTATGCTAGTGTACCTGGAAGGCCCTTGCAAGTATGCCTTTGTCACATCCTTCAATGGCCCACGTGAATGGTGTATTTGAAGACAACTCAAGAGACACAATGCATACTAAGAATATAATACAATGTCAGCACTGACACGCTAACCTTTCTAGAAATATCCTATCAAATTGACTCTTCAATTGTTATCCTGCTTGTGTTATCAGTATTTAGCCATAACCCTCTTCAGGCCTATAGAAATCTAAATAAAGGCATTTTGACAGTTCCTATTTAAGGGTCAAGATTGAAGTAATGTATGTAAAGGTCAAAAATCCACATATCTTTTCGACAACAGGGAAGTCAATGCAAGCTATACTAGTGTACCTGGAAGATACTTCCAAGTACACCTTTGTCACTTGCTCCATTGGCCAAAATGTAGGGTGTAATTGAAGATAACTCAAGAGATACAATGTATACTAAGAAGATATTACATTGTCTGCACTGACACCCTAACCTCTCTACAAGTATACTTCAAACTGACACTTTGATTTTTATCCTGCTTGTGATATCAATATTTAGCCATATCACTCTAAAGGCCTATGGAAACCTATATAAAGGCATTTTGACAGTTGCTATTTATGGGACAACACTGAAGTAACGTATGTAAAAGGTAAAAATCGACAAGTCTTTTCGACAGCAGTGAAGTCAATACAAGCAATGTAGTGTACCTGGAAGACACTTGCAAATACACGTTTGTCATTTGCTCCATTGACCTACTTGGAGGTGTATTTGAAGACAACTCAAGAGATACAATGTATAATAAGAAGATATTACATTGTCTGCACTGACACCTTAACCTCTCTAGAAGCATCCTATCAAATTGACTCTTCGGTATTTATCCTGCTTATGATATAAGTATTTAGCTATATCACTATACAGGCCTATGGATACCTAAATAAAGGCATTTTGACAGCTTCTATTTAAGTGTCAAGATTGAAGTAATGTATGTAAAGGGTAAAAATCCACATGTCTTTTCGACAGTGGGGAAGTGAATACAAGCTATGCTAGTGTACCTGGAAGATACTTGCAAATACACCTTTGTCACTTGCTCCATTGGCCTACATGGAGGTGTATTTGAAGACAACTCAAGAGATACAGTGTATACTAAGAAGATATTACATTGTCAGCACTGACCCTCCAATCTGTCTACAAGTATCCTATCAAATTGACTCGTCGATTTTTATCCTGCTTGTGATATCAGTATTTAGCCATATCCCTGTTCAAGCCGATTAAAATCTAAATAAAGGCATTTTGACAGTTCCTATTTAAGGAACAAGATTGAAGTAATGTATGTAAAGGGTAAAAACCCACATATCTTTTCGACAGCAGGGAAGTCAATAAAAGCTATGCTAGTGTACCTGGAAGACACTTGCAAGTACACATTTGTCACTTGCACAATTGGCCTACTTGGAGGTGTATTTGAAGACAACGCAAGAGATACAGTGTACACTAAGAAGATATTACCTTGTCAGCACTGACATCCCAACCTCTGACAAGTATCCTATCAAATTGACTCTTCGGTATTTATCCTGCTTGCGATATGAGTATTTAGCCATATTCCTGTTCAGGCCTGTAGAAATCTAAATAAAGGCATTTTGACAGTTTCTATTTAAGGGTCAAGATTGAAGTAATGTATGTAAAGGGTAAAAATCCACATATCTTTTCGACAGCACTGAAGTCAATACAAGCTATGCTAGTGTACCTGGAAGACACTTGCACGTATGCCTTTGTCACATCCTTCATTGGCCTACTTGGAGGTGTATTTGAAGACAACTCAAGAGATACAATGTATACTAAGAAGATATTACATTGTCAGCACTGACACGCTAACCTCTCTAGAAGTATCCTATCAAATTGACTCTTCGATTTTTATCCTGCTTGTGATATCAGTATTTAGCCATATCCCTGTACAAGCCTAAGGAACGCTAAATAACGGCCTTTTGAATGTTCCTATTTAAGGAACAAGATTGAAGTAATGTATGTAAAGCGTAAAAATCCACATATCTTTTCGACAGCAGTGAAGCCAATACAAGCTATGCTAGTGTACCTGGAAGACACTTGCAAGTACACCTTGGTCACTTGCTCCGTTAGCCTATTTGGAAGCTGTATTTGAAGACAACTCAAGAGATACAGTGTACACTAAGAAGATATTACCTTGTCAGCACTGACACTCCAACCTCTCTAAAAGTATCCTATCAAATTGACTCTTCGGTATTTATCCTGCTTGTGATATCAGTATTTAGCCATATCCCTGTTCAGGCCGATAGAAATCTAAATAAAGGCATTTTGACATTTCCTATTTAAGGGTCAAGATTGAAGTAATGTATGTAAAGGGTAAAAATCCACATATCTTTTCGACAGCAGGGAAGTCAATACAAGCTATGCTAGTGTACCTGGAAGACACTTGCAAGTATGCCTTTGTCACATCCTTCATTGGCCTACTTGGAAGGTGTATTTGAAGACAACTCAAGAGACACAATGCATACAAAAAAGATATTACATTGTCAGCACTGACACGCTAACCGCTCTAGAAGTATGCTGTCAAATTGACTCGTCGATTTTTATCCTGCTTCTGATGTCAGTATTTAGCCATATCCCTGTTCAGGCCTATGGAAACCTAAATAAAGGCATTTTGCCAGTTCCTATTTAAGGGTCAAGATTGAAGTAATGTATGTAAAGGGTAAAAATCCACATATCTTTTCAAGAATAGGGAAGTCAATACAAGGTATCCTAGTGTACCTGGAAGACACTGGCAAGTACAATTTTGTCACATGCTCCATTGGCCTACTTGGAGGTGTATTTGAAGACAACTGAAGAGTTACAATGTATACTAAGAAGATATTACATTGTCTGCACTGACAACCTAACCTCTCTACAAGTATCCTATCAAATTGACTCTTCGGTATTTATCCTGCTTGTGATATCAGTATTTAGCCATATGCCTATACAGGCCTATGGGAACATAAATAAAGGCATTTTGACAGTTCCTATGTAAGGGTCAAGGTTGAAGTAATGTATGTAAAGGGTAAAAATCCACACATCTTTTCGAGAGCAGTGACGTCAATAGAAGCTATGCTAGTGTACCTGGAAGACACTTGCAAGTATGCCTTTCTCACATCCTTCATTGGCCTACTTGGAAGGTGTATTTGAAGACAACTCAAGAGACACAACGCATACTAAGAAGATATTACATTGTCAGCCCTGAAACGCTAACCTCTCTAGAAGTATGCTATCAAATTGACTCCTCGATTTTTATCCTACTTGTGATATCAGTATTTAGCCATATCCCTGTTCAGGCCTATAGAAACCTAAATAAAGGCATTTTGACAGTTCCTATTTAAGGGTCAAGATTGAAGTAATGTATGTAAAGGGTAAAAATCCACATATCTTTTCAACAGCAGGGAAGTCAATACAAGCTATGCTAGTGTACCTGGAAGACACTTGCAAGTACACCTTTGTCACTTGCTCCATTGGCCTACTTGGAGGTGTATTTGAAGACAACTCAAGAGACACAACGCATAGTAAGAAGATATCACATTGTCAGCACTGACACGCTAACGTCTCTAGAAGTATGCTATCAAATTGACTCGTCGATTTTTATCCTGCTTGTGATATCAGTATTTAGCCATATCCCTGTTCAGGCCTATAGAAACCTAAATAAAGGCATTTTGACAGTTCCTATTTAAGGGTCAAGATTGTAGTAATGTATGTAAAGGGTAAAAATCCACATATCTTTTCAACAGCAGGGAAGTCAATACAAGCTATGCTAGTGTACCTGGTATACACTTGCAAGTACACCCTTGTCACTTGCTCCATTGGCCTACTTGGAGGTGTATTTGAAGACAACTCAAGAGATACAACGTATACTAAGAAGATATTACATTGTCTGCACTGACACCCTAACCTCTCTACAAGTATCCTATGAAATTGTCTCTTCGGTAGTTATGCGGCTTGTGATATCAGTATCTATCCACATGCCTATACAGGCCTATGGGAACCTAAATAAAGGCATTTTGACAGTTCCTATTTAAGGGACAACTTTGAAGTAATGTATGTAAAGGGTAAAAATCCACATATCTTTTCGACAACAGTGAAGTCAATACAAGCCATACTAGAGTACTTGCAAGATACTTGCAAGTGCACTATTGTCCATTGTTCCATTGCCTAACATGGAAGGATTATTTGAATATAATACAAGAAATACAATATATAATAAGAAGATATTACATTGTCAGCACTGACACACTAAACTCTATACAAGTGTCCTCTAATCTTGACTCTTCGATCTTTACCCTGCTTGTAATATCAGTATTTAGCCTTTTCCCTGTTGAAACCTATTAGAATCCAAGGAAATGCATTTTGGAAGTTGCCCTACCCAGACAACTCTGAAGTAATATATGTAAATGCTTTGAACACGCATATCTTTTAGACAGCAGGCAAGTCAATAAAAGCTATGCTAGTGTACCTGGAAGACACTTGCAAGTACACCTTTGTCACTTGCTCCATTGTCCTACTTTGAGGTGTCTTTGAAGACAACTGAAGAGTTACAATGTATACTAAGAAGATATTACATTGTCTGCACTGACACCCTAACCTTTCTACAGGTATCCTATCAAATTGACTCTTCAGTAGTTATCCTGCTTGTGATATCAGTATTTAGCCATATGCCTATACAGGCCTATGGGAACATAAATAAAGGCATTTTGACAGTTCCTATGTAAGGGTCAAGATTGAAGTAATGTATGTAAAGGGTAAAAATCCACATATCTTTTCGACAGCAGTGAAGTCAATAGAAGCTATGCTAGTGTACCTGGAAGACACTTGCAAGTATGCCTTTGTCACATCCTTCATTGGCCTACTTGGAAGGTGTATTTGAAGACAACTCAAGAGACACAATGCATACTAAGAAGATATTACATTGTCAGCACTGACACGCTAACCTCTCTAGAAGTATGCTATCAAATTGACTCGTCGATTTTTATCCTGCTTTTGATATCAGTATTTAGCCATATCCCTGTTCAGGCCTATAGAAACCTAAATAAAGGTATTTTGACAGTTCCTATTTAAGGGTCAAGATTGAAGTAATGTATGTAAAGGGTAAAAATCCACATATCTTTTCGACAGCGGGGAAGTCAATACAAGCTATGCTAGTGTACCTGGAAGACACTTGCAAGTACACCTTTGTCACTTGCTCCATTGGCCTACTTGGAGGTGTATTTAAAGACAACTCAAGAGATACAATATATACTAAGAAGATATTACATTGTGTGCGCTGACACCCTAACCTCTCTACAAGTATCCTATCAAATTGACTCTTCGGTATTTATCCTGCTTGTGATATGAGTATTTAGCGATATCCCTATACAGGCCTAGGGGAACCTAAATAAAGACATTTTCACAGTTCCTATTTAAGGGTCAAGATTGAAATAATGTATGTAAAGGGTAAAAATCCACATATTTTGTCGACAGCAGGGAAGTCAATACAAGCTATGCTGGTGTACCTGGAAGGCACTTGCAAGTACACTTTTGTCACTTGCTCCATTCGCCGACTTGGAGGTGCATTTGAAGACAACTCAAGAGAAACAATGTATACTGACAAGATATTACATTGTCAGCACTGTACCACTAAAATCTCTACAAGTATCCTATCAATCACACTCTTTGATTTTTATCCTGCTTGTGATTTTCATTATTTAGCCATATCCCTGTACAGGTCTGCGGGAATCTAAATATAGGCATTTTGACAGTTCTTATCTAAGGGACAAGTTTGATGTAAGGTATGTAAAGGGTAAAAATCCACAAATCTTTTCGATAGCAGTGAAGTCAATACAAGCCATGCTAGAGTACCTGGAAGATACTTGCAAGTGCACTATTGTTCATTGCTCCATTGCCCAACATGAAAGGAGTATTTGAAGATAACACAAGAAATACAATATATAATAAGAAGATATTCCATTGTCAGCACTGACACCCTAAACTCTATACAAGTGTCCTATAATCTTGACTCTTCGATCTTTATCCTATTTGTAATATCACTATATAGCATCTTCCCTGTTGAGACCTATAAGAATCCAAGTAAATGCATTTTGGAAGTTCCCCTAAACAGACAACTCTGAAGTAATATATGTAAAGGCTTTGAACAGGCATATCTTATCGGTAGCAATGAAGACAATACAAGTTATGCGAGTGTACCTGGAAGATACTTGCAAGTACACCATTATCTATTCCTCCATTGGCCAAAATGTAGGGTGTATTTGAAGATAACTCAAGAGATACAATGTATACTAAGAAGATATTATGTTGTCAGCCCTGACACCCTAACCTCTCTACAAGTATCCTTTCAAACTAACACTTTGATTTTTATCCTGCTTCTCATATCAATATTTAGACATATCCCTCTACAGGCCTATGGGAACCTAAATAAAGGCATTTTGACAGTTCCTATTTAAGGGACAACATTGAAGTAATGTATATAGAGGGTAAAAATCCACATGGATTTTCGACAGCAGTCAAGTCAATACAAGCTATAATAGTGTACCTGGAAGACACTTGCAAGTACACCTTTGTCACTTGCTCCATTGGCCTACTTGGAGGTGTATTTGAAGACAACTCAAGAGATACAATGTATACTAGGAAGATATTACATTGTTTGCGCTGACACTTTAACCTCTCCACAAGTATCCTATCAAATTGACTCGTCGATTTTTATCCTGCTTGTGATATCAGTATTTAGCCTTATCCCTATACAGGCCTATGGGAACCTAAATAAAGGCATTTTGACAGTTCCTATTTAAGGGTCAAGATTGAAGTAATGAATGTAAAGGGTAAAAATCCACATGTCTTTTCGACAGTAGGGAAGTCAATACAAGCTACTCTAGTGTACCTGGAAGACACTTGCAAATACACCTTTGTCACTTGCTCCATTGGCCACATGGAGGTGTACTTGAAGACAACTCAAGAGATACAGAGTATACTAAGAAGATATTACATTGTCTGCACTGACACCCTAACCTCTCTACAAGTATCCCATCAAATTGACTCTTCGGTATTTATCCTGCTTGTGATATGAGTATTTAGGCATATCCCTATACAAGCCTAGGGGAACCGAAATAAAGGCATTTTGACAGTTCCTATTTAAGGGACAAGTTTGAAGTAATGTATGCAAAGGGTCAAAATCCACATATCTTTTCGACAGCAGGGAAGTCAATACAAGCTATGCTAGTGTACCTGGTATACACTTGCAAGTACACCCTTGTCACTTGCTCCATTGGCCTACTTGGAGGTGTATTTGAAGACAACTCAAGAGATACAACGTATACTAAGAAGATATTACATTGTCTGCACTGACACCCTAACCTCTCTACAAGTATCCTATGAAATTGTCTCTTCGGTAGTTATGCGGCTTGTGATATCAGTATTTATCCACATGCCTATACAGGCCTATGGGAACCTAAATAAAGGCATTTTGACAGTTCCTATTTAATGGAGAATTTTGAAATAATGTATGTAAAGGGTAAAAATCCACATATCTTTTCGACAGCAGTGAAGTCAATACAAGCCATACTAGAGTACTTGCAAGATACTTGCAAGTGCACTATTGTCCATTGTTCCATTGCCTAACATGGAAGGAGTATTTGAAGATAATACAAGAAATACAATACATAATAAGAAGATATTACATTGTCAGCACTGACACACTAAACTCTATACAAGTGTCCTCTAATCTTGACTCTTCGATCTTTACCCTGCTTGTAATATCAGTATTTAGCCTTTTCCCTGTTGAGACCTATTAGAATCCAAGGAAATGCATTTTGGAAGTTCCCCTACCCAGACAACTCTGAAGTAATATATGTAAATGCTTTGAACACGCATATCTTATCGGTAGCAATGAAGACAATACAAGTTATGCGAGTGTACCTGGAAGATACTTGCAAGTACACCTTTGTCACTTCCTCCATTGGCCTACTTGGAGGTGTATTTGAAGACAACTCAAGAGATACAATGTATACTAAGAAGATATTACATTGTCTGCACTGACACCCTAACCTCTCTACAAGTATTCTATCAAATTGACTCTTCGGTAGTTATCCTGCTTTTGATATCAGTATTTAGCCATATGCCTATACAGACTTATGGGAACCTAAATAAATTTATTTTGACAGCTCCTATTTAAGGGTCAAGATTGAAGTAATATATGTAAAGGGTAAAAATCCACACATCTTTTCGACAGCAGTGAAATCAGTAGAAGCTATGCTAGTGACCTAGAAGACACTTGCAAGTATGCCTTTGTCACATCCTTCATTGGCCTACTTAGAGGTGTATTTGAAGACAACTCAAGAGATACAATGTATACTAAGAAGATATTACATTGTCAGCACTGAAACCCTAACCTCTCTACAAGTATCCTATCAATCTCACTCTTTGACTGTTATCCTGCTTTTGATACCATTATTTCACCATATCCCTGTAGAGGTCTATGGGAATCTAAATATAGGCATTTTGACAGTTCCTATTTAAGTGACAAGTTTGAAGTAATGTATGTAAAGGGTAAAAATCCACATATCTTTTCGACAGCAGTGAAGTCAATAAAAGCCATGCTAGAGTACCTGGAAGATACTTGCAAGTGCACTATTGTCCTTTGCTCCATTGCCCAACATAGAAGGAGTATTTGAAGATAACACAAGAAATACAATAAATAATAGGAAGATCTTACATTGTCAGCACTGACACCCTAAACTCCATACTAGTGTCCTCTAATCTTGACTCTTCGATCTTTATCCTGTTTGTAGTATCAGTATTTAGCCATTTCCCTGTTGAGACCCATAAGTATCCAAGTAAATGCATTTTGGAGGTTCCCCTAACCACACAACTCTGAAGTAATATATGTAAAGCCTTTGAACACGCATATCTTTTCGGTAGCAATGAAGACAATACAAGTTATGCCAGTGTACCTGGAAGATACTTGCGAGTACATCATTATCTATTGCTCCATGGCCAAAATGTAGGGTGTATTTGAAGATAATTCAAGAGATACAATGTATATTGAGAAGATATTACGTTGTCAGCACTGATACCCTAACCTCTCTACAAGTATCCTTTCAAACACGCACTTTGATTTTTATCCTGCTTGTGATATCAATATTTAGCCATATCCCTCTACTGGCCTATGCGAACCTAAATAAAGGGATTTTGAGAGTTCCTATTTAAGGGTCAAGATTGACGTAATGTATGTAAATGGTAAAAATCCACATGTATTTTCGACAGTAGGGAAGTCAATACAAGGTATGCTAATGTACCTGGAAGACACTTGCAAATACACCTTTGTCAATTGCTCCATTGGCATACTTGGAGGTGTATTTCAAGACAACTCAAGAGATACAGTGTATACTAAGAAGATATTACCTTGTCAGCACTGACACCCCAACCGCTCTACAAGTATCCTATCAAACTGACTCTTCGATTTTTATCCTGCTTGAGATATCAGTATTTTGCCATATGACTGTTCAGGCCTATGGGAATCAATATAATGTCATTTTGCCAGTTCCTATTTAAGGGACAAGTTTGAAGTAATGTATGTAAAGGGTAAAAATCCATATATCTTTTCGACAGCAGGGATGTCAATAAAAGCTATGCTAGTGTACCTGGAAGACACTTGCAAGTACACCTTTGTCACTTGCTCCATTGGCCTACTTGGAGGTGTATTTGAAGACAACTGAAGAGTTACAATGTATACTAAGAAGATATTACATTGTCAGCACTGAACCACTAAAATCTCTACAAGTATCCTATCAATCACACTCTTTGATTTTTATCCTGCTTGTGATATCATTATTTAGCCATATCCCTGTACAGGTCTACGGGAATCTAAATAAAGGCATTTTGACAGTTCCTATTTAAGGGACAAGATTGAAGCAATGTACATAAGGGTGAAAATCCACATATAATTTCGACAGCAGTGAAGTCAAAACAAGCTATGCTAGTGTACCCGGAAGACACCTGCAAGTACACATTTGTTACTTGCTCCATTGGTCTACTTGGAGGCTGTATTTGAAGACAACTCAAGAGATACAATGTATACTAAGAAGATATTACATCGTCAGCATTGACACCCTAAAATTGTAAAAGTATCCTATCAAATTAACTCTTCGATTTTTATCCTGCTTGTGATATCAGTATTAACCATATCCTTGTTCTGTCCTATGAGAATCAAAATAAAGGCATTTTGACATTTCCTATTTAAGGGACAAGATTGAAGTCATGTATGTAAAGGGTAAAAATCCCCATATCTTTTCGGTAGCAGTGCACTCAATACAAGATATGTTGGTGAACCTGGTATACATTTGCAAATACACCTTTGTCACTTGCTCCATTGGCCTACATGGAAGGTGTATTTGAAGACAACTCAAGAGATACTATGTATACAAAGAAGATATTACATTGTCAGCACTGACACCCTAATCTCTCTAGAAGAATCCTTTCAAATTGACTCTTCGATATTTTTCCTGCTTGTGATATCAGTATTTAGCCATATCCCTGTTCACGCATATGGGAATCTAATAAAGGCATTTTGACAGTTCCTATTTAAGGGTCAACATTGAATTCATGTATGTGAAGGGTAAAAATGCTCATATATTTTCTGCAGCAGTGAAGTCAATACAACATATGCTAGTGTACCTGGTATACACTTGCAAGTACACCATTGTTTATTAATTCATTGACCAACATGGAAAGGTTATTTGAAGATAAATCAAGATATACAATGTATACTAAGAAGATATGTCATTGTCAACACGGATTGCCTAAACTGTCTGGAAGTATCATATCAACTTGAGTCTTCTGTTTTTTTCCTGCTTGTGATATCAGTATTTAGCCTTTACCCTGTCGAGACCTCTAGGAATCCAAATAAATACATTTTGGCAATTCTCCTTAACAGACAACTCTGAAGTAATGTATGTAATGGATAACAACCCACATATCTTATCGATAGCAGTGAAGACAATAAAAGCTATGCGAGTGTACCTGGAGGATACTTGCTAGTACACCATTGTCCGTTGCTCAGTTGGCGAACATGGGAGGTGTATTTGAAGATAACTCAAGAGATAAAATGTATAATAGGAAGATATTACATTGGAAACACTGTCGCCCTAAGGCGTCTGAACGTCTCGTTTCAACTTGTCTCTTCTATCTTTTTCCTTCTTGTTATATCAGTATTTAGGCTTTTCCCCGTTGAAGCCTATAGAAATCCAAAGAAATGTACTTTGTCACTTCCCTTAAAGAGACAACTGTGAAATAATATATCTAAACAGTGAAAATCCACATATATTATTTACAGCAGTGCAGTCAGTAAAAGTTATGCTAGAGTACCTGGAAGATACTTGCAGGTACTCAACTGTCCCTTGCTCCCTTGGCCAACATGGAAGGTGTATATGAAGATGACTTAAGAAATACGTTGAATACTATGAAGATATTACATTGTCAGCACTGAATCCCTAGATTCTCTACAAGTGTCCTATCAACTTGAATCTTCTACATTTATCCTGCTTGTGATATAAGTATTTAGCCTTTTCTCTGTTGAGACCTATAGGAATCTAAATAAAGGCATTTTCCCAGTTCCTATTTAAGGGACAAGATTGAAGTAATGTATGTAAAGGGTAAAAATCCACATATCTTTCTACAGCAATGAAGTCAAAACAAGATATGCTGGTGTACCTGTAAGACACTTGCAAGTACACCTTTGTCACTTGCTCCATTGGCCTCCTTGGAAGTTGTAATTGAAGACAACTCAAGAGATACAATGTATACTAAGAAGATATTACATTGTCAGCACTGACAGCCTAACCTCTCTACAAGTATCCTATCAAATTGATTCTTTGATTTTTATCCTGCCTGTGATATCAGTATTTACCCATATCCTTGTACAGGCCTATGGGAATCTAAATAAAGGCATTTTGACAGTTCCTATGTAAGGGACAAGATTGATGCAATGTTTGTAAAGTGTAAAAATCCACATATCTTTTCTACAGCAGTGAAGTCAGTACAAGCCATGGGAGTGTACCTGGAAGACACTTGCAAGTACACCTTTGTCACTTGCTCCATTGGCCTACATGGAAGGTGTTTTTGAAGACAACTCAAGAGATACTATGTATACTCAGAAGATATTACATTGTCAACACTGACACCCGAACCTCTCTAGAAGTATCCTTTCAAATTGACTCTTCGATTTTTATCCAGCTTGTGATATCAGTATTTAGCTCTATCCCTGGTGAGGCCTATGGAAATCTAATAAAGGCATTTTGACAGTTCCTATTTAAGGATCAACATTGAAGTAATGTATGTGAAGGGTAAAAGTACACATATATTTTCTGCAGCAGTGAAGTCAATACAAGATATGCTAGTGTACCTGGCATACACTTGCAAGTACACCATTGTCTATTAATTCATTGACCAACATGGAAAGTGTATTTGAAGATACATCAAGATATTCAATGTAAACTAAGAAGATATGTCATTGTCAACACGCACTGCCTAAACTGTCGGCAAGCATAATATCAACTTGACCCTTCTGTTTTTTTCCTGCTTGTGATATCAGTATTTAGCCTTTACCCTGTCGAGACCTCTAGGAATCCAAATAAATACATTTTGGCAGTTCTCCTTACCAGACAACTCTGAAGTAATGTATGTAATGCATAACAAACCACATATCTTATCGGTAGCAGTGAAGACAATAAAAGCTGTGCGAGTGTACCTGGAGGATACTTGCTAGTACACCATTGTCCCTTGCTCAATTGGCCAACATGGGAGGTGTATTGGAAGATAACTCAGGAGATAAAATGTATAATAGGAAGATATTACATTGGAAACACTGTCGCCCTAAGCTGTCTGAAAGACTCGTTTCAACTTGACCCTTCTATCTTTTTCCTGCTTGTGATATCAGTATTTAGGTTTTCCCCGTTCAGCTGTCTGAAAGTCTCGTTTCAACTTGACTCTTCTGTCTTTTTCCTGCTTGTGATATCAGTATTTAGGCTTTTCCCCGTTGAGGCCTATAGAAATCCAAAGAAACGAATTTGGTCACTTCCCCCAAAGGCACAACTGTGAAATAAAATATCTAAAGCGTGAAAATCCACATATATTATCTACAGCAGTGCAGTCAGTACAAGCTATGCTAGAGTACCTGGAAGATACTTGCAATACTCAACTGTCCCTTGCTCCCTGGGCCAACAAGGAAGGTGTATATGAAGATGACTTAAGAAATACATTGAATACTAACAAGATATTACATTGTCAGCATTGAATCGCTAGAATCTCTACAAGTGTCCTATCAACTTGACTCTTCTCTATTTATCCTGCTTGTGATATCAGTATTCAGCATTTTCCCTGTTCAGGCATATAAGAATCTAAATAAAGGCCTTTTGACAGTTCATCCTTAAGAGGAAACATTGAAGTAATGTAAGTAAATGGTAAAAATGCACATATATTTTCGACAGCAGTGAAGTCAATACAAGCTATGCTAGTGTACCCGGAAGACACTTGCAAGTACACTTTTGTCACTTTCTCCATTTGCCTATTTGGAAGGTGTATTTGAAGACAACTCAAGAGACACAATGTATACTAAGAAGATATTACATTGTAAGCACTGACACCCTAATCACTCTAGAAGTATTCTATCAAATTTAGGCTTCGATTTTTATCCTGCTTGTGATATCAGTATTTACCATATCCCTGTTCAGGCCTAGGGGAATCTAAATAAAGGCATTTTGACAGTTCCTATTTAAGGGTCAAGATGGCAGTACTCTATGTAAAGGGTAAAAATCCACATATCTTTTCTACAGCAGTGAAGTCAATACAAGCCATGCGAGTGTACCTGGAAGACACTTGCAAGTACACCTTTGTCACTTGCTCCATTGGTATACTTGGAAGCTGTATTTGAAGACAACTCAAGAGATACAATGTATACTAAGAAGATATTACATTGTCAGCACAGACACCCTAACCTCTGTAAAAGTATCCTATCAAATTGCCTCTTCGATTTTTATCCTGCTTGTGATATCAGTATTTAGCCATATCCCTGTTCTGGCCTATGAGAATCAAAATAAAGGCATTTTGACAGTTCCTATTTAAGGGACAAGATTGAAGTAATGTATGTGAAGGGTAAAAATCCCCATATCTTTTCGGCAGCAGTGCACTCAATACAAGATATGCTGGTGTACCTGGAATACACTTGCAAATACACCTTTGTTACTTGGTCCATTGGCCTACTTGGAAGGTGTATTTGAAGACAACTCAAGAGATACTATGTATACTCGGAAGATATTACATTGTCAGCACTGACACCCGAACCTCTCTAGAAGTATCCTTTCAAATTGACTCTTCGATTTTTATCCAGGTTGTGATATCAGTATTTTGCCATATCCCTGGTGAGGCCTATGGGAATCTAATAAAGGCATTTTGACAGTTCCTATTTAAGGATCAACATTGAAGTAATGTATGTGAAGGGTAAAAGTGCACATATATTTTCTGCAGCAGTGAAGTCAATACAAGCTATGCTAGTGTACCCGGAAGAGACTTGCAAGTAAGTACACCTTTGTCACTTCCTCCATTTGCCTATTTGGAAGGTGTATTTGAAGACAACTCAAGAGACACAATGTTTACTAAGAAGATATTACATTGTGAGCACTGACACCCTAATCTCTCTAGATGTATTCTATCTAATTGAGTCTTCGATTTTTATCCTGCTTGTGATATCAGTATTTAGCCATATCCCTGTTCAGGCCTGTGGGAATCTAAATAAAGGCATTACGAGAGTTCCTATTTAAGGGACAAGATTGAAGTAGTGTATGTAAAGGGTGAAAATCCACATATCTTCCCGAGAGCAGTGAAGTCAATAAAAGCTATACTAGTGTACCTGGAAGACACTTCCAAGTACACCTTTGTCACTTGGTCCTTTGGCCTACTTGGAGGTGTATTTGAAGACAACTCAAAAGATACAATGTATACTAAGAAGATATTACATTGTCAGCACTGACACCCTATTCTCTCTTCAAGTATTCTATCAAATTGACTCTGATTTTTATCCTGTTTGTGATATCAGTATTTAGCCATATCCCTGTTCAGGCCAGTGGAAACCTAAATGAAGGCATTTTGACAGTTCCTATTAAAGGGACAAGACTGAAGCAATGTATGTAAAGGGTAAAAGTCCCCATATCTTTTCAGCAGCATTGCACTCAATGCATGATATGCTGGTGTACCTGGAATACACTTGCAAATACACCTCTGTCACTTGCTGCACTGGCCTACTTGGAAGGTGTATTTGAAAACAACTCAAGAGATACTATGTTTACTAAGAAGATATTACATTGTCAGCACTGACACCCTAACCCCTCTAGAAGTATCCTTTCAAATTGACTCTTCGATTTTTATCATGCTTGTGATATTAGCATTTAGCCATATCCTTGTTCAGGCCTATGGGAAACTAATAAATGCATTTTGACAGTTCCTATTTAAGGGTCAACATTGAAGTAATGTATGTGAAGGGTAAAAATGCACATATATTTTCTGCAGCACTGAAGTGAATAGAAGGTATGCAAGTGTACCTGGAAGACACTTGCAAGTACACATTTGTCACTTGCTGCATTGGCCTATTTTGAGGTTTATTTGAAGACAACTCAAGAGATACAATGTATACTTATAAGATATTACATTGTCAGCACTGACACCCTAAAATCTCTACAAGTATCCTATCAAATTGACTCTTTTGTTTTTATCCTGCTTGTGATATCAGTATATAGCCATATCCCTGTACAGGTCTATGGGAATCTAAATGCAGTCATTTAGACAGTTCCTATTTAAGGGACCAGTTTGAAGTAGTGTATGTAAAAGGTAAAAATCCACATATCTTTTCGACAGCAGTGAAGTTAATGCAAACGATGCTAGTGTACCTGGAAGACACTTGCAAGTGCACCTTTCTCACTTGCTCCCTTGGTCTACTTGGAGGTGTATTTGAAGACAACTCAAGAGACACAATGTATACTAAGAAGATATCACATTATCAGCACTGACACCCTAACCTATCTCCAATACCCTATCAAATTCACTCTTCGATTTTTATCCTGCTTGTGATATAAGTATATTGTCATATCCCTGTTCAGGTTTATGGGAATCAAAATAAAGGCATTTTGACAGTTCCTATTTAAGGGACAAGATGGAAGTAATATATGAGAAGGATAAAAATCCACATATGTTTTCGACAGCAGTGAAGTCAATACAAGCTGTGCTAGTGTACCCGGAAGACACTTGCAAGTACACCTTTGTCACTTCCTCCATTTGCCTATTTGGAAGGTGTATTTGAAGACAACTCAAGAGACACAATGTATACTAAGAAGATATTACATTGTCATCACTGACACCCTAATCTCTCTAGAAGTATTCTACCAAATTGAGTCTTCGATTTTTATCCTGCTTGTGATATCAGTATTTAGCCATATACCTGTTCCAGCCTATGGTAATCTAAATAAAGGCATTTTGACTATTTAAGGGTCAAGATTGTAGTACTGTATGTAAAGGGTAAAAATCCACATATCTTTTCTACAGCAGTGAAGTCAATACTAGCCATGGGAGTGCACCTGGAAGACACTTGCAAGTACACCTGTGTTACTTGCTCGCTTGGTCTACTTGGAAGCTGTATTTGAAGACAACTCAAGAGATATAATGTATACTAAGAAGATATTACATTGTCAGCACTGACACACTAACCTCTGTAAAAGTATCCTATCAAATTGCCTCTTCGATTTTTATCCTGCTTGTGATATCAGTATTTAGCCATATCCCTGTTCAGGCCTATGAGAATCAAAATAAAGGCATTTTGACAGTTCCTATTTAAGGGACAAGATTGAAGTAATGTATGTAAAGGGTAAAAATCCCCATATCTTTTCGGCAGCAGCGTACTCAATACAAGATATGCTGGTGTACCTGGAATACACTTGCAAATACACCTTTGTCACATGCTCCATTGGCCTACTTGGAAGGAGTATTTGAAGACAACTCAAGAGATACTATGTATACTAAGACGATATTACATTGTCAGCACTGACACCCTAACCTCTCTAGAAGTATCCTTTCCAATTGACTCTTCGCTTTTTATCTTGCTTGTGATATCAGTATTTAGCCATATCCTTGTTCAGGCCTATGGGAATCTAAGAAAGGCATTTTGACAGTTCCTATTTAAGGGTCAACATTGAAGTAATGTATGTGAAGGGCAAAAATGCACATATATTTTCTGCAGCAGAGAAGTCAATACAAGATATACTAGTGTAATTGGAATACCCTTGCAAGTACACCATTGTCTATTAATTCTTTGGCCAACATGGAAAGTGTATTTGAAGATAAATCAAGATATTCAATGTATACTAAGAAGATATGTCATTGTCAACACGGACTGCCTAAATTGTCTGCAAGTATCATATCACCTTGACTCTTCTGTTTTTTTCCTGCTTGTAATATCAGTATTTAGCCTTTACCCTGTCGAGACCTCTAGGAATCCAAATAAATACATTTTGCAGTTCTCCTTACCAGACAACTCTGAAGTAATGTATGTAATGGATAACAACCCACATATCTTATCGATAGCAGTGAAGACAATAAAATCTATGCGAGTGTACCTGGAGGATACTTGCTAGTATACCATTATCCTTTGCTCAATTGGCCAACGTGGGAGGTGTATTTGAAGATAACTCAAGAGATAAAATATATAATAGGAAGATAATACACTGGAAACACTGTCGCCCTAAGCTGTCTGAAGGTCTCGTTTCAACCTGTCTCTTCTATCTTTTTCCTGCTTGTGATATCAGTATTTAGGCTTTTCCCCGTTGAGGCCTATCGAAATCCAAAGAAATGTATTTTATCACTTCGCTTAAAGAGACAAGTGTGAAATAATATATCTAAAGAGTGAAAATCCACATATATTATCTACAGCAGTGAAGTCAATACAAGTTATGCTATAGTACCTGGAAGATACTTCCAAGTACTCAACTGTCCCTTGCTCCCTTGGCCAACATGGATGGTGTATATGAAGATGACTTAAGAAACACATTGAATACTAAGAAGATATTACATTGTCAGCACTGAATCCCTAGATTCTCTACTAGTGTCCTATCAACTTGCCTCTTCTATATTTATCCTGCTTGTGATATCAGTATTTAGCCTTTTCTCTTCTGAGACCTATAGGAATCTAAATAAAGGCATTTTCACAGTTCCCATTTAAGGGACAAGATTGAAGTACTGTATAGAAAGGGTAAAAATCCACATATCTTTCGACAGCAATAAAGTCAAAACTAGCTATGCTAGTGTACCTGGAAGACACTTGCAAGTACACCTTTGTTACTTGCTAAAATGGCCTACTTGGAAGGTGTATTTGAAGACAACTCAAGAGATACTATGTATACAAAGAAGATATTACATTTTCAACACTGACACCCTAACCTCTCTAGAAGTATCCTTTCCAATTGATTCTTTGATTTTTATCGTGGCTGTGATATCAGTATTTAGCCATATCCCTGTACAGGCCTTTGGGAATATAAATAAAGGCATTTTGACAGTTCCCATTTAAGGGACAAGATTGAAGCAATGTATGTAAAGGGTAAAAATCCACATATCATTTCGACAGCAGTGAAGTCAATACAAGCTATGCTAGTGTACCCGGAAGACATTTGCAAGTACACCTTTGTCACTTCCTCCATTGGCCTACTTGGAAGTTGTATATGAAGACAGCTAAAGAGATACAATGCATACTAAGAAGATATTACATTGTCAGCACTAACACCCTAATCTCTCTAGATGTATTCTATCACATTGAGTCTTGGATTTTTGTCCTGCTTGTGATTACAGTATATAACCATATCCCTGTTCAGGCATATGGGAATCAAAATAAAGACATTTCGACAGTTCCTATTTAAGGGAGAAGTTTGAAGTAATGTATGTAAAGGGTAAAAATCCACATATATTTTCTCCACAGTGAAGTCAGTACAAGCTATGCTAGTGTACCTGGAATATACTTCGAAGTACACAATTGTCCATTGATTCATTGGCCAATATTGAAAGTGTATTTGAAGATAACACAAGATACACAATGTATACTAAGAAGATATGTCATTGTCAAGACGGACTCCCTAAAATGTCAGCAAGTATCATATCAACTTGACTCTTCTTTTTTTTTTCCTGCTTATGATATCAGTATTTAGCCTTTACCCTGTCGAGACCTCTAGGATTCCAATTGAATGCATTTTGGCCGTTCTCCTTACCAGACAACTATGAAGTATTATATGAAATGGGTAACACCCCATATATCTTATCGATAGCAGTGAACACAATAAAAGCTATGAGAGTGTACCTGGAAGATACTTGCAAGTACACCATTTTCCGTTCCTCAGTAGCCCAACATGGGAGGTGTGTTTGAAGTTAACTCAAGAGATACAAAGTATACTAGGAAGATATTACTTTGGAAACACTGTCTCCCTAAGCTGTCTGCAAGTCTCATTTCCACTTGATACTTCTTTTTTTTCCTGGTTGTGATATCAGAATTGAGGTTTTCCCCATTCAGGCCTATAGAAATCCAAAGAAATGAATTTGGTCACTTCCCCTAAAGAGACAACTGTGAAATAATATATCTAAAGAGTGAAAATCTACTTATATTATCTACAGTAGTGAAATCAGTACAAGCTATGCTAGAGTGCCTGGAAGATACTTGCAATACTCAACTGTCCCTTGCTCCCTGGGTCACAAGAAAGGTGTATATGAAGATGACTTAAGAAATACGTTGAATACTAAGAAGATATTACATTGTCGGCATTGAATTCCTAGAATCTCTACAAGTGTCCTATAAACTTGAATCTTCTCTATTTATCCTACTTGTGATATCAGTATTCAGCATTTTCCCTGTTCAGCCATATAAGAATCTAAATAAAGGCCTTTTGGCAGTTCCTCCTTAAGAGGCAACATTGAAGTAATGTATGTAAAGGTTAACAATGCACATATCTTTTCGATAGCAGTGAAGTCAATACAAGCTATGCTAGTGTACCTGGAAGACACTTGCAAGTACACCTTTGACACTTGCTCCACTGGCCTACTTGGAGGTGTATTTGAAGACAACTCAAGAGATAAAATGTATACTAAGAAAATATTACATTGTCAGCACTGACACCCTAAGCTCTCTACAAGTATCCTATCAAATTAACTCTTTGATTTTTATACTGCTTGTGATATCAGTATTTAACCATATCCCTGTACAGGCCTATGGGTACCTAAATAAAGGCATTTTGACAGTTCCTATTTAAGGGACAAGATTGAAGTAATGTATGTAAAGGGTAAAAATCCACATATCTTTTGGACACCAGTGAAGTCAATACAAGGTATGCTAGTGTACCTGGAAGACGCTTGCAAGTACACATTTGTCACTTGCTCCCTTGGCCTACTTGGAGGTGTATTTGAAGACACCTGAAGAGATACAATGTATACTAAGAAGATATCACATTGTCAGCACTGACACCCTAAATTATCTAGAAGTATCCTATCAAATTGATTCTGATTTTCATCCTGCTTTTGATATCAGTATTTAGCCATATCCCTATACAGGCCTATGGGAATCTAAATAAAGGCATTTTGACAGTTCCTCTTTAAGGGACAACATTGAAGTAATGTATGTAAAGGGTAAAAATCCACATATCTTTTCGACAGCAGTGAAGTCAACACAAGCTATGCTAGAGTACCTGGAAGATACTTGGAAGTGCACTATTGTCAGTTTCTCCATTGCCCAACATGGAAGCAGTATTTGAAGATAACTCAAGAAATACAATTTATAAGAAGAAGATATTACATTGTCAGCATTGATACCCTTCCCTCTCTAGAAGTATCCTACCAAATTGACTCTTCGATTTTTATCCTGCTTTTGATATCAGTATTTTGCAATATCCCTGTTCAGGCCTATGGGAATCAAAATAAAGGCATTTTGACAGTTCGTATTTAAGGGACAAGATTGAAGTAGCATTTGTAAAGGATAAAAATCCACATATCTTTTCAACAGAAGTGAAGTCAATACAAGCTATGCTAGTAAACGCGGAAGACACTTGCAAGTACACCTTTGTCACTTGATCCATTGGCCTACTTTTAAGGTGTATTTGAAGACAACTCAAGAGACACAATGCACACTAAGAAGATATTACATTGTCAGCACTGACAACCCAACCTCTCCTCAAGTATAATATCAAATTGACTCTTGGATTTTTATCCTGCTTGTGATATCAGTATTTAGCCATATACCTGTTCAGGCCTATTGAAATCTAAATAAAGACATTTTGACAGTTCCTACTGAAGGGTCAAGGTTGAAGTAATGTATGTAAAGGGTAAAAATCCACATATCTTTTAGACAGCAGGGAAGTCAATACAATCTATGCTAGTGTAACTGGAAGACACTTGCAAGTACACTTTTGTCACTTGCTCCATTGACCTACTTGGAGGTGTATTTGAAGACAACTCAATAGATACAATGTATACTAAGAAGGTATTACGTTGTCAGCACTGAAACCCTAACCCCTCTACAAGTATCCTATCAATCTGACTCTTTGATTTTTATCCTCCTTGTGATATCAGTATTTATCCATATCCCTGTACAAGCCTATGGAAACCTAAATAAAGGCCTTTTGAAAGTTCCTATTTAATGAACAAGATTGAGGTAATGAATGTAAAGCGTAAAAATCCACATATCTTTTTGACAGTAGTGAGGCCAATACAAGATATGCTAGTGTACCTGGAAGACACTTGCAAGTACACCATTATTCATTGATTCATTGGTCAACAGGGAATGTGTATTTGAAGATAACTCAAGATATACAATGTATACTAACTAGATATGGCATTGTCAACGCGGACTCCCTAAACTCTAGGCAACTATCATATCAACTTGACTCTTCGGTTCTTTTCCGGCTTGTGATATCAGTATTTAGCCTTTACACTGTCGAGACCTCTAGGAATCCAAATAAATGCATGTGGGCAGTTCTCCTTACCAGACAACTCTGAAGTAATATATGTAATGGGTATCAACCCACATATCTTATCGCTAGCAGTGAAGACAACACAAGTTATGCGAGTGTACCTGGAAGATACTTGCAAGTACACCATTGTCCATTGCTCCTTTGGCCAACATATAAGGTGTATTTGAAGACAACTCAAGAGATACAATGTATACTAAGAAGATATTAAATTATCAGCACTGACATCCTAAACTCTCCACAAGTATCCTATCAAATTGACTCTTTGATTTTTTTCCTGCTATTGATATCAGTATTTTGCGATATCCCTGTTCAGGCCTATGGGAATCAAAATAAAGTCATTTTGACAGTTCCTATTTAAGGGACAAGATTGAAGTAGTATTTGTAAAGGATAAAAATCCACATATCTTTTCAACAGAAGTGAAGTCAATACAAGCTATGCTAGTAAAAGCGGAAGACACTTGCAAGTACACCTTTGTCACTTGATCCATTGGCCTACTTGGAGGTGTATTTGAAGACAACTCAAGAGATACAATGTATACCAAGAAGATATTACATTGTCTTCACTGACAGCCTAACCTCACTACAAGGATCCTGTCAAATAGACTCTGATTTTCATCCTGCTTGGGATATCATTTTATAGCCATATTCCTGTTCAGGCCTGTGGGAATCAAAATAAAGGCATTTTGACAGTCCTATTTAAGGGACAAGATTGAAGTACTGTATATAAAGGTAAAAATCCACATATATTTTCTGCAGCAGTGAAGTCAGTCCAAGATATGCTAGTGTACATGGAATAAAGTTGCAAGTAAACCAATGTCCATTGATTAATTGGCCAACATGGAAAGTGTATTTGAAGATAACTCAAGGTATACAATGTATAATAACTAGATATGGCATTGTCAACACGGACTCCCTAAACTCTCGGCAACTATCATATCAACTTGACTCTTCTGTTGTTTTCCTGCTTGTGATATCAGTATTTAGCTTTTACACTGTCGAGACCTCTAGGATTCCAAATAAATGCATGTGGGCAGTTCTCCTTACCAGAAAACTCCGACGTAATATATGTAATGGGTAACAACCCACATATCTTATCGATAGCAGTGAAGACAATAAAAGCTATGCGAGTGTACCTGGAAGATACTTGCAAGTACACCATTGTCCATTTCTCAATTAGCCAACATGGGAGGTGTATTTCAAGATAACTCAAGAGATACGATGTATATTAGGGAGATATTACATTGGAAACACTGTCTCCCTCAGCTCTCTGCAAGTCTCATTTCAACTTGACTCTTCTATCTTTTTCCTGCTTGTGATATCAGTATTTAGGCTTTTCCCCGTTGAGGCCTATAGAAATCCAAAGAAATGAACTTTGTCACTTCACCTAAAGAAACAATTGTGAAATAATATATCTAAAGAGTGAAAATTCACATATCTTATCTACAGCTGTGAAGTCAGTACAAGCTATGCTAGAGTACCTGGAAGATACTTGCAAGTACTCAAATGTCCCTCACGCCATTGTCCAACATGGAAGGTGTATATGAAGATGACTTAAGAAATACATTGAATACTAAGAAGATATTACATTGTGAGCACTGAATCCCTAGATTCTCTACAAGTGTCCTATCAATTTGACTCTTCTATATTTATCCTGCTTCTGATATCAGTATTTAGCATTTTCCATGTTCAGGCATGTAAGAATCTAAATAAAGGCCTTTTGGCAGTTCCTCCTTAAGAGGCAACATTGAAGTAATGTATGTAAAGGGTAAAAATCCACATATCTTTTCGACAGCAGTGAAGTCAACACAAGCTATGCTAGAGTACCTGGAAGATACTTGGAAGTGCACTATTGTCAGTTTCTCCATTGCCCAACATGGAAGCAGTATTTGAAGATAACTCAAGAAATACAATTTATAAGAAGAAGATATTACATTGTCAGCATTGATACCCTTCCCTCTCTAGAAGTATCCTATCAAATTGACTCTTCGATTTTTATCCTGCTTTTGATATCAGTATTTTGCAATATCCCTGTTCAGGCCTATGGGAATCAAAATAAAGGCATTTTGACAGTTCGTATTTAAGGGACAAGATTGAAGTAGCATTTGTAAAGGATAAAAATCCACATATCTTTTCAACAGAAGTGAAGTCAATACAAGCTATGCTAGTAAACGCGGAAGACACTTGCAAGTACACCTTTGTCACTTGATCCATTGGCCTACTTTTAAGGTGTATTTGAAGACAACTCAAGAGACACAATGCACACTAAGAAGATATTACATTGTCAGCACTGACACCCTAACCTCTCCTCAAGTATAATATCAAATTGACTCTTGGATTTTTATCCTGCTTGTGATATCAGTATTTATCCATATCCCTGTACAAGCCTATGGAAACCTAAATAAAGGCCTTTTGAAAGTTCCTGTTTAGTGAACAGGATTGAGGTAATGAATGTAAAGCGTAAAAATCCACATATCTTTTTGACAGCAGTGAAGCCAATACAAGCTACGCCAGTTTACCTGGAAGACACTTGCAAGTACACTTTTGGCACTTGCTCCATTGGCCTACATGGAAGTGTATTTGAAGACAACTCAAGAGATACAATGTATACTAAGGAGGTACTACATTGTCAGCACTGAAACCCTAAACTCTCTACAAGTATCCTATCAATCTGACTCTTTGATTGTTATCCGGCTTGTGATATCAGTATTGAGCCATATCCCTGTACAGGTCTATCGGAATCTAAATATAGGAATTGTGACAGTTCTTTTTAAGGAACAAGTTTGATGTAATGTATGTAAAAGATAAAAATGCCCATATCGTTTCGACAGCAGTGAAGTCAATACAAGCTATGCTAAAGTACCTGGAAGATACTTGCAAGTGCACTATTGTCCATTGCTCCATTGCCCAACATGGAAGGAGTATTTGAAGACAACACAAGAAATACAATGTATAATAAGAAGATATTACATTGTCAGCACTGACACCCTAAACTCTATACAAGGGTCCTGTAATCTTGACTCTTTGATTTTTATCCTGCTAGTGATATCAGTATTTAGCCTTATCCCTGTTGAGACCTATTAGAATCCAAATAAAGGCATTTTGGAAGTTCCCCTAACCACACAACTCTGAAGTAACATATGTAAAGCTTTTGAACACACATATCTTATCGGTAGCAATGAAGACAATACAAGCTATGCGAGTGTACCTGGACGATACTTGCAAGTACACCATTCCCTATTGGTCCATTGGCCAACATGTAGGGTGTATTTGAAGATAACTCAAGAGATACAATGTATATTAAGAAAATATTACATTGTCAGCACTGACCCCCTAACCTCTCTACAAGTATCCTATCAAACTGACTCTTTGATATTTATCCTGCTTGTGATATCAGTATTTAGCCATATCCCTGTAGAGGCCTATGGGAACCTAAATAAAGGCATTTTCACAGTTCCTATTAAAGGGAAAAGAAGGAAGTAACGCATGTAAGGCTAAAAATCCACATATATTTTCGAGAGCAGTGAACTCAATACAAGCTAGGCTAGTGTACCAGGAAGACACTTACAAGTACACCATTGTCACTTGCTCCATTGGCCTACTTGGAGGTGTAATTGAAGACATCTCAAGTGATACAAAGTATACTATGAAGATATTACATTGTCAGCACTGACACCCTAACCCTTCTAGAAGTATCATATCAAATAGACTCTTCCGTATTTATCCTGCTAGTGATATCAGTATTTAGCCATATCCCTATACAGGCCTATGGGAACCGAAATAAAGGCATTTTGACAGTTCCTTTTTAAGGGTCAAGATTGAAGTAATGTATGTAATGGGTTAAAATCCACATATCTTTTCGACAGCAGTGAAGTCAATACAAGCTATGCTAGTGTACCTGGAAGACACTTGCAAGTACATCTTTGTCACTTGCTCCATTCGCCAACTTGGAGGTGTATTTGAAGACAACTCAAGAGATACAATGTATACTAGGAAGATATTACTTTGTCTGCACTGACACCCTAACCTCTCTACAAGTATCTTATCAAATTGACTCTTTGATTTTTATCCTGCTTGTGATATCAGTATTTAGCCATATCCCTGTTCAGGATGATGGGAATCTAAATAAAAGCATTTTCACAGTTCCTATTTAAGGGACAACATTGACGTAATGTATGTAAAGGGTAAAAATCCACATATCTTTTCGACAGCAGTGAAGGCAATACAAGCTATGCTAGTGTAACTGGAAGATACTTGCAAGAATACTTTTGTCTCTTCCTCAATTGCCCTTTTTGGAGGTGTATTTGAAGACAACTGAACAGATACAATGTATACTAAGAAGGTATTACACTGTCACCACTGACACCCTAACCTCTCTACAAGTATCCTATCCAATGGACTTTTCGGTATTTATCCTGCCTGTGATCTCAGTATTTATCCATATCCCTGTACAACACTATGGAAACCTAAATAAAGGCCTTTTGAAAGTGCCTATTTAATGAACAAGATTGAGGTAATGAATATACAGCGTAATAATCCACATATCTTTTTGACAGCAGGGAAGCCAATACAAGCTATGCTAGTGTACCTGGAAGACACTTGCAAGTACACCTTTGTCACTTGCTCTATTGGCCTGCTTGGAGGTGTATTTGAAGACAACTCAAGAGATACAATGTATACTAAGGAGTTATTACATTGTCAGCACTGAAACCCTAAACTCTCTACAAGTATCCTACCAATCTGACTCTTCTATCTTTATCCTGTTTGTGATATCAGTATTTAGCCATATCCCTGTACAAGTCTAAGGGAATCTAAATATAGGCATTTTGACAGTTCCTATTTAAGGGACAAGTTTGAAGTAATGTTTGTAAAGGGTAGAAATCCACATATCTTTTCGACAGCAGTGAAGTCAATACGAGCTGTGCTAATGTACCTGGAAGACACTTGCACATATGCCTTTGTCACTTCCTCTATTGGCCTACTTTTAAGGTGTATTTAAAGACAACTCAAGAGACACAATGCATACTAAGAAGATATTACATTATCAGCACTGACACCCTAACCTCTCCTCAAGTATAATATCAAATTGAATCTTGGATTTTTATCCTGCTTGTGATATCGGTATTTAGGAATATACCAGTTCAGGGCTATAGAAATCTAAATAAAGGCATTTTGACAGTTCTATTGAAGGGTCAAGGTTGAAGTAATGTATGTAAAGTGTAAAAATCCACATATCTTTTCGACAGCAGGGAAGTCAATACAAAATATGCTAGTGTAACTGGAAGACACGTGCAAGTACACTTTTGTCACTTGCTCCATTGGCCTACTTGGAGGTGTATTTGAAGACAACTCAATAGATACAATGTATACTAAGAAGGTATTACATTGTCAACACTGAATCCCTAACCCCTCTGCAAGTATCCTATCAATCTGACTCTTGGATTTTTATCCTGCTTGTGATATAAGTATTGAGTCATATCCGTGTACAGGTCTATGTGAATCTAAATATAGGCATACAACTCAAGACATAGATTGTATACTAGGAAGATATTACATTGTCTGCACTGACACCGTAACCCCTCTACAAGTATCCTATCAAATTGAACTCTTTAATTTTTATCCTGCTTTTAATATCAGTATTTAGCCATATCCCTGTTCAGGACGATGGAAATCTAAATAAAAGCATTTTCACAGTTCCTTTTTAAGGGACAACATTGAAGTAATGTATGTAAGGGTAAAAATCCACATATCTTTTCGACAGCAGTGATGGCAATACAAGGTATGCTAGTGTACCTGGAAGATACTTGCAAGAATACTTTTGTCACTTCCTCCATTGGCATAGTTGGAGGTGTATTTGAAGCCAACTGAAGAGATGCAATGTATACTAAGAAGGTATTACATTGTCACCACTGACACCCTAACCTCTCTACAAGTATCCTATCCAATTGACTCTTCGGTATTTATCCTGCTTGTGATATCAGTATTTATCCACATCCCTGTAGAAGCCTATGGAAACCTAAAGGCCTTTTGAAAGTTCCTATTTAATGAACAAGATTGAGGTAATGAATGTAAAGCGTAAAAATCCACATATCTTTTTGACAGCAGTGAAGCCAATACAAGCTCTGCTAGTGTACCTGGAAGACACTTGCAAGTACACCTTTGTCACTTGCTCCATTGGCCTACTTGGAGGTGTATTTGAAGACAACTCAAGAGATACAATGTATACTAAGGAGGTATTACATTGTCAGCACTGAAACCCTAACCTCTCTACAAGTATCCTACCAATCTGACTCTTCTATCTTTATCCTGCTTGTGATATCAGTATTTAGCCATATCCCTGTACAGGTCTATGGGAATCTAAATATAGGCATTTTGACAGTTCCTATTTAAGGGACAAGTTTGAAGTAATGTATGTAAAGGGTAAAAATGCACATATCTTTTCGACAGCAGTGAAGTCAATACGAGCTATGCTAATGTACCTGGAAGACACTTGCACGTATGCCTTTGTCACTTCCTCTATTGGGCTACTTTTAAGGTGTATTTGAAGACAACTCAAGAGACACAATGCATACTAAGAAGATATTACTTTGTCAGCACTGACACCCTAACCTCTCCTCAAGTAACCTATCAAATTGACTCTTGGATTTTTATCCTGCTTGTGATATCAGTATTTAGCCATATACCTGTTCAGGCCTATAGAAATCTAAATAAAGGCATTTTGACAGTTCCTATTTAAGGGCCAAGGATCAACTAAGGGATGTAAAGGGTAAAAATCCACATATCTTTTCGACAGCAGGGAAGTCATTACAAGCTATGCTAGTGTAACTGGAAGACACGTGCAAGTACACTTTTGTCACTTGCTCCATTGGCCTGCTTGGAGGTGTATTTGAAGACAACTCAATAGATACAATGTATATTAAGAAAATATTACATTGTCAGCACTGACACCCTAACCTCTCTACAAGTATCCTATCAAACTGACTCTTTGATTTTTATCCTGCTTGTGATATCAGTATTTAGCCATATACCTGTACAAGTCTAAGGGAATCTAAATATAGGCATTTTGACAGTTCCTATTAAGAAACAAGTTTGAAGTAATGCATGTAAAGGGTAAAAATCCACATATCTTTTCGACAGCAGGGAAGTCATTACAAGCTATGCTAAAGTACCTTGAAGATACTTGCAAGTGCATTATTGTCCATTGCTCCATTGCCCAACATGGAAGGAGTATTTGAAGATAACACAAGAAATACAATGTATAATAAAAAGATATTACATTGTCAGCACTGACACCCTAAACTCTATACAAGTGTCCTGTAATCTTGACTCTTCGATTTTTATCCTGCTAGAGATATCAGTATTTAGCCTTTTTCCTGTTGAGACCTATAAGAATCCAAATAAAGGCATTTTGGAAGTTCCCCTAACCAGACAACTCTGAAGTAACATATGTAAAGCCTTTGAACACACATATCTTATCGGTAGCAATGAAGACAATACAAGCTATGCGAGTGTACCTGGAAGATACTTGCAAGTACACCATTGCCTATTGCTCCATTGGCCAACATGTAGCGTGTATTTGAAGATAACTCAAGAGATACAATGTATATTAAGAAAATATTACATTGTCAGCACTGACACCCTAACCTCTCTACAAGTATCCTATCAAACTGACTCTTTGATTTTTATCCTGCTTGTGATATCAGTATTTAGCCATATCCCTGTAGAGGCCTATGGGAACCTAAATAAAGGCATTTTCACAGTTCCTATTTAAGGGACAAGATGCAAGTAACGCATGTAAGGGTAAAAATCCACATATCTTTTCGAGAGCAGTGAACTCAATACAAGCTAGGCTAGTGTACCTGGAAGACACTTACAAGTACACCATTGTCACTTGCTCCATTGGCCTACTTGGAGGTTTAATTGAAGACATCTCAAGGGATACAAAGTATACTAAGAAGATATTACATTGTCAGCCCTGAAACCCTAACCCTTCTACAAGTATCCTATCAAATTGACTCTTCGGTATTTATCCTGCTCGTGATATCAGTATTTAGCCATATCCCTATAGAGGCCTATGGGAACCTAAATAAAGGCATTTTGACAGTTCCTTTTTAAGGGTCAAGATTGAAGTAATGTATGTAAAGGGTAAAAATCCACATATCTTTTCGACAGCAGTGAAGTCAATACAAGCTATGCTAGTGCACCTGGAAGACACTTGCAAGTACATCTTTGTCACTTGCGCCATTGGCCAACTTGGAGGTGTATTTGAAGACAACTCAAGAGATACAATGTATACTAGGAAGATATTACATTGTCTGCACTGACATCCTAACCTCTCTACAAGTATCCTATCAAATTGAACTCTTTAATTTTTATCCTGCTTTTCATATCAGTATTTAGCCATATCCCTCTTCAGGACTATGGGAATCTAAATAAAAGCATTTTCACAGTTCCTCTTTAAGGGACAACATTGAAGTAATGTATGTAAAGGGTAAAAATCCACATATCTTTTCGACAGCAGTGAAGGCAATACAAGCTATGCTAGTGTACCTGGAAGACACTTGCAAGTACATCTTTGTCACTTCCTCCATTGGCCTAGTTGGAGGTGTATTTGAAGACAACTCAAGAGATACAATGTATACTAAGGAGGTATTACATTGTCACCACTGACACCCTAACCTCTCTACAAGTATCCTATCAATTGACTCTTCGGTATTTATCCTGCTTGTGATATCAGTATTTAGCCATATCCCTGTAGAGGCCTATGGAATCTAAATAAAGGCATTTTGACAGTTCCTATTTAAGGGACAAGATTGAAGTAATGTATGTAAAGGGTAAAAATCCACATATCTTTTCGACAGCAGTGAAGCCAATACAAGCTATGCTAGTGTACCTGGAAGACACTTGCAAGTATACCTTTGTCACTTGCTCCATTGGCCTACTTGGAGGTGTATTTGAAGACAACTCAAGAGATACAATGTATACTAAGAAGGTATTACATTGTCAGCACTGACTGACACCCTAACCTCTCATATCAAGTATCCTATCTATGGGAATCTAAATTGACTCTTTTAAGGGACAAGGAAGTATTTGTATCCTGCTTGTGATATCAGTATTTACCTGGAAGACCATATGCCCTGTTGGGCTACTTTTAAGGTGTATTTGAAGACAACTCAAGAGACACAATGGAAGATATTACCTACACCCTAGTAACCTATCAAATTGACTCTTGGATTTTTATCCTGCTTGTGAATCAGTATCCATATACCTGTTCAATAGAACTAAATAAAGGCATTTTGACAGTTCCTATTTAAGGGCCAAGGATCAACTAAGGGATGTAAAGGGTAAAAATCCACATATCTTTTCGACAGCAGGGAAGTCATTACAAGCTATGCTAGTGTAACTGGAAGACACGTGCAAGTACACTTTTGTCACTTGCTCCATTGGCCTGCTTGGAGGTGTATTTGAAGACAACTCAATAGATACAATGTATATTAAGAAAATATTACATTGTCAGCACTGACACCCTAACCTCTCTACAAGTATCCTATCAAACTGACTCTTTGATTTTTATCCTGCTTGTGATATCAGTATTTAGCCATATACCTGTACAAGTCTAAGGGAATCTAAATATAGGCATTTTGACAGTTCCTATTAAGAAACAAGTTTGAAGTAATGCATGTAAAGGGTAAAAATCCACATATCTTTTCGACAGCAGGGAAGTCATTACAAGCTATGCTAAAGTACCTTGAAGATACTTGCAAGTGCATTATTGTCCATTGCTCCATTGCCCAACATGGAAGGAGTATTTGAAGATAACACAAGAAATACAATGTATAATAAAAAGATATTACATTGTCAGCACTGACACCCTAAACTCTATACAAGTGTCCTGTAATCTTGACTCTTCGATTTTTATCCTGCTAGAGATATCAGTATTTAGCCTTTTTCCTGTTGAGACCTATAAGAATCCAAATAAAGGCATTTTGGAAGTTCCCCTAACCAGACAACTCTGAAGTAACATATGTAAAGCCTTTGAACACACATATCTTATCGGTAGCAATGAAGACAACACAAGCTATGCGAGTGTACCTGGAAGATACTTGCAAGTACACCATTGCCTATTGCTCCATTGGCCAACATGTAGCGTGTATTTGAAGATAACTCAAGAGATACAATGTCTATTAAGAAAATATTACATTGTCAGCACTGACACCCTAACCTCTCTACAAGTATCCTATCAAACTGACTCTTTGATTTTTATCCTGCTTGTGATATCAGTATTTAACCATATCCCTGTAGAGGCCTATGGGAACCTAAATAAAGGCATTTTCACAGTTCCTATTTAAGGGACAAGATGCAAGTAACGCATGTAAGGGTAAAAATCCACATATCTTTTCGAGAGCAGTGAACTCAATACAAGCTAGGCTAGTGTACCTGGAAGACACTTACAAGTACACCATTGTCACTTGCTCCATTGGCCTACTTGGAGGTTTAATTGAAGACATCTCAAGGGATACAAAGTATACTAAGAAGATATTACATTGTCAGCCCTGAAACCCTAACCCTTCTACAAGTATCCTATCAAATTGACTCTTCGGTATTTATCCTGCTCGTGATATCAGTATTTAGCCATATCCCTATAGAGGCCTATGGGAACCTAAATAAAGGCATTTTGACAGTTCCTTTTTAAGGGTCAAGATTGAAGTAATGTATGTAAAGGGTAAAAATCCACATATCTTTTCGACAGCAGTGAAGTCAATACAAGCTATGCTAGTGCACCTGGAAGACACTTGCAAGTACATCTTTGTCACTTGCGCCATTGGCCAACTTGGAGGTGTATTTGAAGACAACTCAAGAGATACAATGTATACTAGGAAGATATTACATTGTCTGCACTGACATCCTAACCTCTCTACAAGTATCCTATCAAATTGAACTCTTTAATTTTTATCCTGCTTTTAATATCAGTATTTAGCCATATCCCTCTTCAGGACGATGGAAATCTAAATAAAAGCATTTTCACAGTTCCTCTTTAAGGGACAACATTGAAGTAATGTATGTAAAGGGTCAAAATCCACATATCGTTTCGACAGCAGTGAAGGCAATACAAGCTATGCTAGTGTACCTGGAAGATACTTGCAAGAATACTTTTGTCACTTCCTCCATTGGCCTAGTTGGAGGTGTATTTGAAGACAACTGAAGAGATGCAATGTATACTAAGAAGGTATTACATTGTCACCACTGACACCCTAACCTCTCTACAAGTATCCTATCCAATTGACTCTTCGGTATTTATCCTGCTTGTGATATCAGTATTTATCCATATCCCTGTAGAAGCCTATGGAAACCTAAAGGCCTTTTGAAAGTTCCTATTTAATGAACAAGATTGAGGTAATGAATGTAAAGCGTAAAAATCCACATATCTTTTTGACAGCAGTGAAGCCAATACAAGCTCTGCTAGTGTACCTGGAAGACACTTGCAAGTACACCTTTGTCACTTTCTCCATTGGCCTACTTGGAGGTGTATTTGAAGACAACTCAAGAGATACAATGTATACTAAGGAGGTATTACATTGTCAGCACTGAATCCCTAACCTCTCTACAAGTATCCTACCAATCTGACTCTTCTATCTTTATCCTGCTTGTCATATCAGTATTTAGCCATATCCCTGTACAGGTCTATGGGAATCTAAATATAGGCATTTTGACAGTTCCTATTTAAGGGACAAGTTTGAAGTAATGTATGTAAAGGGTAAAAATGCACATATCTTTTCGACAGCAGTGAAGTCAATACGAGCTATGCTAATGTACCTGGAAGACACTTGCACGTATGCCTTTGTCACTTCCTCTATTGGGCTACTTTTAAGGTGTATTTGAAGACAACTCAAGAGACACAATGCATACTAAGAAGATATTACTTTGTCAGCACTGACACCCTAACCTCTCCTCAAGTAACCTATCAAATTGACTCTTGGATTTTTATCCTGCTTGTGATATCAGTATTTAGCCATATACCTGTTCAGGCCTATAGAAATCTAAATAAAGGCATTTTGACAGTTCCTATTTAAGGGCCAAGGATCAACTAAGGGATGTAAAGGGTAAAAATCCACATATCTTTTCGACAGCAGGGAAGTCATTACAAGCTATGCTAGTGTAACTGGAAGACACGTGCAAGTACACTTTTGTCACTTGCTCCATTGGCCTGCTTGGAGGTGTATTTGAAGACAACTCAATAGATACAATGTATATTAAGAAAATATTACATTGTCAGCACTGACACCCTAACCTCTCTACAAGTATCCTATCAAACTGACTCTTTGATTTTTATCCTGCTTGTGATATCAGTATTTAGCCATATACCTGTACAAGTCTAAGGGAATCTAAATATAGGCATTTTGACAGTTCCTATTAAGAAACAAGTTTGAAGTAATGCATGTAAAGGGTAAAAATCCACATATCTTTTCGACAGCAGGGAAGTCATTACAAGCTATGCTAAAGTACCTTGAAGATACTTGCAAGTGCATTATTGTCCATTGCTCCATTGCCCAACATGGAAGGAGTATTTGAAGATAACACAAGAAATACAATGTATAATAAAAAGATATTACATTGTCAGCACTGACACCCTAAACTCTATACAAGTGTCCTGTAATCTTGACTCTTCGATTTTTATCCTGCTAGAGATATCAGTATTTAGCCTTTTTCCTGTTGAGACCTATAAGAATCCAAATAAAGGCATTTTGGAAGTTCCCCTAACCAGACAACTCTGAAGTAACATATGTAAAGCCTTTGAACACACATATCTTATCGGTAGCAATGAAGACAACACAAGCTATGCGAGTGTACCTGGAAGATACTTGCAAGTACACCATTGCCTATTGCTCCATTGGCCAACATGTAGCGTGTATTTGAAGATAACTCAAGAGATACAATGTCTATTAAGAAAATATTACATTGTCAGCACTGACACCCTAACCTCTCTACAAGTATCCTATCAAACTGACTCTTTGATTTTTATCCTGCTTGTGATATCAGTATTTAACCATATCCCTGTAGAGGCCTATGGGAACCTAAATAAAGGCATTTTCACAGTTCCTATTTAAGGGACAAGATGCAAGTAACGCATGTAAGGGTAAAAATCCACATATCTTTTCGAGAGCAGTGAACTCAATACAAGCTAGGCTAGTGTACCTGGAAGACACTTACAAGTACACCATTGTCACTTGCTCCATTGGCCTACTTGGAGGTTTAATTGAAGACATCTCAAGGGATACAAAGTATACTAAGAAGATATTACATTGTCAGCCCTGAAACCCTAGCCCTTCTACAAGTATCCTATCAAATTGACTCTTCGGTATTTATCCTGCTCGTGATATCAGTATTTAGCCATATCCCTATAGAGGCCTATGGGAACCTAAATAAAGGCATTTTGACAGTTCCTTTTTAAGGGTCAAGATTGAAGTAATGTATGTAAAGGGTAAAAATCCACATATCTTTTCGACAGCAGTGAAGTCAATACAAGCTATGCTAGTGCACCTGGAAGACACTTGCAAGTACATCTTTGTCACTTGCGCCATTGGCCAACTTGGAGGTGTATTTGAAGACAACTCAAGAGATACAATGTATACTAGGAAGATATTACATTGTCTGCACTGACATCCTAACCTCTCTACAAGTATCCTATCAAATTGAACTCTTTAATTTTTATCCTGCTTTTAATATCAGTATTTAGCCATATCCCTCTTCAGGACGATGGAAATCTAAATAAAAGCATTTTCACAGTTCCTCTTTAAGGGACAACATTGAAGTAATGTATGTAAAGGGTCAAAATCCACATATCGTTTCGACAGCAGTGAAGGCAATACAAGCTATGCTAGTGTACCTGGAAGATACTTGCAAGAATACTTTTGTCACTTCCTCCATTGGCCTAGTTGGAGGTGTATTTGAAGACAACTGAAGAGATGCAATGTATACTAAGAAGGTATTACATTGTCACCACTGACACCCTAACCTCTCTACAAGTATCCTATCCAATTGACTCTTCGGTATTTATCCTGCTTGTGATATCAGTATTTATCCATATCCCTGTAGAAGCCTATGGAAACCTAAAGGCCTTTTGAAAGTTCCTATTTAATGAACAAGATTGAGGTAATGAATGTAAAGCGTAAAAATCCACATATCTTTTTGACAGCAGTGAAGCCAATACAAGCTCTGCTAGTGTACCTGGAAGACACTTGCAAGTACACCTTTGTCACTTTCTCCATTGGCCTACTTGGAGGTGTATTTGAAGACAACTCAAGAGATACAATGTATACTAAGGAGGTATTACATTGTCAGCACTGAATCCCTAACCTCTCTACAAGTATCCTACCAATCTGACTCTTCTATCTTTATCCTGCTTGTCATATCAGTATTTAGCCATATCCCTGTACAGGTCTATGGGAATCTAAATATAGGCATTTTGACAGTTCCTATTTAAGGGACAAGTTTGAAGTAATGTATGTAAAGGGTAAAAATGCACATATCTTTTCGACAGCAGTGAAGTCAATACGAGCTATGCTAATGTACCTGGAAGACACTTGCACGTATGCCTTTGTCACTTCCTCTATTGGGCTACTTTTAAGGTGTATTTGAAGACAACTCAAGAGACACAATGCATACTAAGAAGATATTACTTTGTCAGCACTGACACCCTAACCTCTCCTCAAGTAACCTATCAAATTGACTCTTGGATTTTTATCCTGCTTGTGATATCAGTATTTAGCCATATACCTGTTCAGGCCTATAGAAATCTAAATAAAGGCATTTTGACAGTTCCTATTTAAGGGCCAAGGATCAACTAAGGGATGTAAAGGGTAAAAATCCACATATCTTTTCGACAGCAGGGAAGTCATTACAAGCTATGCTAGTGTAACTGGAAGACACGTGCAAGTACACTTTTGTCACTTGCTCCATTGGCCTGCTTGGAGGTGTATTTGAAGACAACTCAATAGATACAATGTATATTAAGAAAATATTACATTGTCAGCACTGACACCCTAACCTCTCTACAAGTATCCTATCAAACTGACTCTTTGATTTTTATCCTGCTTGTGATATCAGTATTTAGCCATATACCTGTACAAGTCTAAGGGAATCTAAATATAGGCATTTTGACAGTTCCTATTAAGAAACAAGTTTGAAGTAATGCATGTAAAGGGTAAAAATCCACATATCTTTTCGACAGCAGGGAAGTCATTACAAGCTATGCTAAAGTACCTTGAAGATACTTGCAAGTGCATTATTGTCCATTGCTCCATTGCCCAACATGGAAGGAGTATTTGAAGATAACACAAGAAATACAATGTATAATAAAAAGATATTACATTGTCAGCACTGACACCCTAAACTCTATACAAGTGTCCTGTAATCTTGACTCTTCGATTTTTATCCTGCTAGAGATATCAGTATTTAGCCTTTTTCCTGTTGAGACCTATAAGAATCCAAATAAAGGCATTTTGGAAGTTCCCCTAACCAGACAACTCTGAAGTAACATATGTAAAGCCTTTGAACACACATATCTTATCGGTAGCAATGAAGACAACACAAGCTATGCGAGTGTACCTGGAAGATACTTGCAAGTACACCATTGCCTATTGCTCCATTGGCCAACATGTAGCGTGTATTTGAAGATAACTCAAGAGATACAATGTCTATTAAGAAAATATTACATTGTCAGCACTGACACCCTAACCTCTCTACAAGTATCCTATCAAACTGACTCTTTGATTTTTATCCTGCTTGTGATATCAGTATTTAACCATATCCCTGTAGAGGCCTATGGGAACCTAAATAAAGGCATTTTCACAGTTCCTATTTAAGGGACAAGATGCAAGTAACGCATGTAAGGGTAAAAATCCACATATCTTTTCGAGAGCAGTGAACTCAATACAAGCTAGGCTAGTGTACCTGGAAGACACTTACAAGTACACCATTGTCACTTGCTCCATTGGCCTACTTGGAGGTTTAATTGAAGACATCTCAAGGGATACAAAGTATACTAAGAAGATATTACATTGTCAGCCCTGAAACCCTAACCCTACTACAAGTATCCTATCAAATTGACTCTTCGGTATTTATCCTGCTCGTGATATCAGTATTTAGCCATATCCCTATAGAGGCCTATGGGAACCTAAATAAAGGCATTTTGACAGTTCCTTTTTAAGGGTCAAGATTGAAGTAATGTATGTAAAGGGTAAAAATCCACATATCTTTTCGACAGCAGTGAAGTCAATACAAGCTATGCTAGTGCACCTGGAAGACACTTGCAAGTACATCTTTGTCACTTGCGCCATTGGCCAACTTGGAGGTGTATTTGAAGACAACTCAAGAGATACAATGTATACTAGGAAGATATTACATTGTCTGCACTGACATCCTAACCTCTCTACAAGTATCCTATCAAATTGAACTCTTTAATTTTTATCCTGCTTTTAATATCAGTATTTAGCCATATCCCTCTTCAGGACGATGGAAATCTAAATAAAAGCATTTTCACAGTTCCTCTTTAAGGGACAACATTGAAGTAATGTATGTAAAGGGTCAAAATCCACATATCGTTTCGACAGCAGTGAAGGCAATACAAGCTATGCTAGTGTACCTGGAAGATACTTGCAAGAATACTTTTGTCACTTCCTCCATTGGCCTAGTTGGAGGTGTATTTGAAGACAACTGAAGAGATGCAATGTATACTAAGAAGGTATTACATTGTCACCACTGACACCCTAACCTCTCTACAAGTATCCTATCCAATTGACTCTTCGGTATTTATCCTGCTTGTGATATCAGTATTTATCCATATCCCTGTAGAAGCCTATGGAAACCTAAAGGCCTTTTGAAAGTTCCTATTTAATGAACAAGATTGAGGTAATGAATGTAAAGCGTAAAAATCCACATATCTTTTTGACAGCAGTGAAGCCAATACAAGCTCTGCTAGTGTACCTGGAAGACACTTGCAAGTACACCTTTGTCACTTTCTCCATTGGCCTACTTGGAGGTGTATTTGAAGACAACTCAAGAGATACAATGTATACTAAGGAGGTATTACATTGTCAGCACTGAATCCCTAACCTCTCTACAAGTATCCTACCAATCTGACTCTTCTATCTTTATCCTGCTTGTCATATCAGTATTTAGCCATATCCCTGTACAGGTCTATGGGAATCTAAATATAGGCATTTTGACAGTTCCTATTTAAGGGACAAGTTTGAAGTAATGTATGTAAAGGGTAAAAATGCACATATCTTTTCGACAGCAGTGAAGTCAATACGAGCTATGCTAATGTACCTGGAAGACACTTGCACGTATGCCTTTGTCACTTCCTCTGTTGGGCTACTTTTAAGGTGTATTTGAAGACAACTCAAGAGACACAATGCATACTAAGAAGATATTACTTTGTCAGCACTGACACCCTAACCTCTCCTCAAGTAACCTATCAAATTGACTCTTGGATTTTTATCCTGCTTGTGATATCAGTATTTAGCCATATACCTGTTCAGGCCTATAGAAATCTAAATAAAGGCATTTTGACAGTTCCTATTTAAGGGCCAAGGATCAACTAAGGGATGTAAAGGGTAAAAATCCACATATCTTTTCGACAGCAGGGAAGTCATTACAAGCTATGCTAGTGTAACTGGAAGACACGTGCAAGTACACTTTTGTCACTTGCTCCATTGGCCTGCTTGGAGGTGTATTTGAAGACAACTCAATAGATACAATGTATATTAAGAAAATATTACATTGTCAGCACTGACACCCTAACCTCTCTACAAGTATCCTATCAAACTGACTCTTTGATTTTTATCCTGCTTGTGATATCAGTATTTAGCCATATACCTGTACAAGTCTAAGGGAATCTAAATATAGGCATTTTGACAGTTCCTATTAAGAAACAAGTTTGAAGTAATGCATGTAAAGGGTAAAAATCCACATATCTTTTCGACAGCAGGGAAGTCATTACAAGCTATGCTAAAGTACCTTGAAGATACTTGCAAGTGCATTATTGTCCATTGCTCCATTGCCCAACATGGAAGGAGTATTTGAAGATAACACAAGAAATACAATGTATAATAAAAAGATATTACATTGTCAGCACTGACACCCTAAACTCTATACAAGTGTCCTGTAATCTTGACTCTTCGATTTTTATCCTGCTAGAGATATCAGTATTTAGCCTTTTTCCTGTTGAGACCTATAAGAATCCAAATAAAGGCATTTTGGAAGTTCCCCTAACCAGACAACTCTGAAGTAACATATGTAAAGCCTTTGAACACACATATCTTATCGGTAGCAATGAAGACAACACAAGCTATGCGAGTGTACCTGGAAGATACTTGCAAGTACACCATTGCCTATTGCTCCATTGGCCAACATGTAGCGTGTATTTGAAGATAACTCAAGAGATACAATGTCTATTAAGAAAATATTACATTGTCAGCACTGACACCCTAACCTCTCTACAAGTATCCTATCAAACTGACTCTTTGATTTTTATCCTGCTTGTGATATCAGTATTTAACCATATCCCTGTAGAGGCCTATGGGAACCTAAATAAAGGCATTTTCACAGTTCCTATTTAAGGGACAAGATGCAAGTAACGCATGTAAGGGTAAAAATCCACATATCTTTTCGAGAGCAGTGAACTCAATACAAGCTAGGCTAGTGTACCTGGAAGACACTTACAAGTACACCATTGTCACTTGCTCCATTGGCCTACTTGGAGGTTTAATTGAAGACATCTCAAGGGATACAAAGTATACTAAGAAGATATTACATTGTCAGCCCTGAAACCCTAGCCCTTCTACAAGTATCCTATCAAATTGACTCTTCGGTATTTATCCTGCTCGTGATATCAGTATTTAGCCATATCCCTATAGAGGCCTATGGGAACCTAAATAAAGGCATTTTGACAGTTCCTTTTTAAGGGTCAAGATTGAAGTAATGTATGTAAAGGGTAAAAATCCACATATCTTTTCGACAGCAGTGAAGTCAATACAAGCTATGCTAGTGCACCTGGAAGACACTTGCAAGTACATCTTTGTCACTTGCGCCATTGGCCAACTTGGAGGTGTATTTGAAGACAACTCAAGAGATACAATGTATACTAGGAAGATATTACATTGTCTGCACTGACATCCTAACCTCTCTACAAGTATCCTATCAAATTGAACTCTTTAATTTTTATCCTGCTTTTAATATCAGTATTTAGCCATATCCCTCTTCAGGACGATGGAAATCTAAATAAAAGCATTTTCACAGTTCCTCTTTAAGGGACAACATTGAAGTAATGTATGTAAAGGGTCAAAATCCACATATCGTTTCGACAGCAGTGAAGGCAATACAAGCTATGCTAGTGTACCTGGAAGATACTTGCAAGAATACTTTTGTCACTTCCTCCATTGGCCTAGTTGGAGGTGTATTTGAAGACAACTGAAGAGATGCAATGTATACTAAGAAGGTATTACATTGTCACCACTGACACCCTAACCTCTCTACAAGTATCCTATCCAATTGACTCTTCGGTATTTATCCTGCTTGTGATATCAGTATTTATCCATATCCCTGTAGAAGCCTATGGAAACCTAAAGGCCTTTTGAAAGTTCCTATTTAATGAACAAGATTGAGGTAATGAATGTAAAGCGTAAAAATCCACATATCTTTTTGACAGCAGTGAAGCCAATACAAGCTCTGCTAGTGTACCTGGAAGACACTTGCAAGTACACCTTTGTCACTTTCTCCATTGGCCTACTTGGAGGTGTATTTGAAGACAACTCAAGAGATACAATGTATACTAAGGAGGTATTACATTGTCAGCACTGAATCCCTAACCTCTCTACAAGTATCCTACCAATCTGACTCTTCTATCTTTATCCTGCTTGTCATATCAGTATTTAGCCATATCCCTGTACAGGTCTATGGGAATCTAAATATAGGCATTTTGACAGTTCCTATTTAAGGGACAAGTTTGAAGTAATGTATGTAAAGGGTAAAAATGCACATATCTTTTCGACAGCAGTGAAGTCAATACGAGCTATGCTAATGTACCTGGAAGACACTTGCACGTATGCCTTTGTCACTTCCTCTATTGGGCTACTTTTAAGGTGTATTTGAAGACAACTCAAGAGACACAATGCATACTAAGAAGATATTACTTTGTCAGCACTGACACCCTAACCTCTCCTCAAGTATCCTATCAAATTGACTCTTGGATTTTTATCCTGCTTGTGATATCAGTATTTAGCCATATACCTGTTCAGGCCTATAGAAATCTAAATAAAGGCATTTTGACAGTTCCTATTTAAGGGCCAAGGATCAACTAAGGGATGTAAAGGGTAAAAATCCACATATCTTTTCGACAGCAGGGAAGTCATTACAAGCTATGCTAGTGTAACTGGAAGACACGTGCAAGTACACTTTTGTCACTTGCTCCATTGGCCTGCTTGGAGGTGTATTTGAAGACAACTCAATAGATACAATGTATATTAAGAAAATATTACATTGTCAGCACTGACACCCTAACCTCTCTACAAGTATCCTATCAAACTGACTCTTTGATTTTTATCCTGCTTGTGATATCAGTATTTAGCCATATACCTGTACAAGTCTAAGGGAATCTAAATATAGGCATTTTGACAGTTCCTATTAAGAAACAAGTTTGAAGTAATGCATGTAAAGGGTAAAAATCCACATATCTTTTCGACAGCAGGGAAGTCATTACAAGCTATGCTAAAGTACCTTGAAGATACTTGCAAGTGCATTATTGTCCATTGCTCCATTGCCCAACATGGAAGGAGTATTTGAAGATAACACAAGAAATACAATGTATAATAAAAAGATATTACATTGTCAGCACTGACACCCTAAACTCTATACAAGTGTCCTGTAATCTTGACTCTTCGATTTTTATCCTGCTAGAGATATCAGTATTTAGCCTTTTTCCTGTTGAGACCTATAAGAATCCAAATAAAGGCATTTTGGAAGTTCCCCTAACCAGACAACTCTGAAGTAACATATGTAAAGCCTTTGAACACACATATCTTATCGGTAGCAATGAAGACAACACAAGCTATGCGAGTGTACCTGGAAGATACTTGCAAGTACACCATTGCCTATTGCTCCATTGGCCAACATGTAGCGTGTATTTGAAGATAACTCAAGAGATACAATGTCTATTAAGAAAATATTACATTGTCAGCACTGACACCCTAACCTCTCTACAAGTATCCTATCAAACTGACTCTTTGATTTTTATCCTGCTTGTGATATCAGTATTTAACCATATCCCTGTAGAGGCCTATGGGAACCTAAATAAAGGCATTTTCACAGTTCCTATTTAAGGGACAAGATGCAAGTAACGCATGTAAGGGTAAAAATCCACATATCTTTTCGAGAGCAGTGAACTCAATACAAGCTAGGCTAGTGTACCTGGAAGACACTTACAAGTACACCATTGTCACTTGCTCCATTGGCCTACTTGGAGGTTTAATTGAAGACATCTCAAGGGATACAAAGTATACTAAGAAGATATTACATTGTCAGCCCTGAAACCCTAGCCCTTCTACAAGTATCCTATCAAATTGACTCTTCGGTATTTATCCTGCTCGTGATATCAGTATTTAGCCATATCCCTATAGAGGCCTATGGGAACCTAAATAAAGGCATTTTGACAGTTCCTTTTTAAGGGTCAAGATTGAAGTAATGTATGTAAAGGGTAAAAATCCACATATCTTTTCGACAGCAGTGAAGTCAATACAAGCTATGCTAGTGCACCTGGAAGACACTTGCAAGTACATCTTTGTCACTTGCGCCATTGGCCAACTTGGAGGTGTATTTGAAGACAACTCAAGAGATACAATGTATACTAGGAAGATATTACATTGTCTGCACTGACATCCTAACCTCTCTACAAGTATCCTATCAAATTGAACTCTTTAATTTTTATCCTGCTTTTAATATCAGTATTTAGCCATATCCCTCTTCAGGACGATGGAAATCTAAATAAAAGCATTTTCACAGTTCCTCTTTAAGGGACAACATTGAAGTAATGTATGTAAAGGGTCAAAATCCACATATCGTTTCGACAGCAGTGAAGGCAATACAAGCTATGCTAGTGTACCTGGAAGATACTTGCAAGAATACTTTTGTCACTTCCTCCATTGGCCTAGTTGGAGGTGTATTTGAAGACAACTGAAGAGATGCAATGTATACTAAGAAGGTATTACATTGTCACCACTGACACCCTAACCTCTCTACAAGTATCCTATCCAATTGACTCTTCGGTATTTATCCTGCTTGTGATATCAGTATTTATCCATATCCCTGTAGAAGCCTATGGAAACCTAAAGGCCTTTTGAAAGTTCCTATTTAATGAACAAGATTGAGGTAATGAATGTAAAGCGTAAAAATCCACATATCTTTTTGACAGCAGTGAAGCCAATACAAGCTCTGCTAGTGTACCTGGAAGACACTTGCAAGTACACCTTTGTCACTTTCTCCATTGGCCTACTTGGAGGTGTATTTGAAGACAACTCAAGAGATACAATGTATACTAAGGAGGTATTACATTGTCAGCACTGAATCCCTAACCTCTCTACAAGTATCCTACCAATCTGACTCTTCTATCTTTATCCTGCTTGTCATATCAGTATTTAGCCATATCCCTGTACAGGTCTATGGGAATCTAAATATAGGCATTTTGACAGTTCCTATTTAAGGGACAAGTTTGAAGTAATGTATGTAAAGGGTAAAAATGCACATATCTTTTCGACAGCAGTGAAGTCAATACGAGCTATGCTAATGTACCTGGAAGACACTTGCACGTATGCCTTTGTCACTTCCTCTATTGGGCTACTTTTAAGGTGTATTTGAAGACAACTCAAGAGACACAATGCATACTAAGAAGATATTACTTTGTCAGCACTGACACCCTAACCTCTCCTCAAGTATCCTATCAAATTGACTCTTGGATTTTTATCCTGCTTGTGATATCAGTATTTAGCCATATACCTGTTCAGGCCTATAGAAATCTAAATAAAGGCATTTTGACAGTTCCTATTTAAGGGCCAAGGATCAACTAAGGGATGTAAAGGGTAAAAATCCACATATCTTTTCGACAGCAGGGAAGTCATTACAAGCTATGCTAGTGTAACTGGAAGACACGTGCAAGTACACTTTTGTCACTTGCTCCATTGGCCTGCTTGGAGGTGTATTTGAAGACAACTCAATAGATACAATGTATATTAAGAAAATATTACATTGTCAGCACTGACACCCTAACCTCTCTACAAGTATCCTATCAAACTGACTCTTTGATTTTTATCCTGCTTGTGATATCAGTATTTAGCCATATACCTGTACAAGTCTAAGGGAATCTAAATATAGGCATTTTGACAGTTCCTATTAAGAAACAAGTTTGAAGTAATGCATGTAAAGGGTAAAAATCCACATATCTTTTCGACAGCAGGGAAGTCATTACAAGCTATGCTAAAGTACCTTGAAGATACTTGCAAGTGCATTATTGTCCATTGCTCCATTGCCCAACATGGAAGGAGTATTTGAAGATAACACAAGAAATACAATGTATAATAAAAAGATATTACATTGTCAGCACTGACACCCTAAACTCTATACAAGTGTCCTGTAATCTTGACTCTTCGATTTTTATCCTGCTAGAGATATCAGTATTTAGCCTTTTTCCTGTTGAGACCTATAAGAATCCAAATAAAGGCATTTTGGAAGTTCCCCTAACCAGACAACTCTGAAGTAACATATGTAAAGCCTTTGAACACACATATCTTATCGGTAGCAATGAAGACAACACAAGCTATGCGAGTGTACCTGGAAGATACTTGCAAGTACACCATTGCCTATTGCTCCATTGGCCAACATGTAGCGTGTATTTGAAGATAACTCAAGAGATACAATGTCTATTAAGAAAATATTACATTGTCAGCACTGACACCCTAACCTCTCTACAAGTATCCTATCAAACTGACTCTTTGATTTTTATCCTGCTTGTGATATCAGTATTTAACCATATCCCTGTAGAGGCCTATGGGAACCTAAATAAAGGCATTTTCACAGTTCCTATTTAAGGGACAAGATGCAAGTAACGCATGTAAGGGTAAAAATCCACATATCTTTTCGAGAGCAGTGAACTCAATACAAGCTAGGCTAGTGTACCTGGAAGACACTTACAAGTACACCATTGTCACTTGCTCCATTGGCCTACTTGGAGGTTTAATTGAAGACATCTCAAGGGATACAAAGTATACTAAGAAGATATTACATTGTCAGCCCTGAAACCCTAGCCCTTCTACAAGTATCCTATCAAATTGACTCTTCGGTATTTATCCTGCTCGTGATATCAGTATTTAGCCATATCCCTATAGAGGCCTATGGGAACCTAAATAAAGGCATTTTGACAGTTCCTTTTTAAGGGTCAAGATTGAAGTAATGTATGTAAAGGGTAAAAATCCACATATCTTTTCGACAGCAGTGAAGTCAATACAAGCTATGCTAGTGCACCTGGAAGACACTTGCAAGTACATCTTTGTCACTTGCGCCATTGGCCAACTTGGAGGTGTATTTGAAGACAACTCAAGAGATACAATGTATACTAGGAAGATATTACATTGTCTGCACTGACATCCTAACCTCTCTACAAGTATCCTATCAAATTGAACTCTTTAATTTTTATCCTGCTTTTAATATCAGTATTTAGCCATATCCCTCTTCAGGACGATGGAAATCTAAATAAAAGCATTTTCACAGTTCCTCTTTAAGGGACAACATTGAAGTAATGTATGTAAAGGGTCAAAATCCACATATCGTTTCGACAGCAGTGAAGGCAATACAAGCTATGCTAGTGTACCTGGAAGATACTTGCAAGAATACTTTTGTCACTTCCTCCATTGGCCTAGTTGGAGGTGTATTTGAAGACAACTGAAGAGATGCAATGTATACTAAGAAGGTATTACATTGTCACCACTGACACCCTAACCTCTCTACAAGTATCCTATCCAATTGACTCTTCGGTATTTATCCTGCTTGTGATATCAGTATTTATCCATATCCCTGTAGAAGCCTATGGAAACCTAAAGGCCTTTTGAAAGTTCCTATTTAATGAACAAGATTGAGGTAATGAATGTAAAGCGTAAAAATCCACATATCTTTTTGACAGCAGTGAAGCCAATACAAGCTCTGCTAGTGTACCTGGAAGACACTTGCAAGTACACCTTTGTCACTTTCTCCATTGGCCTACTTGGAGGTGTATTTGAAGACAACTCAAGAGATACAATGTATACTAAGGAGGTATTACATTGTCAGCACTGAATCCCTAACCTCTCTACAAGTATCCTACCAATCTGACTCTTCTATCTTTATCCTGCTTGTCATATCAGTATTTAGCCATATCCCTGTACAGGTCTATGGGAATCTAAATATAGGCATTTTGACAGTTCCTATTTAAGGGACAAGTTTGAAGTAATGTATGTAAAGGGTAAAAATGCACATATCTTTTCGACAGCAGTGAAGTCAATACGAGCTATGCTAATGTACCTGGAAGACACTTGCACGTATGCCTTTGTCACTTCCTCTATTGGGCTACTTTTAAGGTGTATTTGAAGACAACTCAAGAGACACAATGCATACTAAGAAGATATTACTTTGTCAGCACTGACACCCTAACCTCTCCTCAAGTAACCTATCAAATTGACTCTTGGATTTTTATCCTGCTTGTGATATCAGTATTTAGCCATATACCTGTTCAGGCCTATAGAAATCTAAATAAAGGCATTTTGACAGTTCCTATTTAAGGGCCAAGGATCAACTAAGGGATGTAAAGGGTAAAAATCCACATATCTTTTCGACAGCAGGGAAGTCATTACAAGCTATGCTAGTGTAACTGGAAGACACGTGCAAGTACACTTTTGTCACTTGCTCCATTGGCCTGCTTGGAGGTGTATTTGAAGACAACTCAATAGATACAATGTATATTAAGAAAATATTACATTGTCAGCACTGACACCCTAACCTCTCTACAAGTATCCTATCAAACTGACTCTTTGATTTTTATCCTGCTTGTGATATCAGTATTTAGCCATATACCTGTACAAGTCTAAGGGAATCTAAATATAGGCATTTTGACAGTTCCTATTAAGAAACAAGTTTGAAGTAATGCATGTAAAGGGTAAAAATCCACATATCTTTTCGACAGCAGGGAAGTCATTACAAGCTATGCTAAAGTACCTTGAAGATACTTGCAAGTGCATTATTGTCCATTGCTCCATTGCCCAACATGGAAGGAGTATTTGAAGATAACACAAGAAATACAATGTATAATAAAAAGATATTACATTGTCAGCACTGACACCCTAAACTCTATACAAGTGTCCTGTAATCTTGACTCTTCGATTTTTATCCTGCTAGAGATATCAGTATTTAGCCTTTTTCCTGTTGAGACCTATAAGAATCCAAATAAAGGCATTTTGGAAGTTCCCCTAACCAGACAACTCTGAAGTAACATATGTAAAGCCTTTGAACACACATATCTTATCGGTAGCAATGAAGACAACACAAGCTATGCGAGTGTACCTGGAAGATACTTGCAAGTACACCATTGCCTATTGCTCCATTGGCCAACATGTAGCGTGTATTTGAAGATAACTCAAGAGATACAATGTCTATTAAGAAAATATTACATTGTCAGCACTGACACCCTAACCTCTCTACAAGTATCCTATCAAACTGACTCTTTGATTTTTATCCTGCTTGTGATATCAGTATTTAACCATATCCCTGTAGAGGCCTATGGGAACCTAAATAAAGGCATTTTCACAGTTCCTATTTAAGGGACAAGATGCAAGTAACGCATGTAAGGGTAAAAATCCACATATCTTTTCGAGAGCAGTGAACTCAATACAAGCTAGGCTAGTGTACCTGGAAGACACTTACAAGTACACCATTGTCACTTGCTCCATTGGCCTACTTGGAGGTTTAATTGAAGACATCTCAAGGGATACAAAGTATACTAAGAAGATATTACATTGTCAGCCCTGAAACCCTAGCCCTTCTACAAGTATCCTATCAAATTGACTCTTCGGTATTTATCCTGCTCGTGATATCAGTATTTAGCCATATCCCTATAGAGGCCTATGGGAACCTAAATAAAGGCATTTTGACAGTTCCTTTTTAAGGGTCAAGATTGAAGTAATGTATGTAAAGGGTAAAAATCCACATATCTTTTCGACAGCAGTGAAGTCAATACAAGCTATGCTAGTGCACCTGGAAGACACTTGCAAGTACATCTTTGTCACTTGCGCCATTGGCCAACTTGGAGGTGTATTTGAAGACAACTCAAGAGATACAATGTATACTAGGAAGATATTACATTGTCTGCACTGACATCCTAACCTCTCTACAAGTATCCTATCAAATTGAACTCTTTAATTTTTATCCTGCTTTTAATATCAGTATTTAGCCATATCCCTCTTCAGGACGATGGAAATCTAAATAAAAGCATTTTCACAGTTCCTCTTTAAGGGACAACATTGAAGTAATGTATGTAAAGGGTCAAAATCCACATATCGTTTCGACAGCAGTGAAGGCAATACAAGCTATGCTAGTGTACCTGGAAGATACTTGCAAGAATACTTTTGTCACTTCCTCCATTGGCCTAGTTGGAGGTGTATTTGAAGACAACTGAAGAGATGCAATGTATACTAAGAAGGTATTACATTGTCACCACTGACACCCTAACCTCTCTACAAGTATCCTATCCAATTGACTCTTCGGTATTTATCCTGCTTGTGATATCAGTATTTATCCATATCCCTGTAGAAGCCTATGGAAACCTAAAGGCCTTTTGAAAGTTCCTATTTAATGAACAAGATTGAGGTAATGAATGTAAAGCGTAAAAATCCACATATCTTTTTGACAGCAGTGAAGCCAATACAAGCTCTGCTAGTGTACCTGGAAGACACTTGCAAGTACACCTTTGTCACTTTCTCCATTGGCCTACTTGGAGGTGTATTTGAAGACAACTCAAGAGATACAATGTATACTAAGGAGGTATTACATTGTCAGCACTGAATCCCTAACCTCTCTACAAGTATCCTACCAATCTGACTCTTCTATCTTTATCCTGCTTGTCATATCAGTATTTAGCCATATCCCTGTACAGGTCTATGGGAATCTAAATATAGGCATTTTGACAGTTCCTATTTAAGGGACAAGTTTGAAGTAATGTATGTAAAGGGTAAAAATGCACATATCTTTTCGACAGCAGTGAAGTCAATACGAGCTATGCTAATGTACCTGGAAGACACTTGCACGTATGCCTTTGTCACTTCCTCTATTGGGCTACTTTTAAGGTGTATTTGAAGACAACTCAAGAGACACAATGCATACTAAGAAGATATTACTTTGTCAGCACTGACACCCTAACCTCTCCTCAAGTATCCTATCAAATTGACTCTTGGATTTTTATCCTGCTTGTGATATCAGTATTTAGCCATATACCTGTTCAGGCCTATAGAAATCTAAATAAAGGCATTTTGACAGTTCCTATTTAAGGGCCAAGGATCAACTAAGGGATGTAAAGGGTAAAAATCCACATATCTTTTCGACAGCAGGGAAGTCATTACAAGCTATGCTAGTGTAACTGGAAGACACGTGCAAGTACACTTTTGTCACTTGCTCCATTGGCCTGCTTGGAGGTGTATTTGAAGACAACTCAATAGATACAATGTATATTAAGAAAATATTACATTGTCAGCACTGACACCCTAACCTCTCTACAAGTATCCTATCAAACTGACTCTTTGATTTTTATCCTGCTTGTGATATCAGTATTTAGCCATATACCTGTACAAGTCTAAGGGAATCTAAATATAGGCATTTTGACAGTTCCTATTAAGAAACAAGTTTGAAGTAATGCATGTAAAGGGTAAAAATCCACATATCTTTTCGACAGCAGGGAAGTCATTACAAGCTATGCTAAAGTACCTTGAAGATACTTGCAAGTGCATTATTGTCCATTGCTCCATTGCCCAACATGGAAGGAGTATTTGAAGATAACACAAGAAATACAATGTATAATAAAAAGATATTACATTGTCAGCACTGACACCCTAAACTCTATACAAGTGTCCTGTAATCTTGACTCTTCGATTTTTATCCTGCTAGAGATATCAGTATTTAGCCTTTTTCCTGTTGAGACCTATAAGAATCCAAATAAAGGCATTTTGGAAGTTCCCCTAACCAGACAACTCTGAAGTAACATATGTAAAGCCTTTGAACACACATATCTTATCGGTAGCAATGAAGACAACACAAGCTATGCGAGTGTACCTGGAAGATACTTGCAAGTACACCATTGCCTATTGCTCCATTGGCCAACATGTAGCGTGTATTTGAAGATAACTCAAGAGATACAATGTCTATTAAGAAAATATTACATTGTCAGCACTGACACCCTAACCTCTCTACAAGTATCCTATCAAACTGACTCTTTGATTTTTATCCTGCTTGTGATATCAGTATTTAACCATATCCCTGTAGAGGCCTATGGGAACCTAAATAAAGGCATTTTCACAGTTCCTATTTAAGGGACAAGATGCAAGTAACGCATGTAAGGGTAAAAATCCACATATCTTTTCGAGAGCAGTGAACTCAATACAAGCTAGGCTAGTGTACCTGGAAGACACTTACAAGTACACCATTGTCACTTGCTCCATTGGCCTACTTGGAGGTTTAATTGAAGACATCTCAAGGGATACAAAGTATACTAAGAAGATATTACATTGTCAGCCCTGAAACCCTAACCCTACTACAAGTATCCTATCAAATTGACTCTTCGGTATTTATCCTGCTCGTGATATCAGTATTTAGCCATATCCCTATAGAGGCCTATGGGAACCTAAATAAAGGCTTTTTGACAGTTCCTTTTTAAGGGTCAAGATTGAAGTAATGTATGTAAAGGGTAAAAATCCACATATCTTTTCGACAGCAGTGAAGTCAATACAAGCTATGCTAGTGCACCTGGAAGACACTTGCAAGTACATCTTTGTCACTTGCGCCATTGGCCAACTTGGAGGTGTATTTGAAGACAACTCAAGAGATACAATGTATACTAGGAAGATATTACATTGTCTGCACTGACATCCTAACCTCTCTACAAGTATCCTATCAAATTGAACTCTTTAATTTTTATCCTGCTTTTAATATCAGTATTTAGCCATATCCCTCTTCAGGACGATGGAAATCTAAATAAAAGCATTTTCACAGTTCCTCTTTAAGGGACAACATTGAAGTAATGTATGTAAAGGGTCAAAATCCACATATCGTTTCGACAGCAGTGAAGGCAATACAAGCTATGCTAGTGTACCTGGAAGATACTTGCAAGAATACTTTTGTCACTTCCTCCATTGGCCTAGTTGGAGGTGTATTTGAAGACAACTGAAGAGATGCAATGTATACTAAGAAGGTATTACATTGTCACCACTGACACCCTAACCTCTCTACAAGTATCCTATCCAATTGACTCTTCGGTATTTATCCTGCTTGTGATATCAGTATTTATCCATATCCCTGTAGAAGCCTATGGAAACCTAAAGGCCTTTTGAAAGTTCCTATTTAATGAACAAGATTGAGGTAATGAATGTAAAGCGTAAAAATCCACATATCTTTTTGACAGCAGTGAAGCCAATACAAGCTCTGCTAGTGTACCTGGAAGACACTTGCAAGTACACCTTTGTCACTTTCTCCATTGGCCTACTTGGAGGTGTATTTGAAGACAACTCAAGAGATACAATGTATACTAAGGAGGTATTACATTGTCAGCACTGAATCCCTAACCTCTCTACAAGTATCCTACCAATCTGACTCTTCTATCTTTATCCTGCTTGTCATATCAGTATTTAGCCATATCCCTGTACAGGTCTATGGGAATCTAACTATAGGCATTTTGACAGTTCCTATTTAAGGGACAAGTTTGAAGTAATGTATGTAAATATATATATATATATATATATATATATATATATATATATATATATATATAAAGGGTAAAAATGCACATATCTTTTCGACAGCAGTGAAGTCAATACGAGCTATGCTAATGTACCTGGAAGACACTTGCACGTATGCCTTTGTCACTTCCTCTATTGGGCTACTTTTAAGGTGTATTTGAAGACAACTCAAGAGACACAATGCATACTAAGAAGATATTACTTTGTCAGCACTGACACCCTAACCTCTCTACAAGTATCCTATCAAATTGACTCTTGGATTTTTATCCTGCTTGTGATATCAGTATTTAGCCATATACCTGTTCAGGCCTATAGAAATCTAAATAAAGGCATTTTGACAGTTCCTATTTAAGGGTCAAGATTGAAGTAATGGATGTAAAGGGTAAAAATCCACATATCTTTTCGACAGCAGGGAAGTCATTACAAGCTATGCTAGTGTACCTGGAAGACACTTGCAAGTACACCATTGTCACTTGCTCCATTGGCCAACTTGGAAGGTGTATTTGAAGACAACTCAAGAGATACAATGTATACTAAGAAGATATTACATTGTCAGCACTGTCTACCCTAACCTCTCTACAAGTCTCATATCATGTTGACTCTTCTATCTTTTTCCGGCTTGGTATATAAGTATGTTGCCGTTTCCTAGTTGAGGCTTATAGCCATCCAAAGAAATGGTTTTTGTCAATACCTCTAAAGAGACAACTGTGAAATAATATATGTAAAGAGTGAAAATCCACATATCTTTTCTAGAGCAGTCAAGTCAGTACAAGCTACGCTAGCGTATCTGGAAATACTCGCTAGTACACAATTGTCCAATCTTCCTTTGGCCAACATGGAAGGTGTATTTGAAGATAACTCAAGAAATACATTGGATACTAAGTAGATATTAAATTGTCAGCCCTGACACCCTAAATTGTCTACAAGTGTCCTGTCAACTTGACTCTTCTATACTTATCCTTCTTGTGATATCAGAATTTAGCGATTTTCCTATTCAGGCATATAGGAATCTAAATGAAGGCATTTTGGCAGTTCCTCCTTAAGAGACAACATTGAGGTAATATATAAACATATATGTATGTATACATATACACACACATATATATATATATATATACATACATACATATATATATATGTATATTTATGAAGGGTAAAAATCCACATATATCATCTACAGCAGTGAAGGCATTACGAGCTATGCTCGGGTACCTGGAAGATACTTGCAAGTACACAATTGTCCTTTCCTCAATTGGCCAACATGCAAGGTGTATTTGAAGATACCTCAAGAAATGCATTGAATAATAAGAAGATATTACAATGTCAGCCCTGACACTCTAAGCTCCTTACAAGTGTCCTACCAACTTTACTCTTCTACCTTTACCCTGCTTTTGATATCAGTATTTAGCCTTTTCCCTCTTCAGGTATATAGGAATCTAAATGAAGGCATTTTGGTATTTCCTCCTTAAGAGACAATACTCAAGTAATATGAAAATATATATATATATATGTATATATATATATATATATGTATATATATATATATATGAAGGGTAAAAATCCACATATATTATCTACATCAGTGAAGGCAGTATAAGCTAGGCTAGGGTACCTGGAAGATACTTGCAAGTACATTATTCTCCATTTCTCCATTGGCCTTCTTGGAAGATGTATTTGAAGATAATTCAAGAGATACATTGTATACTAAGACGATATTAAATTGTCACCACTGACACCCTAATCTCTCTACAAGTGTCCTGTGAACTTGACTCTTCTATATTTATCCTGCTTGTGATATCAGTATTTAGCCTTTTCCCTGTTCAGGCATATAGGAATCTAAATGAAGGCATTTTGGAAGTTCCTACTTAAGAGACAAAATTGAGGAAATATAAATATATATGTATATATACATATATATGTGTATATGTATATATATATATGTATATATATATATATATATATATATATATATATATATATATATATATATATATATATATATAAAGGGTCAAAATCCACATATATTATCTACAGCAGGGAAGGCAGTACAAGCTATGCTAGGGGACCTGGAAGATCCTTGCAAGTACATTATTGTCAATTTCTCCATAGGCCTTCTTGGAAGGTGTATTTGGAGATAACTGAAGAGATACATTGTATACTAAGACGATATTAAATTGTCACCACTGACACTCTAATCTCTCTACAAGTGTCCTGTGAACTTGACTCTTCTATATTTATCCTGCTTGTGATATCAGTATTTAGCCTTTTCCCTGTTCAGGCATATAGGAATCTAAATGAAGGCATTTGGAAGTTCCTCCTTAAGAGACAAAATTGAGGAAATATAAATATATATGTATATATATATATATATATATATATATATATATATATATATATATATTTATATATAAAGGGTAAAAATCCACATATATTATCTACAGCAGTGAAGGCAGTACGAGCTATGCTCGGGTACCTGGAAGATACTTGCAAGTACACAATTGTCCATTCCTCAATTGGCCAGCATGGAAGGTGTATTTGAAGATAACTCAAGAGATACATTGTATACTAAGACGATATTAAATTTTCACCACTGATACCCTAAACTCTCTACAAGTATCCTATCAGCTTGATTCTTCTATCTTTATCCTGCTTATGATATCAGTATATAGGCATTTCCCTGTTGAGGTCTATGGGGATCTAAATAAAGGCATTTTAACAGTTACTATTTAAGAGACAACATTGAAGTCATGTATATAAAAGGTAAATATCCACATATCTTTTCGACAGCAGTGAAGTCAATGCAAGATATGCGAGTGAAGCTGGAAGACACTAGCAAATACGCCATCGTCCATTGCTCTATTGGCCAACATGGAAGGTGTATTTGAAGATAACTCAAGAAATACAATGTATAGTAAGAAGATTTTACATTGTCAAAACTGTCTCCCTAAGCTATCTGCAAGACTCATATCAACTTGACTCTTCTATCTTTTTCCGGCTTGGTATATTAGTATTTTGCCCTTTCTTAGTTGAGGCCTATAGCTATTCACAGAAGTAAACTTTGTCAATACCTCAAAAGAGACAACTGTGAAATAATATATGGAAAGGGTGAAAATCCACATATCTTTTCTAGAGCAGTGAAGTCATTATAAGCTATGCTAGAGTATCTGAAAAATACTTCTAGTACACAATTGTCCATTCCTCCATTGGCCAACATGGAAGGTGTATTTGGAGATAACTCAAGAGATACAATGTATTCTAAGACGATATTAAATTGTCAACACTGGCACCCTAAACTCTCTAAAAGTATCCTATCAGCTTCATTCTTCTATTTTTACCCTGCTTGTGATATCAGTATATAGCCATTTCCCTGTTCAGGCCTATGGGGATCTAAATCAAAGCATTTTAGCAGTTCCTCCTTAAGAGACAACATTGAAGTCATGTATGTAAAAGGTAAATATCCACATATCTTTTCAACAGCAGTGAAGTCAATAGAAGATATGCGAGTGTAGCTGGAAGACACTTGCAATACACCATCGTCCATAGCTCCATTGGCCAACATGGAAGCTGTATTTGAATATAACTCAAGAAATACAATGAAGATATTACATTGTCAACACTGTCTTCCTAAGCTGTCTGGAAGTCCCATAACATCTTGACCCTTCTCTGTTTTTCCTGCTTGTCCTATCAGTATTTTGCCTTTTCCTGGTTGAGAGCTATAGCCATCCAAGGAAGTGGACTTTGTCAATTCCGCTAAGGAGACAACTGTGAAATAATGTATGTAAAGGGTGAAAATCCACATATCTTTTCTAGAGCAGTCAAATCAGTACAAGCTATGCTAGATTATCTGGAAGATACTGGCTAGTACACAATTGTCCATTCCTCCTTTGGCCAACATGGAAGGTGTATTTGAAGATAACTCAAGAAATACAATGTATAATAAGAAGATATTACATTGTCAGCCCTGACACTCTAAACTTTCTACAAGTGTCCTGTCAACTTGACTCTTCTCTATTTATCCTGCTTGGGATATCAGTATTTTGCCTTTTCCCTGTTCAGGCATATAGGAATCTAAATGAAGGCATTTTGGCATTTTCTCCTTAAGAGACAACACTGAGGTAATACATATATATATATATATATATATATATATATATATATATATATATATATATAAAGGGTAAAAATCCACATATATTATCTACAGCAGTGAAGGCAGTACAAGCTATGCTAGGGTACCTGGAAGATACTTGCAAGTACATTATTATCAACTTCTCCATTGACCTTCTTGGAAGTTGTATTTGAAGATAACTCAAGAGATACAATGTATACTAAGACGATAATAAATTGTCACCACTGACACACTAAACTCTCTACAAGTATCCTATCAGCTTGATTCTTCTATCTTTATCCTGCTTGTGATATCAGTATATAGCCATTTCCTTGTTGAGGCCTATGGGTATCTAAAAAAAGGCATTTTAACAGTTCCTATTTAAGAGAAAGCATTGAAGTCATGTATATAAAAGGTAAATATCCACATATCTTTTCGACAGCAGTGAAGTCAATACAAGATATGCGAGTGTAGCTGGAAGACACTTTCAAATACTCCATCGTCCATTGCTCTATTGGCCAACCTGGAAGGTGTATTTGAAGATAACTCCAGAAATACAATGTATACTAAGAAGATATTACATTGTCAACACTGTCTACCTAAACTGTCTGCAAGTCTCATATCATGTTGACTCTTCTATCTTTTTCCGGCTTGGTATATCAGTATGTTGCCGTTTCCTAGTTGAGGCTTATAGCCATCCAAAGAAACGGTTTTTGTCAATACCTCTAAAGAGACAACTGTGAAATAATATATGTAAAGAGTGAAAATCCACATATCTTTTCTAGAGCAGTCAAGTCAGTACAAGCTACGCTAGCGTATCTGGAAATACTCGCTAGTACACAATTGTCCAATCTTCCTTTGGCCAACATGGAAGGTGTATTTGAAGATAACTCAAGAAATACAAGGTATAATAAGAAGATATTACATTGTCAGCCCTGACACTCTAAATTGTCTACAAGTGTCCTGTCAACTTGACTCTTCTATACTTATCCTGCTTGTGATATCAGTATTTAGCCATTTCCCGATTCAGGCATATAGGAATCTAAATGAAGGCATTTTGGCAGTTCCTCCTTAAGAGACAACATTGAGGTAATATATAAACATATATGTATGTATACATATACACACACATATATATATATATACATACATACATATATATATATATGTATATTTATGAAGGGTAAAAATCCACATATATCATCTACAGCAGTGAAGGCATTACGAGCTATGCTCGGGTACCTGGAAGATACTTGCAAGTACACAATTGTCCTTTCCTCAATTGGCCAACATGGAAGGTGTATTTGAAGATACCTCAAGAAATGCATTGAATAATAAGAAGATATTACATTGTCAGCCCTGACACTCTAAGCTCCTTACAAGTGTCCTACCAACTTTACTCTTCTACCTTTACCCTGCTTTTGATATCAGTATTTAGCCTTTTCCCTCTTCAGGTATATAGGAATCTAAATGAAGGCATTTTGGTATTTCCTCCTTAAGAGACAATACTCAAGTAATATGAAAATATATATATATATATGTATATATATATATATGTATATATATATATATATATATATATATGAAGGGTAAAAATCCACATATATTATCTACATCAGTGAAGGCAGTATAAGCTAGGCTAGGGTACCTGGAAGATACTTGCAAGTACATTATTCTCAATTTCTCCATTGGCCTTCTTGGAAGATGTATTTGAAGATAATTCAAGAGATACATTGTATACTAAGACGATGTTTAATTGTCACCACTGACACCCTAATCTCTCTACAAGTGTCCTGTGAACTTGACTCTTCTATATTTATCCTGCTTGTGATATCAGTATTTAGCCTTTTCCCTGTTCAGGCATATAGGAATCTAAATGAAGGCATTTTGGAAGTTCCTCCTTAAGAGACAAAATTGAGGAAATATATATATATATATATATATATATATATATATATATATATATATATATATATGTATGTATATATACATATATATATATATATGAAGGGTAAAAATCCACATATATTATCTACAGCAGTGAAGGCAGTACGAGCTATGCTCGGGTACCTGGAAGATACTTGCAAGTACACAATTGTCCTTTCCTCAATTGGCCAGCATGGAAGGTGTATTTGAAGATAACTCAAGAGATACATTGTATACTAAGACGATATTAATTTGTCACCACTGATACCCTAAACTCTCTACAAGTATCCTATCAGCTTGATTCTTCTATCTTTATCCTACTTGTGATATCAGTATATAGCCATTTCCCTGTTGAGGCCTATGGGGATCTAAATAAAGGCATTTTAACAGTTACTATTTAAGAGACAACATTGAAGTCATGTATATAAAAGGTAAATATCCACATATCTTTTCCTAGGGAGTTCATTGATGGCTTCTTCAATTTCTTTTTCTGAGATGGGGTTGTTTAAGTATTCAATTTCCTCTTCTGTTAATCTGGGCAATTTGTATTTTTTTAAAATATTCATCCATCTCATTTATATTATCGAATTTGTGGGCATAAAGTTGGGCAAAATAATTTCTAATTATTGTTTTAATTTCCTCCTCATTGGAGGTGAGTTCACCCCTTTCATTTTTAATATTAGTAATATGATTTTCTTCTTTCTTTTTTTTAATCAAATTGACCAAAGGTTTATCAATTTTATTAGTTTTTTCATAAAACCAACTATTGGTTTTATTTATTAATTCAATAGTTTGCTTAATCTCAATTTTATTAATCTCTCCTTTGGTTTTCATTATTTCTAATTTGGTATTTTCTTGGGGATTTTCAATTTGTTTTTTTTCTAGCTTTTTCAGCTGCATACCCAAGTCATTGATCTCCTCTTTCTCTATTTTATTTATGTAGGCATTCAAAGATATAAAACTTCCCCTAAGAACTGCTTTTGCAGTATCCCATAAGATTTGGTAGGTTGTCTCATTATTGTCATTCTCTTGAATGAAGTTGTTAATTGTTTCTATGATTTCTTCTTTAACCCATTCCTTCTTTAGGATTAAATTATTTTGTTTCCAACTGATTTTTGCTTTATCTTTCCATGGCCTTTTATTACATATAATTTTTATTGCATTATGATCTGAGAAGGATGCACTGATTATCTCTGCCTTTCTGCACTGGATTGTGAGATTTTTATGTACTAGTACATGGTCAGTTTTTGTAAATGTTCCATGTACTGCTGAGAAAAAGGTATATTCCTTTCTATTCCCATTCAATTTTCTCCAAAGATCTATCATATCTACCTTATCTAGAGTTTTATTTACCTCCTTAACCTCTTTCTTGTTTATTTTGAGGTTAGATTTATCAAGTTCAGAAAGAGGGAGGTTGAGGTCCCCCACTAGTATGGTTTTGCTGTCAATTTCTTACTTCAACTCCCTCCATCTCTCCTCTAAGAATCTGGATGCTATACCACTTGGAGCATACATGTTTAGTAATGATATTGCTTCATTGTCTATGGTGCCTTTTAGCAGGATATAGTTTCCATCCTTATCCCTTTTGATTAGATCTATTTCTGCTTTTGCTTTGTCTGAGATTAGGATTGCTACTCCTGCCTTTCTTACATCAGCTGAAGCACAATATATTCTGTTCCATCCTTTAACCTTTATCCTATGTGTATCCCCCCGTTTCAAATGTGTTTCTTGTAAGCAGCATATTGTTGGATTATGGCTTTTAATCCATTCTGCTATCCGTCTCCGTTTTATGAGAGAATTCATTCCATTCACATTCACAGTTATGATTACAATCTGTGTATTTCCCTCCATCTTCTTTCCCACCATTTGTGCTTTTAGCTCTGCTGTCTCCCTTCCCCTCCTCACTAGTATTTACTTTTCACCACTTCCTCTTGCCGCCTTCCCCTCTTTCTTTTAGCCCCCCTCCCTTTTACTCCCCTTTACTCTTATTGCTTCTTCCCTCCCTTTTGCCTCCCTCCCCTTTCTTCCCTCTTCCCCTCCCACTGCTTATAGAGCTAGTTAGGATTTTCTACTTAAGTTTATTGTTCCGTCCTTTAAACAAATCAGATGAGAGTACCTCTCACACAATGCTCATCTCCCTCCCCTCTTTCCCTCTACTATGATTTTGTACTTCTTCTTGTGATGTAATTTGCCATTTCCTGCTTCCTCCTTTTCACACCTCCTATTACACTCCCTTGTCATACTTAAATCACATTTTTTATCATATCATTTACTTTATATCCGTTCCCCCTATGCTTATCCCTTTTATATTTCTTAATAGACGCACAGTTCTTGAGATAAACAGATAGCATCTTCCCTTATAGGGAGGTGAACAACTTGCCCTCATTGAGTAGCAAGTTGTTCCCCCCCCCACTGTTTACCTTTTTATGATTCTCTTGAGACCTGCATTTGAAGATTGAATTGTCTATTAAGTTCTGGTGTTTTGGTCAGGAAACTCTGGAAATCCCTTACTTCGTTGAATGACTTTCTCCTTGCCTGAAATGTTATGCTGAACTTTGCTGGGTAGTTGATCCTTGGTTGCAGTCCCAGCTCCTTTGCCTTACGGAATATTGGGTTCCAATTCTTTCCATCTTTTACTGTAGAAGCTGCAAGGTCCTGTGTAATCCTGATTGTATCCCCCTTGATATTTAAATTGTTTCTTTCTGGCTGCTTGTAATATTTTCTCCTTCACTTGATAGCTCTGGAATTTGGCAACTATATTTCTTGGGGTTTTGAGTTTGGGGTCCCTTTCAGGAGGGGAACGGTGGATTCTTTCGATGACTATTTTGCCCTCTGAATCTAGTACTTCTGGGCAGTTTTCCTTGATGATTTCCTGGAAGATATTGTCCAGGCTCTTTTCTCCATCCTGGGTTTCTGGCAGGCCAATAATTCTTAAGTTTTCCCTTCTGGACCTATTTTCCAGGTCAGTTGTTTTTCCAATTAGATATTTTACATTTTCTTCTATCTTTTCATTCTTTAGATTTTGTTTGACTGATTCTTGCTGTCTCATTGAGTCGTTAGTTTCTACTTGCCCAATTCTAATCTTCATCACATTGTTTTCTTCTGTTAACTTTTGTATCTCTTTTTCCATCTGCCCAATTTTTCCTTTTAATAAGTTATTTACCCAGTTAATTTTTGTACTTCCTTTTCCATTTGGCCTTTCAGGAATTTATTTTCTCCAGCTAATTTTTTGTACTTCCTTTTCCATTTGGCCTTTCAGGAATTTATTTTCTCCAGTTAATTTTTGAACTTCTTTTTCCATTTGTTCAATTTTCCTTTTCAGGGAGATGTTCTCATCAGTGAATTCTTTCTTAATAATTTTAAAATCATTGGCCAGTTTATCTTCTATTTCCTTCTTCAGCTGTTCCAGGAGAGCTGCTTGTACTTGCGAGTAGTTCATAGTCCCTTCTGAAGTTTCAGATGGAAGTACGGTCTCAGCTATGACCTCTTTGGGGCTTGTGTTTTGGTCCTTATCCCCATAGAAAGATTCTATGGTTCTTTCGGCCCTCTTCTTTTTCCTATTCATGATTTTGATTGAGTGTTGTGGCTTCTGGTTCTTTCAGTCAGAAGCTGGAGAACTTTTTGCTGAGCTGATGTGTGAAAAAGCTAAAAGCAGGTATTTGTTTTGTTTCCCTGATCAGCCCTGGGTTTAGTTTGTTAAGTGTGGGGGAGTGGTCTGGTCCCAGGAGATCTCACCTGAATTGAGGCAAAGGCAAGCTCAGGGGCTGGTAATCCCAGCTGCCCTATTGTCTTTCTGATTCCCCTGGACAGCTGAGGCATGCCTAGATGCTAATGCGTGTTCCCAACCCTCCTGGGGCTCCTCTCCTGGTGCTGACGCTTGCCTGGGTCCTAGTGCGAATTTTCCCTGCCCTGGGTCCTCTGACCTTCCGGTTTGCCTCTGCCACCATATGAGGATTCCCCCTTAGCTATTTTCCTCGTCTCAGGAGTTATGAGACTATTGGTCTCCTTCTTCTAATTCTACTGATCTGGGATTTTTCTGGGGAGATATTTTATGGTTCTTTCACGGTCATCAAGGGGGAAGGAGAGAGCATTAGCTGATTACACCGCCATCCTGGCTCCCGGAAGTTCAAGTAAGTGACTCACCGGAGTTTGATCTTCGGGCTGAAGGTATCAGGAGCTGCTGCGCTGATATCGGGCGCTCCAAGGCTCTCACTGACTCGGTTGGGCTTGTCTCCCGCCCCGGGTGCTGCTCCTCTGGTTCCGCCCGCCACTCAGGTTTCTCGGATCCCCTCCGCTCCGCTGCACTGGCCGTGCTGCGCTGGCCACGCTGCGCTGTGCGCTGTGGGCTCACCCCCGCGGATCAGATCCTTCCCGTGGACCTTCCAGCCCCACCTGAGCTCCGAATCTGTCACCGTCTGTCTCCCACTCGATTCCGCACCTCCAAAATTTGGTCAGATTCTCCTTTCAGAGGTACCTGGAGAAATTTGTCTCAGAGCTCAGGTGAGTAGCTGCTCTCACTCCTCCATCTTGGCTCCGCCCCTCCACATATCTTTTCGACAGCAGTGAAGTCAATGCAAGATATGCGAGTGAAGCTGGAAGACACTGGCAAATACTCCATCGTCCATTGCTCTATTGGCCAACATGGAAGTTGTATTTGAAGATAACTCAAGAAATACAATGTATAGTAAGAAGATATTACATTGTCAAAACTGTCTCCTTAAGCTATCTGCAAGTCTCATATCAACTTGACTCTTCTATCTTTTTCCGGCTTGGTATATTAGTATTTTGCCCTTTCCTAGTTGAGGCCTATAGCTATCCACAAAAGTAAATATTGTCAATACCTCAAAAGAGACAACTGTGAAATAATATATGTAAAGGGTGAAAATCCACATATCTTTTCTAGAGCAGTGAAGTCATTACAAGCTATGCTAGAGTATCTGAAAAATACTTCTAGTACACAATTGTCCATTCCTCCATTGGCCAACATGGAAGGTGTATTTGGAGATAACTCAAGAGATACAATGTATTCTAAGACGATATTAAATTGTCAACACTCCACCCTAAACTCTCTAAAAGTATCCTATCAGCTTCTTTCTTCTATTTTTATCCTGTTTGTGATATCAGTATATAGCCATTTCCCTGTTCAGGCCCATGGGGATCTAAATAAAGGCATTTTAACAGTTACTACTTAAGAGACAACATTGAAGTCATGTATATAAAAGGTAAATAACCACATATCTTTTCGACAGCAGTGAAGTCAATGCAAGATATGCGAGTGAAGCTGGAAGACACTGGCAAATACGCCATCGTCCATTGCTCTATTGGCCAACATGGAAGGTGTATTTGAAGAAAACTCAAGAAATACAATGTATAGTAAGAAGATTTTACATTGTCAAAACTGTCTCCCTAAGCTATCTGCAAGACTCATATCAACTTGACTCTTCTATCTTTTTCCGACTTGGTATAATAGTATTTTGCCCTTTCCTAGTTGAGGCCTATAGCTATCCACAGAAGTAAATTTTGTCAATACCTCAAAAGAGACAACTGTGAAATAATATATGTAAAGGGTGAAAATCCACATATCTTTTCTAGAGCAGTGAAGTCATTATAAGCTATGCTAGAGTATCTGAAAAATACTTCTAGTACACAATTGTCCTTTCCTCCATTGCCCAACATGGAAGGTGTATTTGGAGATAACTCAAGAGATACAATGTATTCTAAGACGATATTAAATTGTCAACACTGGCACCCTAAACTCTCTAAAAGTATCCTATCAGCTTCATTCTTCTATTTTTATCCTGCTTGTGATATCAGTATATAGCCATTTTCCTGTTCAGGCCTATGGGGATCTAAATCAAAGCATTTAAGCAGTTCCTACTTAAGAGACAACATTGAAGTCATATATGTAAAAGGTAAATATCCACATATCTTTTCGACAGCAGTGAAGTCAATAGAAGATATGCGAGTGTAGCTGGAAGACACTTGCAATACCCCATCGTCCATAGCTCCCTTGGCCAACATGGAAGTTGCATTTGAATATAACTCAAGAAATACAATGAAGATATTACATTGTCAACACTGTCTTCCTAAGCTGTCTGGAAGTCCCATAACAACTTGACTCTTCTATGTTTTTCCTGCTTGTCCTTTCAGTATTTTGCCTTTTCCTAGTTGAGAGCTATAGCCATCCAAGGAAATGGACTTTGTCAATTCCTCTAAGGAGACAACTGTGAAATAATATATGTAAAGGGTGAAAATCCACAAATCTTTTCTAAAGCATTGAAGTCAGTACAAGCTATGCTAGATTATCTGGAAGATACTGGCTAGTACAAAATTGTCCATTCCTCCTTTGGCCAACATGGAAGGTGTGTTTGAAGATAACTCAAGAAATACAATGTATAATAAGAAGATATTACATTGTCAGCCCTGACACTCTAAACTCTCTACAAGTGTCCTGTCAACTTGACTCTTCTCTATTTATCCTGCTTGTGATATCAGTATTTAGCCTTTTCCCTGTTCAGACATATAGGAATCTAAAGGAAGGCATTTTGGCAATTTCTCGTTAAGAGACAACACTGAGGTTATATATATATATATATATATATATACTGTAAAAATCCACATATATTATCTACAGCAGTGAAGGCAGTACAAGCTATGCTAGGGTACCTGGAAGATACTTGCAAGTACATTATTGTCAACTTCTCCATTGACCTTCTTGGAATTTGTATTTGAAGATAACTCAAGAGATACAATGTATACTAAGACGATAATAAATTGTCACCACTGACACACTAAACTCTCTACAAGTATCCTATCAGCTTGATTCTTCTATCTTTATCCTGCTTGTGATATCAGTATATAGCCATTTCCCTGTTGAAGCCTATGGGGACCTAAATCAAAGCATTTTAAGAGTTCCTACTTAAGAGACAACATTGAAGTCATGAATGTAAAATATAAATATCCACATATCTTTTCGACAGCAGTGAAGTCAATAGAAGATATGCGAGTCTAGCTGGAAGACACTTGCAATACACCATCGTCCATTGCTCCGTTGGCAAATATGGAAGGTATATTTGAAGATAACTCAAGAAATACAATGTATTCTAAGAAGATATTACATTGTCAACACTTTCTCCCTAAGCTGTCTGGAAATCCCATAACAACTTGACTCTTCTATGTTTTTCCTGCTTGTCCTGTCAGTATTTTGCCTTTTCCCAGTTGAGACCTATAGCCAACCAAAGAAATGGTGTTTGTCAATTCCTCTAATGAGACAACTGTGAAATAGTATATGTAAAGGGTGAAAATCCACATATCTTTACTAGAGCCGTCAAGTCAGTACAAGCTATGCTAGAGTATCTGGAAGATACTCGCTAGTACACAACGGTCCAATCTTCCTTTGGCCAACATGGAAGGTGTATTTGAAAATAACTCAAGAAATACAACGTATAATAACAAGATATTACATTGTCAGTCCTGACACTCTAAATTGTCTACAAGTGTCCTGTCAACTTGACTGTTCTCTACTTATCCTGCTTGTGATATCAGTATTTAGCCATTTCCCGATTCAGGCATATAGGAATCTAAATGAAGGCATTTTGGCAGTTCCTCCTTAAGAAACAACATTAGGGTAATATATAAATATATATGTATGTATACATACATATATATATATACATATATATATATATATATATTTATGTATATAAAGGGTAAAAATCCAAATATATCATCTACAGCAGTGAAGGCAGTACGATCTATGCTAGGGTACCTGGAAGATACTTGCAAGTACACAATTGTCCTTTCCTCCATTGGCCAGCATGGAAGGTGTATTTGAAGATAACTCAAGAAATGCAATGAATAATAAGAAGATATTACATTGTCAGCCCTGAAACTCTAAACGCCTTACAAGTGTCCTACCAACTTTACTCTTTTACCTTTACCCTGCTTTTGATATCAGTATTTAGCCTTTTCCCTGTTCAGGTATATAGGAATCTAAAAGAAGGCATTTTGGTATTTCCTCCTTAAGAGACAACCCTTAAGTAATATGAAAATATATACATATATATATACATATATACATAATAGTATATATATATATATATATATATATATAGCGTAAAAATCCACATATATTATCTACAGGAGTGAAGGCAGTACAAGCTATGCTAGGGTACCTGGAAGATACTTGCAAGTACATTATTTTCAATTTCTCCATTGGCCTTCTTGGAAGATGTATTTGAAGATAATTCAAGAGATACATTGTATACTAAGACGATATTAAATTGTCACAACTGACACCCTAATCTCTCTACAAGTGTCCTGTGAACTTGACTCTTCTATATTTATCCTGCTTTTGATATCAGTATTTAGCCTTTTCCCTGTTCAGGCATATAGGAATCCAAATGAAGGCATTTTGGAACTTCCTCTTTAAGAGACAAAATTGAGGAAATATAAATATATATGTATATATACATATACATATACATATATATATATATATATATATATATATATATATATATATATATATATAGGGTAAAAATCCACATATATTATCTACAGCAGTGGAGGAAGTACGAGCTATGCTCGGGTACCTGGAAGATACCAGTATATAGCCATTTCCCTGTTGAGGCCTACGGGGATCTAAATAAAGGCATTTTAACAGTTCCTGTTTAAGAGACAACATTGAAGTCATGTATATAAAAGGTAAATATCACATATGTTTTCGACAGCAGTGAAGTCAATACAAGATATGCGAGTGTAGCTGGAAGACACTTGCAAATACACCATCGTCCATTGTTCTGTTGGCCAACCTGGAAGGTGTATTTGAAGATAACTCAAGAAATACAATGTATAGTAAGAAGATATTACATTGTCAAAACTGTCTCCCTAAGCTATCTGCAAGTCTCATATCAACTTGACTCTTCTATTTTTTCCGGCTTGATATATTAGTATTTTCCCCTTTCCTAGTTGAGGCCTATAGCTATCCAAAGAAGTAAATTTTGTCAATACCTCCAAAGAGACAACTGTGAAATAATATATGTAAAGGGTGAAAATCCACATATCTTTTCTAGAGCAGTGAAGTCATTACAAGCTATGCTAGAGTATCTGAAAAACACTTCTAGTACACAAATGTCCATTCCTCCATTGCCCAACATGGAAGGTGTATTTGGAGATAACTCAAGAGATATAACGTATTCTAAGACGATATTAAATTGTCAACACTGGCACCCTAAACTCTCTAAAAGTATCCTATCAGCTTCATTCTTCTATTTTTATCCTGCTTCTGATATCAGTATATAACCATTTCCCTGTTCAGGCCTATGGGGATCTAAATCAAAGCATTTCAACAGTTCCTACTTAAGAGACATCATTGAAGTCATGTATGTAAATGGTAAATATCCATATATCTTTCCGAAAGCAGGGAATTCAATACAAGATATGCGAGTGTAGCAGGAAGACACTTGCAAGTACACCATCGTCCATTGCTCCATTGGCAAACATGGAAGGTGTATTTGAAGATAACTCAAGAAATTCAATGTATTCTAAGAAGATATTACATTGTCAACACTGTCTCCCTAAGCTTTCTTGAAGTCCCATAACAACTTGACTCTTCGGTGTTTTACCTGCTTGTCCTATCAGTATTTTTCCTTTTCAAGGTTGAGACCTATAGCCATCCAAAGAAATGGTGTTTGTCAATTCCTCTAAGGAGACAACTGTGAAATAGTATGTGTAAAGGGTGAAAATCCACACATCTTTTCTAGAACAGTCAAGTCAGTACAAGCTATGGCAAAGTGTCTGGACGATACTTGCTAGTACACAATTGTCCATTCCTCCATTGGCCAACATGGAAGGTGTATTTTAATATAACTCAAGAAATACAATGTAAAATAAGAAGATATTGCATTGTCAGGCCTGACACTCTAAGATCTCTACAACTGTCCTGTCAACTTGACTCTTCTATCTTTATCCTGCTTGTGATATCTGTAATTAGCCTTTTCCCTGTTCAGGCATATAGGAATCTAAATTAAGGCATTTTGGCAGTTCCACCGTAAGAGACAACATTGAGGTAATGTGTAAATATATATATATATATATATATATATATATATATATATATATATATATATATATTTATAAAGGGTAAAAATCCACATATATTATCGACAGCAGTGAAGGCAGTACAAGCTATGCTATGGTACCTGGAATATCATTGCAAGTACATTATTGTCTATTTCTCCTTTGGCCTTCTTGGAAGGTGTACCTGGAGATAACTCAAGAGATACAATGTATACTAAGACGATATTAAATTGTCACCACTGACACCCTAAACTCTCTAGAAGTATCCTATGAGCTTGCTTCTTCTATCTTCATCCTGCTTGTGATATCAGTATATAGACATTTCCCAGTTGAGGCCTATGGGGATCTAAATACAGGCATTTTAACGGTTCCTATTTAAGAGACAACATTATAGCCATGTATGTAAAAGTTAGATATCCACATATCTTTTCGACAGCAGTGAAGTCAATACAAGATATGCGAGTGTAGCTCGAAGACACTTGAAAGTACACCATCGTCCATTGCTCCATTGGGCAACACGGAAGGTGTATTTGAATATAACTCAAGAAATACAATGTATACTAAGAAGATATTACATTGTCAATACTGTCTCCCTAAGCTGTCTGGAAGTCTCATATCAACTTGCCTCTTCTATATTTTTCCTGCTTGTCATATCAATATTTTACCTTTTCCTAGTTGAGAGCTATAGCCATCCAACGAAATGGTTTTTGTCAATTCCTCTAAGAAGACAACTGTGAAATAATATATGTAAAGGGTGAAAATCCACATATCTTTTCTAGAGCAATCAAGTCAGTACAAGCCATGCTAGAGTATCTGGAAGATACTTGCTAGTACACAATTGTCCATTCCTTCATTGGCCAAAATGGAAGGTGTATTTAAACATAACTCAAGAAATACAATGTATAATAAGAAGATATTACATTGTCAGTCCTGACACTCTAAACTCTCTAAAAGTGTCCCTTCAACTTGACTCTTCTATATTTATCCTGCTTGTGATATCAGTATTTATCCTTTTCCCTGTTCAGGCATATAGGAATCTAAATGAGGGCATTTTGGAGTTCCTCCTTAAGAGACAACATTGAGGTAATATATAAATATATAGGTATATATACATATATATGCATATATATATATGTATATACATATATATTTATATAAAGGGTAAAAAATCACATATATTATCTACAGCTTTGAAGGCAGTACAAGCTATGCTAGGGTACCTGGAATATACTTGCAAGTACATTATTGTCAACTTCTCCATTGGCCTTCTTGGAAGCTGTATTTGAAGATAACTCAAGAGAAACAATGTATACTAAGACGAAAACGAATTGTCACCACTGACACCCTAAACTCTCTACAAGTATCCTATCAGCTTGATTCTTCTATATTTATCCTGCTTGTGATATCAGTATATAGCCATTTCCCTGTTGAGGCCTATGGGGATCTAAATAAAGGCATTTTAACAGTTCCTATTTAAGAGACAACATTGAAGTCATGTATATAAAAGGTAAATATCCACATAACTTTTCGACAGCAGTGATGTCAATACAAGATATGCGAGTATAGCTGGAAGATACTTGCAAATACACCATCGTCCATTGCTGTATTGGCCAACATGGAAGGTGTGTTTGAAGATAACTCAAAAAATACAATGTATACTAAGAAGATATTACATTGTCAACACTGTCTCCCTAAGCTGTCTGCAAGTCTCATATCAACTTGGCTCTTCTATCTTTTTCCGGATTGGTATATCAGTATTTTGCCCTTTCCTAGTTGAGGCATATACCTATCCAAAGAAAAAGTTTTTGTCAATACCTCTAAAGAGACAACTGTGAAATAATAGATGTAAAGGGTGAAAATCCACAAATCTTTTCTAGAACTCTCAAGTCAGTACAAGCTATGGCAAAGTATCTGGAAGATACTTGCTAGTACACAATTGTCCATTCCTCCATTGGCCAATAAGAAGATATTACATTTTCAGCCCTGACACACTAAGCTCTCTACAACTGTCCTGTCAACTTGACTCTTCTATCTTTATCCTGCTTGTGATATCAGTATTTAGCCTTTTCCCTGTTCAGGCATATAGGAATCTAAATGAAGGCATTTTGGCAGTTCCTCCTTAAGAGACAACTTTGAGGTAATATGTAAATACATATATATATATATGTATATATATGTATATATATATTATATATAGTAAAAATCCACATATATTATCTACAGCAGTGAAGGCAGTACAAGCTATGCTAGGTTACCTGGAAGATACTTGCAAGTACATTATTATCAGCTTTTCCATTGGCCTTCTTGGAATCTGTATTTGAAGATAACTCAAGAGAAACAATGTATACTAAGCCGATAAGAAATTGGCACCACTGACACCCTAAACTCTCTACATGTATCCTATCAGCTTGATTTTTCTATCTTTATCCTCCTTGTGATATCAGTATATAGCCATTACCGTGTTGAGGCCTATGGGGATCTAAATAAAGGCATTTTAACAGTTCCTATTTAAGAGACAACATTGAAGTCACGTATATAAAAAGTAAATATCCACATATCATTTCGACAGCAGTGATGTCAATACAAAATATGCGAGTGTAGCTGGAAGATACTTGCAAGTACACCATCGTCCATTGCTGGAAGATACTTGCAAATACACAATCGTCCACTGCTGTATTGGCCAACATGGAAGGTGTATTTGAAGATAACTCAAGAAATACAATGTATACTAAGAAGATATTACATTGTCAACACTTTCTCCCTAAGCTCTCTGCAAGTCTCATATCAACTTGACTCTTCTCTCTTTTTCCGGCTTGGTATATCAGTATTTTGCCCTTTCCTAGTTGAGGACTATAGCTATCCAAAGAAATAGTTTTTGTCAATACCTCTAAAGAGACAACTGTGAAATAATATATGAAAAGGGTGAAAATCCACATATCTTTTCTAGAGGAGTCAAGTCAGTACAAGCTATGCTAGAGTATCTGAAAGATACTTGCTAGTACAGAATTGTCCATTCCTCCATTGGCCAACATGGAAGGTGTATTTGGAGATAACTCAAGAGATACAATGTATTCTAAGATGATATTAATTTGTCACCACTGTCACCCTAAACTCTCTAAAACTATCCTATCAGCTTCATTCTTCTATTTTTATCCTGCTTGTGATACCAGTATATACCCATTTCCCTGTTCAGGCCTATGGGGATATAAATCAAAGCATTTTAACAGGTCCTACTTAAGAGAAAACATTGAGGTCATATATGTAAAAGGTAAATATCCACATATCTTTTCGACAGCAGTTAAGTCAATACAAAATATGCGAGTGTAGCTGGAAGATACTTGCAAGTACACCACCGTCCATTGCTCCATTGGCCAACATGGAAGGTGTATTTGAAGATAACTCAAGAAATACAATGTAGTCTAAGAAGATATTACATTGTCAACACTGTCTCGCTAAGCTGTCTCGAAGTCCCATAACAACTTGACTCTTCTATGTTTTTCCTGCTTGTCCTCTCAGTATTTTACCTTTTCCTAGTTGAGATCTATAGCCATCCAAAGAAATGGTGTTTGTCAATTCCTCTAAGGAGACAACTGTGAAATAGTATATGTAAAGGGTGAAAATCCACATATCTTTTCTAGAACAGTCAAGTCAGTACAAGCTATGCTAAAGTATCTGGAAGATACTTCCTAGTACACAACTGTCCATTCCACGATTGGCCAACATGGAAGGTGTATTTGAAGATAACTCAAGAAATACAATGTAAAATAAGAAGATATAACATTGTCAGCCATGACACTCTAAGATCTCTACAACTGTCCTGTCACCTTGACTCTTCTATCTTTATCCTGCTTGTGAAATCAGTATTTAGCCTTTTCCCAGTTCTGTCATATAGGAATCTAAATGAAGGCATTTTGGCAGTTCCTGATCATGAGGCAACATTGAGGTAATATATAAATATATATGTATATATAAACATATATATATATATATATATATATATATTTATATATATATATATATATATATATATATAAAGGGTAAAAATCCACATATATTATCTACAGCAGTGAAGGCAGTACGAGCTATGCTAGGGTACCTGGAAGATACTTGCAAGTACACAATTGTCCTTTCCTCCATTGGCCAGCATGGAAGGTGTATTTGAAGATAACTCAAGAAATACAATGAATAATAAGAAGATATTACATTGTCAGAACTCACACTCTAAACTCCTTACAAGTGTCCTACCAACTTTCCTCTTCTACTTTTATCCTGCTTTTGATATCAGTATTTAGCCATTTCCCTGTTCAGGTATATTGGAATCTAAATGAAGGCATTTTGGCAGGTCCTCCTTAAGAGACAACACTGAAGTAATATAAGCTGTCTGGAAGTCCCATAACAACTTGACTCTTCTATTTTTTTTCCTGCTTGTCCTATCAGTATTTTGCCTTTTCCCAGTTGAGACCTATAGCCATCCAAAGAAATGGTGTTTGTCAATTCCGCTAAGGAGACAACTGTGAAACAGTATATGCAAAGGGTGAAAATCCACATATCTTTGCTAGAACAGTCAAGTCAGTATAAGCTATGGCAAAGTATCTGGAAGATACTTGCTAGTACACAATTGTCTGTTCCTCCATTGGCCAATAAGAAGATATTGCATTGTCAGCCCTGACACACTAAGCTCTATACAACTGTCCTTTCAACTTGACTCTTCTATCTTTATCCTGCTTGTGATATCAGTATATAGCCATTTCCCTGTTGAGGCCTATGGGGATCTAAATAAAGGCATTTTAACAGTTCATATTTAAGAGACAACATTGAAGTCATGTATATAAAAGGTAAATATCCACATATCTTATCGACAGTAGTGAAGTCAGTACAAAATATGCGAGTGTAGCTGGAAGACACTTGTAAGGTCACCATCGTCCATTGCTCCATTGGCCAACATGGAAGGTGTATTTGAAGATAACTGAAGAAATACAATGTATACTAAGAAGATATTACATTGTCAACACTGTGTCCTTAAGCTATCGGCAAGTCTCATATCAACTTGACTCTTCTATCTTTTTCCTGCTTGGTATATCAGTATTTTGCCCTTTCCAAGTTGAGGCCTATAGCCATACAAAGAAATGTTTTTTGCCAATATCTCTAAAGAGACAACTGTGAAATAATATATGTAAAGGGTGAAGATCCACATATCTTTTCTAGAGCAGTGAAGTCAGTACAAGCTATGCTAGACTGTCTGAAAGATACTTGCTAGGACTCAATTGTCCATTCCTCCATTGGCCAATTTGGAAGGTGTATTTGGAGATAACTCAAAAGTTACAGTGTATTCTAAGATGATATTAAATTGTCACCACTGACACCCTAAACTCTCTATAAGTATCCTATCAGCTTGACTCTTCTATATTTTTCCTGCTTGTCCTACCAGTATTTTGCCTTTTCCTAGTTCAGACCTATAGCCATCGAAAGAAATGGTGTTTGTCAATTCCTCTAAGGAGACAACTGTGAAATAATATATGTAAAGGGTGAAAATCCACATATCTTTTCTAGAGCAGTCAAGTCAGTATAAGCTATGCTAGACTATCTGGAAGATACTCGCTAGTCCACAATTGTCCATTCCTCCATTGGCCAACATGGAAGGTGTATTTGAAGATAACTCAAGAAATACAATGTAAAATAAGAAGATATTACATTGTCAGCCCTGACCCTCTAAGCTCTCTACAAGTGCCCTGTCAACTTGACTCTTCTATCTTTATCCTGCTTGTGATATCCGTATTTAGCCTTTTACCTGTTCAGGTATATAGGAATCTAAATGAAGGCATTTTGGCACTTCCTCCTTAAGAGACAACATTGAGGTAATATGTAAATATATACAAATATATATATATATATATATATATATATATATATATACATGGATATATATAAATGTATAAAGGGAAAAATCCACATATATTATCTACAGCAGGGAAGTCAGTACAAGCTATGCTAGGGGACCTGGAAGATCCTTGCAAGTACATTATTGTGAATTTCTCCATTGGCCTTCTTGTAAGGTGTATTTGGAGATAACTCAAGAGATACAATGTATCCTAAGACGATATTAAATTGTCACCACTGACACCCTAAACTCTCTAGAAGTATCCTATCAGCTTGCTTCTTCTATCTTTATCCTGCTTGTGATATCAGTATATAGCCATTTCCCTGTTGAGGCCTATGGGGATCTAAATAAAGGCATTTTAACAGTTCCTCTTTAAGAAACAACATTGAAGTCATGTATGTAACAGGTAAATATCCACATATCTTTTCGACAGCAGTGACGTCAATACAAGATACGCGAGGGTAGCTGGAAGACACTTGCAAGTACACCATCGTCTGTTGCTCCGTTGGACAACATGGAAGGTGTATTTGAAAATAACTGAAGAAATATAATGTATACTAAGAAGATATTACACTGTCAACACTGTGTCCCTAAGCTGTCTGCAAGTCTCATGTCAACTAGATTCTTCTATTTTTTTCCTGCTTGGGATATCAGTATTTTGCCTTTTCCTAGTTGAGACCTATAGCCATCCAAAGAAATGGTGTTTGTCAATTCCTCTAAGGAGACAACTGTTAAATAGTATATGTAAAGGGTGAAAATCCACATATCATTTCTACAGCAGTCAAGTCAGTAGAAGCTGTGCTAGAGTATCTCGAAGATACTTGCTAGTACACAACTGTCCGTTCCTCCATTGGCCAAAGGGAAGGTGTATTTGAAGATAACTCAAGAAATACAATGTATAATAAGAAGATATTACAATGTCAGCCCTGACACTCTAAACTCTCTACAAGTGTCCTGTCATCTTGACTCTTCGATCTTTATCCTGTTTTTGATATCAGTATTTAGCCTTTTCCCTGTTCAGGTATATAGAAATCAAAATGAAGGCATTTTGGTATTTCCTCCTTAAGAGACAACACTCAAGTGATATGAAAATATATATATATAGATATACATATAAAGGGTAAAAATCCACATATATTATCTACATCAGTGAAGGCAGTACAAGCTATGCTACGGTACCTGGAAGATACCTGCAAGTACATTATTGTCAATTTCTCCATTGGCCTTCTTGGAAGCTGTATTTGAAGATAACTCAAGAGATACATTGTATACTAAGACGATATTAAATTGTCACCACTGACACCCTAAACTCTCTAGAAGTATCCCATCAGCTTGCTTCTTCTATCTTTATCCTGCTTGTGATATCAGTATATAGCCATTTCCCTGTTGAGGCCTATGGGGATCTAAATAAAGGCATGTTAACAGTTCATATTTAAGAGAAAACATTGAAGTCATGTGTATAAAAGGTAAATATCCACATATCTTATCGACAGTAGTGAAGTCAGTACAAAATATGCGAGTGTAGCTGGAAGACACTTGTAAGGTCACCATCGTCCATTGCTCCATTGGCCAACATGGAAGGTGTATTTGAAGATAACTGAAGAAATACAATGTATACTAAGAAGATATTACATTGTCAACACTGTGTCCTTAAGCTGTCGGCAAGTCTCATATCAACTTGACTCTTCTATCTTTTTCCTGCTTGGTATATCAGTATTTTGCCCTTTCCAAGTTGAGGCCTATAGCCATAGAAAGAAATGGTTTTTGTCAATATCTCTAAAGAGACAACTGTGAAATAATATATGTAAAGGGTGAAGATCCACATATCTTTTCTAGAGCAGTGAAGTCAGTACATGCTATGCTAGACTGTCTGAAATATACTTGCTAGGACACAATTGTCCATTCCTCCATTGGCCAACATGGAAGGTGTATTTGAAGATAACTCAAGAAATACAATGTAAAATAAGAAGATATTACATTGTCAGCCCTCACCCTCTAAGCTCTCTACAAGTGCCCTGTGAACTTGACTCTTCTATCTTTATCCTGCTTGTGATATCGGTATTTAGCCTTTTCCCTGTTCAGGCACATAGGAATCTAAATGAAGGCATTTTGGCAGTTCCTCCTTAAAGGACAACATTGAGGTAATATTTAAATATATATATATATATATATATATATATATATATATATATATATATATATATATATATATATATATACCAATATATAGATATATCTATATATATACCTATATATATATATATAGATATATATAAATGTATAAAGGGTAAAAATCCACATATATTATCTACAGCAGGGAAGGCAGTACAAGCTATGCTAGGGCACCTGGAAGATCCTTGCAAGTACATTATTGTGAATTTCTCCATAGGCCTTCTTGGAAGGTGTATTTGGAGATAACTCAAGAGATACAATGTATCCTAAGACGATATTAAATTGTCACCACTGACACCCTAAACTCTCTAGAAGTATCCTATCAGCTTGTTTGTTCTATCTTTATCCTGTTTGTGATATCAGTATGTAGCCATTTCCCTGTTGAGACCTATGGGGATCTAAATAAAGGCATTTTAACAGTTCCTCTTTAAGAAACAACATTAAAGTCATGTATGTAACAGGTAAATATCCACATATCTTTTCGACAGCAGTGACGTCAATACAAGATACGCGAGGGTAGCTGGAAGACACTTGCAAGTACACCATCGTCTGTTGCTCCGTTGGACAACATGGAAGGTGTATTTGAAAATAACTGAAGAAATATAATGTATACTAAGAAGATATTACACTGTCAACACTGTGTCCCTAAGCTGTCTGCAAGTCTCATGTCAACTAGATTCTTCTATTTTTTTCCTGCTTGGGATATCAGTATGTTGCCTTTCCTAGTTGAGACCTATAGCCATCCAAAGAAATGGTGTTTGTCAATTCCTCCAAGGAGACAACTGTTACATAGTATATGTAAAGGGTGAAAATCCACATATCATTTCTACAGCAGTCAAGTCAGTAGAAGCTGTGCTAGAGTATCTCGAAGATACTTGCTAGTACACAATTGTCCGTTCCTCCATTGGCCAAAGGGAAGGTGTATTTGAAGATAACTCAAGAAATACAATGTATAATAAGAAGATATTACAATGTCAGCCCTCACACTCTAAACTCTCTACAAGTGTCCTGTCATCTTGACTCTTCGATCTTTATCCTGTTTTTGATATCAGTATTTAGCCTTTTCCCTGTTCAGGTATATAGAAATCAAAATGAAGGCATTTTGGTATTTCCTCCTTAAGAGACAACACTCAAGTAATATGAAAATATATATATATATATATATATATATATATAGATATATATATATAAAGGGTAAAAATCCACATATATTATCTACATCAGTGAAGGCAGTACAAGCTATGCTACGGTACCTGGAAGATACCTGCAAGTACATTATTGTCAATTTCTCCATTGGCCTTCTTGGAAGCTGTATTTGAAGATAACTCAAGAGATACATTGTATACTAAGACGATATTAAATTGTCACCACTGACACCCTAAACTCTCTAGAAGTATCCTATCAGCTTGCTTCTTCTATCTTTATCCTGCTTGTGATATCACTATAGAGCCATTTCCCTGTTGAGGCCTATGGGGATCTAAATAAAGGCATTTTAACAGTTCCTATTTAAGAGACAACATTGAAGTCATGTATATAAAAGGTAAATATCCACATATCTTTTCGACAGTAGTGAAGTCAATACAAAATATGCGAATATAGCTGGAAGACACTTGTAAATACACCATAGTCCATTGCTGTATTGGCCAACATGGAAGGTGTATTTGAAGATAACTGAAGAAATACAGTGTATACTAAGACGATATTACATTGTCAACACTGTGTCCTTAAGCTGTCGGCAAGACTCATATCAACTTGACTCTTCTTTTTCCTGCTTGGTATATCAGTATTTTGCCCTTTCCAAGTTGAGGCCTATAGCCATACAAAGAAATGTTTTTTGTCAATATCTCTAAAGAGACAACTGTGAAATAATATATGTAAAGGGTGAAGATCCACATATCTTTTCTAGAGCAGTGAAGTCAGTACAAGCTATGCTAGAGTATCTGGACGATACTTGCTAGTACACAATTGTCCATTCCTCCATTGTCCAACATGGAAGTTATATTTGAGGACAAATCAAGAAATACAATGTATAATAAGAAAATATTACATTGCTAGCCCTGACACGCTAAACTCTCTACAAGTGTCCTGTCAACTTGACTCTTCTATCTTTATCCTGCTTGTGATATCAGTATTTATCCTTTTCCCTGTTCAGGCATATAGGAATCTAAATGATGGCATTTTGGCAGTTCCTCCTTAAGAGACAACATTGAGGTAATACATAAATATATATATGTATATATATATATGTAAAGGGTAAAAACCCACATATATTATCTACAGCAGTGAAGGCAGTCCAAGCTATGCTTGGGTACCTGGAAGATACTTGCGAGTACATTATTGTCAATTTCTCCATTGGCCTTCTTGGAAGCTGTATTTGAAGATAACTCCAGAGATACAATGTATACTAAGACGATATTAAATTATCACCACTGACAACCTAAACTCTCTACAATTATCCTATCAGCTTGATTCTTCTATCTTTATCCTGCTTGTGATATCAGTATATAGCCATTTCCCTGTTGAGGCCTATGGGGATCTAAATAAATGCATTTAACATTTCCTATTTAAGAGACAGCATTGAAGTCATGTATATAAAGGGTAAATATCCACATATCTTTTCGACAGCAGTGAAGTCAATGCAAGATATGCGAGTGAACCTGGAAGACACTGTCAAATACACCATCGTCCATTGCTCTATTGGCCAACATGAAATGTGTATTTGAAGATAACTCCAGAAAGACAATGTATACTAAGAAGACATTACATTGTCAACACTGGCTCCCTAAGCTATCTGCAAGTCTCATATCAACTTGACTCTTCTATCTTTTTCCGGCTTGTTATATCAGTATTTTGCCCTTTCCTAGTTGAGGTCTATAGCTATTCAAGAAGTAGTTTTTGTCAATACCTCAAAAGAGACAACTGTGATATAATATATGTGAAGGGTGAAAATCCACATATCTTTTCTAGAGCAGTGAAGTCAATACAAGCTATGCTAGAGTATCGGAAAGATACTTCCTAGTACTCATTTGTCCATTCCTCCATTGGCCAACATGGAAGGTGTATTTGGGGATAACTCAAGAGATACAATGTATTCTAAGACGATATTAAATTGTCACCACTGACACCCTAAACTCTCTAAAAGTATCCTATCAGGTTCATTCTTCTATTTTTCTCCTGCTTGTGATATCAATATATAGCCATTTCCCTGTTCAGGACTATGGTGAACTAAATGAAAACATTTTAACAGTTCCTACTTAAGAGACTACAGTGAAGTCATGTATGTAAAAGGTAAATATCCACATATATTTTCCCCAGCAGTGAAGTCAATGCAAAATATGCGAGTGTACCTAGAAGACACTTGCAAGTACACCATCGTCCATTGCTCCATTGGCCACCATGGAAGGTGTATTTGAAGATAAATCAAGAAATACAATGTATTCTAAGAAGGTATTACATTGTCAACACTGCCTCCCTAAGCTGTCTGGAAGTCCCATAACAACTTGACTCTTCTATCTTTTTCCGGCTTGTTATATCAATATTTTGCCTTTTCCCAGTTGAGACCTATAGCTATCCAAAGAAATGGTGTTTGTCAATTCCTCTTAGGAGACAACTGTGAAATAGTATATGTAAAGGGTGAAAATCCACATATCTTTTCTAGAACAGTCAAGTCAGCACAAGCTATGGCAAAGTATCTGGAAGATACTTCCTAGTACACAATTGTCCATTCCTACATTGGCCAACATGGAAGGTGTATTTGGAGATATCTCAAGAGATACAATGTATTCTAAGACGATATTAAATTGTCACCATTGACACCCTAACCTCTCTAAAATTATCCTATCAGCTTCATTCTTCTATCTTTATCCTGCTTGTGATATCAATATATAGCCATTTCCCTGTTGAGGCATATGGGGATCTAAATAAAGGCATTTTAGCAGTTCCTATTTAAGAGACAACACTGAAGTCATGTATGTAAAAGGTAAATATCCACATATCCTTTTGTTATTAGTTAAGACAATACAAGATATGCGAGTGTAGCTGGAAGACACTTGCAAATACACCGTCGTCCATTGCCCTATTGGCCAACATAGAAGGTGTATTTGAAGATAACTCAAGAAATACAATGTATACCAAGAAGATATTACATTGTCAACACTGTGTCCCTAAGCTGTCTGCAAGTCTCATATCAACTTGACTTTTCTATCTTTTTCCTGCTTGGGATATCAGTATTTTGCCTTTTCCTAGTTGAGGCCTATAGCCATTCAAAGAAAATGTTTTTGTCAATACCTCCAAAGAGACAACTGTGAAATCATATATGTAAAGGGTGTAACTGCACATATCTTTTCTAGAGCAGTCAAGTCAGTACAAGCTATGCTAGTGTATCTGAAAGATACTTGGTAATACACAATTTTCCATTCCTCCATTGGACAACATGGAAGGTGTATTTGGAGATAACTCAAGAGACACAATGTATTCTCAGACGATATTAAATTGTCACCACTGACACCCTAAAGTCTCTAGAAGTATCCTATCAGCTTGATTCTATAATGTTTATCCTGCTTGTGATATCAGTATATTGCCATTTCCCTGTTGAGGCCTATGGGAATCTAAATCAAAGCATTTTAACAGTTCCTACTTAAGAGATAACATTGGAGTCATGTATGTAAAAGGTAAATATACACATATCTTTTCGACAGCAGTGAAGTCAATACAAGATATGCGAGTGTAGCTGCAAGACACTTGCAAGTACACCATCGTCCATTACTCCATTGGCCAACATGGAAGGTGTATTTAAAAAAACTCTAGAAATACAACGTATAATTAGAAGATATTACATTGTCATCCCTGACACTCTAAACTCTCTACAAGCGTCCTGTCAACTTTACTCTTCTACATTTATCCTGCTTGTCAGATCAGTATTTAGCATTTTCCCTGTTCAGGCCTAAGGAGATCTAAATGAAAGCATTTTAACAGTTCCTACTTAAGAGACAACATTGAAGTCATGTATGGAAAAGCTAAATATCCACATATCTTTTCGACAGCAGTGAATTCAATAGAAGATATGCGAGTGTAGCTGGAAGACACTTGCAAGTACACCATCGTCCATTGCTCCTTTGCCCAACATGGAAAGTGTATATGAAGATGACTCAAGAAATACATTGGATACTAAGTAGATATTACATCGTCAGCCCTGACTCCCTAAATTTTCGACAAGTGTCCTGTCAACTTGACTCTTATATCTTTATCCTGCTTGCGATATCAGTATTTATACTTTTCCCTGTTCGGGCATATAGGGATCTAAATGAAGGCATTTTGGCAGTTCCTCCTTAAGAGAAAACCCTAAAGTAATATGTAAATATATATATATATATATATATATATATATATATATATATGTATATATATATATATATATATATATATATATATATATATATATATATATAGGGTAAAAATCCACATATATTATCTACAACAGCGAAGTCAGTACAAGCTATGCTAGTGTACCTGGAAGATACTTGCAAGTACCCTACTGTCAATTTCTCCACTGACCTACTTGGAAGGTGTATTTGAAGAAAACTCAGGAAATACAATGCATGCTAAGAAAATATTGCATTGTCAACACTGTCTCTCTACGCTGTCTGCAAGTCTCATATCAATTTGACTCTTCTATCTTTTTCCTGCTTGTCATAGCAGTATTTTGCGTTTTCCTAGTTGAGGCCTATAGCCATTCAAAGTAATGCTATTTGTCCCTTCCTCTAAAGCAACAACTGTGAAACAATATATGTAAAGGGTGAAAATCCATATGTCTTTTCTACAGCAGTTAAGTCAGTACAAGCTATGATAGAGTATCTGGAAGATACTTGCTAGTACACAAATGTCAATTCGTCCATTGGCCCACATGGAAGGTGTATTTGTAGATAACTCAAGAAATACAACGTATAATAAGAAGATATTACATTGTCAGCCCTGTTACCCTAAACTCTCTACAAGTGTCCTATCATGTTGACTCTTCTATCTTTTTCCTGCTTGTGATATCAGTACTTAACCTTTTCCCTACTGAGGCATATAGGAATATAAATAAAGGCATTTTGGCAGTTCCTCCTGAACAGACAACACTGAAGTAAGGTACGTAAACGGTGAATATCCATATACTTTATCGAGAGCAGTGAAAACAATGCAAGGTATTCTAGTGTGCCTGGAAGATACTTGCAAGTACACCAATGTTAATTGCACCATTGTCCTACTTGAAAGGTGTATTTGAAGAAAACTCAAGTGATACAATGTATACTAAGAAGATATTATGTTTTCATCACTAACACTTTAACTCTCTACAAGTATCCTATCAATTTGACTCTTCGATCTTTTTCCTGTTTATGATATTAGTATTTAGCCTTTTCCCTTTTGAGGCCTATGGAAATATAAAGAATCGCATTTTGTCACTTCCCCTAAAGAGACAACTCTAAAGTAATGTAGGTAAAGGCTAAAAATCCATATAACTTTGCTACAACAGTGAAGTCAGTACAGGCTGTGATAGAATACCTGGAACATAATTGCAAGTACACAATTGTCCCTTCCTCCCTTGACCAAAATGGTAAGTGTATATGGAGATGACTCAAGAAATGCATTGGATAGTATTTAGATATTATATTGTCAGCAATGACTCCCTAAATTCTCTACAAGTGACCTGTCAACTTGACTCTTCTATCTTTATCCTGCTTGTGATATCAGTATTTAGCCTTTTTCCTGTTCAGTTATATAGCAATCTAAATGAAGATATTTTGGCAGTTCCTCCTTAAGAGACAACATTGAAGTAATATGTAAATGTATATTTATATATATATGTATATATATATATATATATATATATATATATATATATATATATATATATATATATATATATATATGGTAAAAAGCCACATATATTATCTACAGCAGTGAAGTCAGTGGAAGCTATGCTAGTGTACCTGGAAAATACTTGCAAGTACACTACTGTCAATTTCTCCATTGGCCTACTTGGAAGGTGTATTTGAAGATAACTCAAGAGATACAATGTATACTAAGAAGATAATAAAGTGTCACCACTGACACCCTCAACTCTCTACAAGTATCCTATCAACTTGACTCTTCTATCATTATCATAATTGTGATATTAGTTTCTATCCATTTTTGAGGCCTATAGGGATCTAAATAAAGGCATTTTAACAGTTCCTATTTAAGAGACAACCTTGATGTCATGTATGTATAAGGTAAAAATTCACATATCTTTTCGACAACAGTGAAGTCAACAAAAGATATGCGAGTGTAGTTGGAAGGCACTTGCAAGTACACCATCGCCCATTCCACCATTGGCTAAAATGATAGGTGTATTTGAAGATAACTCAGGAAATACCATGTATACTAAGAAAAAATTACATTGTCAACACTGTCTCCCTAAGCTGTCTGCAAGTCTCATATCAGCTTGACTCTTCTATCTTTTTCCTGCTTGTGATATCAGTATTTTGCCTTTTCCTAGTTGAGGCCTATAGCCATCCAAAGGAATGGTGTTTGTCACTTCCTCTAAAGAGACAACGGTGAAACAATATATGTAAATGGTGAAAATCCCCATATCTTTTCTACAGCAGTGAAGTCAGTACAAGCTATGCTAGAGTATCTGGAAGATACTTGCTAGAACATAATTGTCTATTCCTCCATTGGCCAACTTGGAAGATGTATTTGGAGATAGCTCAAGAAATACAATGTATAATAAGAATATATTACATTGTCAGCCCTGACACCCTAAACTCTCTACAAGTGACCTATCAAGTTGACTCTTCTATCTTTATCCTGCTTTTGATATCAGTATTTAGTCTTTTCCCTGTTGAAGCATTCAGGAATTTAAATAAAGGCATTTCGGCAGTTCCTCCTTAACAGACAACACTTAAGTAAGGTACGTAAATGGAGAAAATCCACATATTTTATCGAGAGCTGTGAAAACAATACAGGGTATTCTAGTGTACCTGGAAGATACTTGCATGTACCTTACTATCAATTTCACCATTGGCCTACTTGGGAAGTGTATTTGAAGATAACTCAAGAGAAACAATGTATCCTAAGAAGACATTACATTCCCATCACTGACACCTTAAACTCTCTATAAGTATCCTATCAATTTGACTCTTCGATCTTTTTCCTGCTTCTGATATCAGTATTTAGCCTTTTCCCACTTGAGGACTATAAAAATCCAAAGAAACACAATTTGTCACTTCCCCTACAGAGACAACTCTGAAGTAATGCATATAAAGGCTAAAAATCCGTATAACTTATCTATAAAAGTGAAGTTAGTACAAGCTGTGCTAGAGTACCTGGAACATAATTGCAAGTACACAATTGTCCCTTCCTCCTTTGACCAAACTGGTAAGTGTATATGAAGATGACTCAGGAAATACATTGGATACTAAGTAGATATTAAAATGTCAGGACTGACGCCCTAAATTCTCCACAAGTGTCCTATCAAGTTTACTCTTTTATCTTTATCCTGCTTGTGATATCAGTATTTAGCCTTTTTCCTGTTCAGGCATATAGGAATCTAAATGAAGGCATTTTGGCAGTTCCTCCTTAAGAGACAACACTTAAGTAATATGTAAATATGCATATATTCATTATATATATAATATAATATATATATATATATATATATATATATATATATATATATATATGAAAAGGGTAAAAATCCACATATATTATCTACAACAGTGAAGTCAGTAGAAGCTATGCTAGTGTACCTGGAAGATACTTGCAAGTAACCTACTGTCAATATCTCCATTGGCATACATGGAAGGTGTATTTGAAGATAACTCAAGAGATACAATGCATGCTAAGAAGTTATTAAATTGTCACCACTGACACACTAAACTCTCTACAAGTATCCTATGAACTTAACTCTTCTATCTTTTACCTGCTTGTGATATCAGTATGTAGCCATATCCCTGTTGAGGCCTATGGTGATATAAATAATGTCATTTCAACAGTTCCTATTTAAGAGACAACATTGAAGTCATGTATGTAAAAGGTAAAAATCCACATATATTTCCGACAGCAGGGAAGTCAATAGAAGATATGCGAGTGTAGCTGGAAGACACTTGCAAGTACACCATCGTCCATTGCTCCATTGGCCAACATGGAACGTGTATTTGAAGATAACTCAAGAGATACAAGGTATACTAAGAAGATATTACATTGTCAACACTGTCTCCCTAAGCGGTCAGCAAGTCTCATATCAACTTGACTCTTCTATCTTTTTCCTGCTTCTGATATCAGTATTTTGTATTTTCCTAGTTGAGGCATATAGCCATCCAAAGAAATGGTCTTTGTCACTTCCTCTAAAGAGACAACTGCGAAATAATATAGGATATGTGTGAAAATCCACATACCTTTCCTACAGCAGTGAATTTAGTACAAGCTATGCTAGTGTACCTGGAAGATACTTGCAAGTACACATTTGTCCATTCCTTCACTGGCCCACATGGAAGGTGTATTTGGAGATAACTTAGGAAATACAACGTATTATAAGAACATATTATATTATCAGCAGTGACACCCTAAACTTTCTACAAGTGTCCTACCAAGTTGACTCTTCTATCTTTATCCTGGTTATGATCTAAGTATTTAACATTTCCCTGTTGAATCATATAGATATATAAATAATGGCATTTTGGCAGTTCCTCCATAACAGACAACACTGAAGTAAGGTACGTAAGTGGTGAAAATCCACATATTTTATAGAGAGCAGTGAAAAATATGCAAGGTATTGTAGCGTACCTGGAATATACTTGCAAGTACACTATTGACAATTTCTCCATTCCCTACTTGGAAAGTGTATTTGAAGATAAGTCAGGAGATACAATGTATAATAAGAAGATATTGAATTGTCACCACTGACACCCTAAACTCAATGCAGGTATCCTATCAACTTGCCTCTTCTATCTTTATCCTGCTTGTGATTTCAGTAAATAGCCATTTCCCTGTTGAGGCCGATGGAGTTCTAAATAAAGGCATTTCAACAGTTCCTATTTAAGAGACAACATTGGAGTCAAATATGTAAAAGGTAAAAATCCACATATTTTTCGAAGTCAGTGAAGTCAATACAAGATATGCGAGTGTAACTGGAAGACACTTGCAAGTACACCATCGTCCATTTCTCCATTTGCCAACATGGAAGGTGTATTTGAAGGAAACTCCGGAAATACAATGTATACTAAGAAGATATTACATTGTCAACACTGTCTCCCTAAGCTGTCTGCAAGTCTCATATCAACTTGACTCTTCTATTTTTTCCTGCTTTTGATATCAGTATTTTGCCTTTTCCTAGGTGAGGTCTATATCCATTCAAAGGAATGATGTTTGTCATGTATGTAAAAGGTAAAAATCCACATATCTTTTCGACAGCCGTGAAGTCAAAACAAGATATGCGACTGTAGCCGGAAGACACTTGCAAGTACACCATGGTCCATTGCTCCTTTGGCCAATGTGGAAGGTTTATTTGAAGAAAACTCAGCTAATACAATGTATATTAAGAAGATATTACATTGTCAACACTGTCTCCCTAAGCTGTCTGCAAGTCTCATATCAACTTGACTCTTCTATCTTTTTATTGCTTGTGATATCAGTATTGTACCTTTTCCTAGTTGAGGCCTATAGCCATCCAAAGGAATGGTGTTTGTCACTTCCTCTAAAGAGATAACTGTGAAATAATATATGTAAAGGGTAAAAATCCACATGCATTATCTACAGCCGTGAAGTCAGTACATGCTATGCCAGTGTACCTGGAAAATAATTGCAAGTACACTATTGTCAACCTCTCCATTGGCCTACTTGGAAGGTGTATTTGAAGATAACTCAAGAGATACAATGTATACTAAGAAAATTTTTCATTGTCACCACTGACAACCTAAACTGTCTAGAAGTGTCCTATCAACTTGACTCTTCTATGTTTATCCTGCTTCTAATATCAGTATGTAGCCATTTCCCTGTTAAGGCCCATGGGGATCTACCTAAAGGCATTTTAACAGTTCCTATTTCAGAGTCAACATTGAAGGCATGTATGCAAAAGGTAAAAATCCACATATCTTTTCGACAGCAGTGAAGTCAATACAAGATGTGTGAGTGTAGCTGGAAGACACTTGCAAATACACCATCGTCCATTGCTTCATTGGCCAACATGGAAGGTGTATTTGAAGATAACGCAGGAAATACAATGTATACTAAGAAGATATTACATTGTCAACACTGTTTCCCTAAGCTGTCTGCAAGCCTCATATCAACTTCACTCTTCTGTCTTTTTCCTGCTTGTCTTATCAGTTTTTTGCCTTTTCCTTGTTGAGGCCTACAGACATCCAAAGGAACGGTGTTTGTCACTTTCTCTAAAGAGAAAACTGGGAAATAATATAAGTAAAGGCTGAAAATCCACATAACTTTTCTACAGCAGTGAAGTCAGTAGAAGCTATGGTAGAGTATCTGGAGGTTACTTGCTAGTACACAATTGTCCCTTCCTCCATTGTCGAACATGGTAGGTGTATTTGGAGAGAACTCAAGAAATACAATGTATAATAAGAAGATATTTCATTGTCAGCCCTGACACCCTAATCTCTCTACAAGTGTCCTATCAAGTTGCCTGTTCTATTTTGGCCTGCTTGTGATATCAGTGTTTAGACTTTTCCCTTTTGAGGCCTATAGGAATATACATGAAGGCATTTTGGAAGTTCTGGCTTAAGAGAAAACACTGAATTAAGGTATGGAAAGAGTGAAAATCCACATATTTTATCGAGAGCAGTGAAAACAATATAAGGTATTCTAGTGTACCTAGAAGATACTTGCAAGTACACCATTGTCAATCGCTCCATTGGCCTACTTGGAAGGTGTATTTCAAGATAACTCTAGAACTACAATGTATACTAAGAAGATATCATATTGTCATCACTGACACCTTAAACTCTCTATAAGTATGCTATCAATTACACTCTTCGATCTTTTTCCTGCTTGTGATATCAGTATTTAGCCTTTTCCTTGTTGAGACCTATAGAAATCCAAAGAAACACATTTTGTCACTTCCACTACCGAGATAACTCTGAAGTAATGTATGTAAAGGCTAAAAATCCATATAACTTATCTACAACAGTCAACTCAGTACAAGCTGTGCTAGAGTACCTAGAACATAATTGCAAATACACAATTGTCCCTTCCCCCCTTGACCATATAGTAAGTGTATATGAAGATGACTCAAGAAATACATTGGATACTATGTAGATATTACTTTGAGAGCACTGACTCCCTAAATTCTCTGCAAGTGTCCTGTCACCTTGACTCTTCTACCTTTATCATGCTTGTGATATCAGTATGTAGCCTTTCCTCTGTTCAGGCATATGGGAATCTAAATGAAGGCATTTTGGCAGGTCCTGTGTAAGAGACAACTCTGAAGTAATATGTAAATCCACATATATTATATACAGCACGGAAGTCAGTACAAGCTATGCTAGTGTACCTGGAAAATACTTGCAAGTACACTATTGTCAATTTCTCCATTGGCCTACGTGGAAGGTGTATTTGAAGATAACTCAAGAGATACAATGTATACTAAGAAGATACTACATTGTCACCACTGACACCCTAAACTCTCTACAAGTATCCTATCAACTTTACTCTTCTATTTTTACCCTGCTTGTGATATCAGTATGTAACTCTTTCCCTGTTGAAGCCCATGGGGATCTAAATAAAGGCATTTTAACAGTTCCTATTTCAGAGTCAACATTGAAGTCATGTATGTAAAAGGTAAAAATCCACATATCTTTTCGACAGCAGTGAAGTCAATACAAGATATTCGAGTGTAGCTGGAAGACACTTGCAAGTACACCATCGTCCATTCCTCCATTGGCCAACATGGAAGGTGTATTTGAAGATAACGCAGGAAAGACATTGTATACTAAGAAGATATTACATTGTCAACACTCTCTCCCTAAGCTGTCTGCAAGTCTCATATCAACTTGACTCTTCTATGTTTTTTCTGCTTCTTATATCAATTTTTTGCCTTTTCCTAGGTGAGGCCTATAGCCATCCAAAGGAATGGTTTTTGTCACTTCCTATAACTCAAGAGATACAATGTATACTAAGAAGATATTATATTGTCATCACTGACACTTCAAACTCTCTACAAGTATCCGATGAATTTGACTTTTCGATCCTTTTCCTGCTTGTGATATATGTATGCAGACTTTTCACTGTTCAGGCATATGGGAATCTAAATGAAGGCATTTTGGCAGTTCCTCCTTAATAGACAACACTGAATTGATATGTATAAATATATATATATATATATATATATATGTATGTATGTATATATATATATACATATATATATATATATATATATATATATATATATATATATATATATATATATATATATATATATATATACATATGTAAAGGGGTAAAAATCCACATATATTTTCTATACCAGTGAAGTCAGTAGAAGCTATGCTAGTGTACCTGGAAAATATTTGCAAGTACACTATTGTCAATTTCTCCATTGGCCTACTTGGAAGGTGTATTTGAAGATAACTCAAGAGATACAATGTCTACTAAGAAGATATTATATTGTCATCACTGACAACTTTAACTCTCTAAAAGTATCCTATCAACTGGACTCTTCGATCTTTTTCATGCTTGTGATATCAGTATTTAGCCTTTTCCCTGTTGAGGCCTACAGAAATCCAAAGAAACACATTTTGTCACTTCCCTACAGAGACAACTCTGAAGTAATGTATGTAAAGGCTAAAAATCTATATACCTTATCTACAAAAGTGATGTCAGTACAAGCTGTACTAGAGTACCTGGAACATAACTGCAAATACACAATTGTTCCCTCCTCCCTTGAACAAAATTGTAAGTGTATATGAAGATGACTCACGAAATACATTGGACACTAAGTAGATATTACATTATCAGCACTGACACACTAAATTCTCTGCAAGTGTCCTGTCAACTTGACTCTTCTATCTATATCCTTGTTGTGATATCAGTGTGTAGCCTTTTCCCTCTTCAGGCATATGGGAATCTACATGAAGGTATTTTGGCAGTTTCTGCTTAAGAGATAACACTGAAGTAATATGTAAATATATATATATATATATATATATATATATATATATATATATATATATATATATATGTGTGTGTGTGTGTAAAGGGTAAAAGTCCACATATATTATCTACAGCAGTGAAGTCAGTACAAGCTATGCTAGCGTACCTGGAAAATACTTCCAAGTACACTATTGTCAATTTCTCCATTGGCCTACTTGGAAGGTGTATTTGAAGATAACTCAGGAAATACAATGTATAATAAGAAGATATTACATTGTCAGCCCTGACACCCTAAACTCTCTACAAGTGTCCTATCAAGTTGACTCTTCTATCTTTATCCTGCTTGTGATATCAGTATTTAGCCTTTTCCCTGTTGAGACCTATAGGGATCTACATGAAGGCATTTTGGCAGTTCTTCCTTAAGAGACAACACTGAAGTAAGGTATGTAAAGAGTGAAAATCCACAAATTTTATCGAGAGCAGGGAAAACAATACAAGTTACTCTAGTGTACCTGGAAGATACTTGCAAGTACACTATTGTCAATTGTTTCATTGGCCTACTTGGAAGGTGTATTTGAAGATAACTCAAGAGATACAATGTGTACTAAGAAGATATTATATTGTCATCACCGAAACCTTAAACTCTCTACAAGTATCCTATCAATTTGACTCTTCCATCTTTTTCCTGTTTGTGATATCAGTATTTAGCCTTTTTCCTATTGAGCCATATAGAAATCCAAAGAAACACATTTTGTCACTTCTCCTAAAGAGACAACTCTAAAGTAATGAATGTAAAGGCTAAAAATCCATATAAATTGTCTACAACACTGAAGTCAGTAAAAGCTGTGCTAGAGTACCTGGAACATAATTGCAAGTACACAATTGTCCCTTCCTCCCTTGACCAAAATGGTAGGTGTTTATGAAGATGACTCAAGAAATACATTGGATACTAAGTAGATATTACACTGTCAGCATTGACTCCCTAAATTCTCTACAAGTCTCCTGTCAACTTGACTCTTCTATCTTTATCAAGCTTGTGATATCAGTATTTGGCCTTTTCTCTGTTCAGGAATATAGGAATCTAAATGAAGGCATTTTGGCAGTTACTCATTAAGATGCAATACTGAAGTAATATGTATATATATATATATATATATATATATATATATATATTAATATGTATATACTTATATATAAATATATAAATATACAAATATATATAGTTATATATATATATATATATATATATATATAGGTTAAAACTCCACATGTATTATCTACAGCAGTGAAGTCAGTACAAGCTATGCTAGTGTACCCGGAAGATACTTGCAAGTACACAACTGTCAATTTCTCCATTGGCCTACTTGGAAGGTGTATTTGAAGATAATTCAAGAGATGCAATGTACACTAAGAAGATATTTTATTGTCATAACTGACACCTTAAAGTCTCTGTAAGTATCCTATCAATTTTACTCTTCGATTTTTTTCCTGCTTGTGATATGAATATTTAACCTTTTCCCTGTTGAGGTCTATAGAAATCCAAAGAAACACATTTTGTCACTTCCCCTACAGAGACAACTCCGAAGTAATGTACGTAACGGCTAAAAATCCATATAACTTATCTACAACAGTGAAGTTAATACATGCTGAGCTAGAGTACCTGGAACCTAATTACAAGTACACAATTGTCCCTTCCTCCCTTGACCAAAATGGTAAGTGTATATGAAGATGATTCAAGAAATACTTTGGATACTAAGTAGATATTACATTGTCAAAACTGACTCCCTAAATTCTCTACAAGTGTCCTGTCAAATTGACTGTTTTATCTTTATCCCGCTTGTGATATAAGTATGTAGCCATTACCCTGTTGAGGCCTATAGGGATCTAAATAAAGGCATTTTAACACTTCCTATTTAAGAGACAACATTGAAGTCATGTATGTAAAAGGAAAAAATCCACATATCTTTTCTACAGCAATAAAGTCAATACAAGATATTCGAGTGTATTTGGAAGACACTTCCCAGAACACCATCGTCCATTGCTCCATTGGCCAACAAGGAAGGTGTATTTGGAGATGACTCAAGAAATACAATGTATAGTAGGAAGATATTACATTGTCAGCCTTGACACCCTAAACTCTCTACTAGTGTCCTATCAAGTTGACTCTTCTATCTTTATCCTACTTGTGATATCAGTATTTATCCATTTCCTTGTTGAGACCTATAGGAATCTAAATAAGGGCATTTTGGCAGTTCTTCCTTAAGAGACAACACTGAAGCAAGGTACGTAAAGAGTGAAAATCCCCATATTTTATCGATAGCAGTGAAAACAATACAAGGCATTCTAGTGTAGCTGGAAGATACTTGCAAGTACACCATTGTCAATTGCTCCATTGACCTACTTGGCAGGTGTATTTAAAGATAACTCAAGGGATACAATGTATACTAAGATGATATTATATTATCATCACTGAAACTTTAAACTCTCTACAAGTATCCTATCAATGTGACTCTTCGATCTTTTTCCAGCTTGTGATATCAGTATTTAGCCTTTTTCCTGTTGAGGCCTATAAAAATCCAAAGAAACACATTTTGTCACTTCCTATATAGACACAACTATTAAGTAATGCATGTAAAGGCTAAAAATTCATATTAGTTATCTACAACAGTGAAGTCAGTACAAGCTGTGCTAGAGTACCTGGAACATAATTCCAAGTACACAATTGTCCCTTCCTCCCTTGACCAAAATGGTAAGTGTATATGAAGATGACTCAAGAAATACATTGGATACTAAGTAGATATTACAATGTCAGCACTGACTCCCTAAATACTATGCAAGTGTCCTGTCAACTTGACTCTACTAACTTTATCCTGCTTGTGATATCAGTATTTAGCCTTTTCCATGTTCTGGAAGATAGGAATCTATATGAAGGCATTTTGGCAGTTCCTCCTTAAGAGACAACACTGAAGTAATATGTCAATATATATATATATGTATATATATATATATATATATATATACACATACATATACATACATATATATATACATACATATGTGTATGTATGTGTGTGTGTATATATATATATATACATATATATATATATATATATATATATATATATATATATATATATAAAGGGTAAAATTCCACATATATTATCTACAGCAGTGAAGTCAGTACAAGCTATGCTAGTGTACCTGGAAGATATTTGCAAGCACAATATTGTCAATTTCTCCATTGGCCTACTAGGAAGGTGTATTTGAAGATAACTCAAGAGATACAGTGCATACTAAGAAGATAGTAAATTGTCACCACTGACACCCAAAGCTCTCAGCAAGTATCCTTACAACTTGACTCTTCTATCTTTAACCTATTTCTGATCTCAGTATAAAGCCATTTCCCTGATGAGGCATATAGGAATCTACATGAAGGCATTTTGGCAGTTCTTCCTTAACAGACAACACTGAAGTAAGGTATGTAAGGAGTGAAAATCCACATATTTTATCGAGAGCAGTGAAAAAAATACGACGAATTCTAGCGTTCCTGGAAGATACTTGCAAGTACACCATTGTCAACTGCTCCATTGGCCTATTTGGAAGGTGTATTTAAAGATAACTCAAGAGATACAATGTATACTAAGAAGATGTTATTATGTCATCACTGACACCTTAAACTCTCTAAGAGTATCCTATCAATTTGACTCTTCGGTCTTTTTCCTGCTTGTGATATCAGTATTTAGCCTATTCCCTGTTGAGGCCTATAGAATTCCAAAGAAATGCATTTTGTCACTTACCCTAAAGAGACATCTCTGAAGTAATGTATGTGAAGGCTAAAAATCCATATACCTTATCCACAACAATGAAGTCAGTACAAGCTGTGCTAGAGTACCTGGTACGTAATTGCAAGTACACAATTGTCCCTTCCTCCCTTGACCAAAATGGTAAGTGTAAATGAAGATGACTCAAGAAATACATTGGATACTAAGTAGATATTACATTGTCAGCACTGACTCCCTTAATTCTCTGCAAGTGTCCTGTCAACTTGACTCTTCTATCTTTATCCTGCTTGTGATATCAGTATTTAGCCTTTTCCCTGTTCTAGCATATAGGAATCTATATGAAGGCATTTTGGCAGTTCCTCCCTAAGAGACAACACAGAAGTAACATGTCAATATATATATATATATATATATATAAACATACATATATATACATATATGTATATATATATATATATATATATATATATATATATATATATATATATATATATATATATATATGTATGTAAAGGTTAAAATTCCAAATATATTATGTACAGCAGTGAAATCAGTACAAGCTATGCTAGTGTACCTGGAAGATACTTGCAAGTACACTATTGTCAATTTCTCCATTGCCTTACATGGAATGTGTATTTTAAGATAACTGAAGAGATACAACGTATACTAAGAAGATATTACATTTTCACCACTGACACCCTAAACTCTCTAGACGTAACATATCAACTTGACTCCTCTATGTTTATCCTGCTTGTGATATGAGTATGTAGCCATTTCCCTGTTGAGGCCTATGGGGATCTAAATAAAGGCATTTTAACAGTTCCTATTTAAGAGACAACATTGAAGTCACATATGTAAAAGCTAAAAATCCACATATGTTTTCGACAGCAATGAAGTCAATACAAGATATGCGAGTGTAGTTGGAAGACGCTTGCAAGAACAACATCTTCCCTTGCTCCATTGGCCAACATGGAAGGTGTATTTGAAGATAACTCAGGAAATATTATGTATACTAAGAATATATTGTATTGTCAACACTCTCTCCCTAAGATGTCTGCAAGTCTCATATCAACTTGACTCTTCTCTCTTTTTCCTGCTTGTGATATCATTTTTTTGCCTTTTCCTAGTTGAGGCCTATAGCCATCCAAAGGAATGGTGTTTGTCACTTCCTCGAAAGAGACAACTGTGAAATAATATCTGTAAAGGGTGAAAATCCACATATGTTTTCTACAGCAGTGAACTCAGTACATGCTATGCTAGAGTATCTGGAAGACACTTGCGAGTATACAGTTGTCCATTCCTCCATTGTCCAACATGGAAAGTGTATTTGGAGATAACTCAAGATATACAATGTATAATAAGAAGATACTACATTGGCAGCCTTGACACCCTAAACACTCAACAAGTGTTCTATCAAGTTGCCTCTTCTATCTTTATCCTGCTTGTGATATCAGTATGTAGCCTTTTCCCTCTTGAGGCCTATGGGGTTCTAAATAAAGGCATTTTAACAGTTCCTATTTAAGAGCCAACATTGAAGTCATGTATGTAAAAGGTAAAAATGCACATATCTTTTCGACAGCAGTGACTTCAATGCAACCTATGCGAGGGTAGCTGGAAGACACTTGCAAGAACACGATCGTCCATTGCTCCATTGGCCATCAGGGAAGGTGTATTTGAAGATAAGTCAGGAAATACAATGTAAACTAAGAAGACATTACGTTGTCAACACTGTCTCCCTAAGCTGTCTGCAAGTCACATATCAACTTGACTCTTCTCTCTTTTTCCTGCTTGTGATATCAGATTTTTGCCTTTTCCTAGTTGAGGCCAATAGCCATCAAAGGAATGGTGTTTGTCACTTCCTCTAAAGAGACAACTGTGAAATAATATATGTAAAGGGTGAAAATACACATATCTTTTCGACAGCTGTGCAGTCAATACAACTTATGCGAGTGTAGCCGGAAGACACTTGCAAGAACACCATCGTCCATTGCTCCATTGTCCAACATGGAAGGTGTATTTGGAGATAATACAAGAAATATAATGTATAATAAGAAGATATTACATTGTCAGTCTTGACATCCTAAAATCTCTACAAGTGTCCTATGAAGGGGACTCTTCTATCTTTATCCTACTTGTGATATCAGCATTTTGCCTTTTCCCTGTTGAGGCCTATAGGAATCTAAATAAAGGCATTTTGGCAATTCCTCCTTAAGAGACAACACTGAAGTAAGGTATGTAAATGGTGAAAATCCACATATTTTATCGACAGCAGTGAAAACAATGCAAGGTATTCTAGTGTACCTGGAAGATACTTGCAAGTACACCATTGTCAATTGCTCCATTGGCGTTCTTGGAAGGTGTATTTGAAGATAACTCAAAAGATACAAGGTATACTAAGAAGATATTATATTGTCGTCACTGACACCTTAAACTCTCTACAAGTATGCTATCAATTTGACTCTTCGATCTTTATCCTGCTTGTGATATCAGTATTTAGCCTTTTCCCTGTTGAGGCCTATAGAAATTCAGCGAAACACATTTTGTCACTTCACCTAAAGGGACAACTCTGAAGTAATGTATGTAAAGGCTAAAAATCCATAGAACTTATCTACAACAATGAAGTCAGTGAAAGCTGTGTTAGAGTACGAGGAACATAATTGCAAGTACACAATTGTCCTTTCCTCCCTTGACCAAAATGTTTGGTCTGTTTGAAGATGACACAAGAAATACACTGGAAACTAAGCAGATATTACGTTGTCAGCACTGACTCCCTAAATTCTCTGCAAGTGTCCTGTCAACTTGACTCTTCTATCTTTATCCTGCTTGTGATATTAGTATGTAGCCTTTTCCCTGTTCAGACACATGGGAATTTAAATGAAGGCATTTTGGCAGTTCCTCCTTAAGAGACAAAACTGAAGTAAGGTATGTAAAGCGTGAAAATCCACATATTTTATAGAGAGGAGTGAAAACAATACAAGGTATTCTAGTGTACCTGGAAGATACTTGCAAGTACACCATTGTCAATTGCTCCATTGGCCTACTTGGAAGGTGTATTTGAAGATAACTCAAAAGATACAAGGTATACTAAGAAGATATTATATTGTCATTACTGACACCTTTAACTCTCTAAAAGTATGCTCTCAATTTGACTCTTCGATCTTTTTCCTGCTTGTGATATCAGTATTTAGCCTTTTCCCTGTTGAGGCCTATAGAAATCCAACGAAACACATTTTGTCACTTCTACTAAAGAGACAACTCTGAAGTAATGTATGTAAAGGCTAAAAATCCATAGAACTTATCTACAACAATGAAGTCAGTGCAAGCTGTGTTAGAGTACGAGGAACATAATTGCAAGTACACAATTTTCCCTTCCTCCCTTGACCAAAATGGTACGTCTATTTGAAGATGACACAAGAAATACATTGGATACTAAGCAGATATTACGTTGTCAGCACTGACTCCCTAATTTCTCTGCAAGTGTCCTGTCAACTTGACTCTTCTATCTTTATCCTGCTTGTGATATCAGTATGTAGCCTTTTCCCTGTTCAGACATACAGGAATCTAAATGAAGGCATTTTGGAAGTTCCTCCTTAAGAGACAAAACTGAAGTAATATGGAAATATATATATACATGTAAAGGGTAAAAATCCACATATATTATCTACAGCAGTGAAGTCATTACAAGCTATTCTAGTGTACCTGGAAGATACTTGCAAGTACAATATTGTCAATTTCTCCATTGTCGTACTTGGAAGGTGTATTTTAAGACAACTCAAGAGATACAATTTATACTAAGAAGATATTATTATGTCATAACTGACACCTTAAACACTCTACAATTATCCTATCAATTCCACTCTTCAATCTTTTTCCTGCTTGTGATATAAGTATTTAGCCTTTTCCCTGTTGAGGCCTATAGAAATCCAAAGAAACACATTTTATCACTTCCCCCTTAGAGACAACACTGAAGTAATGTAAGTAAAGGCTAAAAATCCATATACCTTATCTTCAAGAGTGAAGTCAGTACAAGCTGTGCTAGAGTACCTGGAACATAATTGGAAGTACACTACTGTGAATTTCTCCATTGGCCTACTGGGAAGGTGTATTTGAAGATAACTCAAGAGATACAATGTATACTAAGAAGATATTACACTGTTACCACTGACACCCTAAACTCTCTACAAGTATCCTATCAACTTGACTCCTCTATTTTTATCCTGCTTGTGATATCAGTATGAAGCCTTTTCCCTGTTGAGGCCTGTGGGGATCTAAATAAAGGCATTTTAACAGATTCCTTTTTAACAGACAATATTGAAGACATGTATGTAAAAGGTAAAAATCCATATATCTTTTCGACAGCAGTGAAGTAAATACAACATATGCGAAGGTACCTGGAAGACACTTGCAAGAACACCATTGTCCATTGCTCCATTGGCCATCAGGGAAGGTGGATTTGAAGATAACTCAGGAAATACAAGGTATACTAAGAAGATATTACAATGTCAACACTGTCTCCCTAAGCTCTGTACAAGTCTCATATCAACTTGACTCTTCTCTCTTTTTCCTGCTTGTTATATCATTTTTTTACCTTTTCCCAGATGAGGCCTATAGCTATCCAAAGGAATGGTGTTTGTCACTTCCTCTAAAGAGACAACTGTGAAATAATATCTGTAAAGGGTGAAAATCCACATATGTTTTCTACAGCAGTGAAGTCAGTACAAGCTATGCTAGAGTATCTGGAAGACACTTGCTAGTACCCAGTTGTCCATTCCTCCATTGTCCAACATGGAAGGTGTATTTTGAGATAATTAAAGATATACAATGTATAATAAGAAGATATTACATTGGCAGCCTTGACACCCTAAACTCTTTAGAAGTGTCCTATGAAGTTGACTCTTCTATCTTTATCCTGCTTGTGATATCAGTATTTAGCCTTTTCCCTGTTGAGGCCTATAGGAATCTAAATAAAGGCATTTTGGCAGTTCCTCCTTAAGAGACAACACTGAAGTAATATATAAAGATATATATATATATATATATATATATATAAAGGGTAAAAATTCACAAAAATTCACAAAATTATCTACAGCAGTGAAGTCAGTACAAGCTATGCTAATGTACCTGGAAGATACTTGCAAGTACCCTACTCTCAATTTCTCCATTGGCCTACTTGGAAGGTGTATTTGAAGATAACTCAAGAGATACAATTTATACTAAGAAGATATTACACTGTTACCACTGAGACCCTAAAATCTCTACAAGTACCCTATCAGCTTGACTCTTCTAAGTTTATCCTGCTTGTGATATCAGTGTGTAGCCATTTCTCTGTTGAGGACTATTGGCATCTAAATAAAGGCATTTTCACAGTTCCTATTTAAGAGACAACATTGAAGTCATGTATGTAAAAGGTTAAAATCCACATATCTTTTCGACAAGAGTGAAGTCAATATAAGTTATGCGAGTATAGTTGGGCGATACTTGCTAGAATACCATCGTCCATTGCTCCATTGGCCAACATGGAAGATGTATTTGAAGATAACTCAGGAAATACAATGTATACTAGGAAGATATTATATTGTCAACACTGTCTCCCTAAGCTGTCTACAAGTCTCATATCAACTTGACTCTTCTACCTTTTTCCTGCTTGTGATATCAGTTTTTTGCCTTTTCCTAGTTGAGGCCTATAGCCATCCATATTTATGGTGTTTGTCACTTCCACTAAAGAGACAACTGAGAAACCATATCTGTAAAGGGTGAAAATCCACATATGTTTTCTATAGCAGTGAAGTCAGTACAAGCTATGCTAGAGTATCTGGAAACACTTGCTAGTACACAATTGTCCATTCCACCATTTTCCCACATGGAAGGTGTTTTTGGAGATAACTCAAGAAATACAATGTATAATAAGAAGATATTACATTGTCAGGCTTGACACCCTAAACTCTCTACAAGCCTCCTGTCAAGTTGACTCTTCTATCTTTATCCTGCTCGTGATATCAATATTTATCCTTTTCACTGTTGAGGCCTATGGCAATCTAAATGAGGCATTTCGGCAGTTATTCCTTAAGAGACTACACTGAAGTAACATGTAAATATATATATAAAGGGTAAAAATCCACATATATTATCTACATCAGTGAAGTCAGTACAAGCTATGCTAGTGTACCTGGAATATACTTGCAAGTACACTATTGTCAATTGCTCAATTGGCCTACTTGGAAGGTGTATTTGAAGATAACTCAAGAGATACAATGTATAGTAAGATTTGACTCTTCGATCTTTTTCCCGCTTGTGATATTAGTATTTAGCCTTTTCCCGGTTGAGGCCTATAGAAATCCAAAGAAACGCATTTTGTCACTTCCCCTAAAGAGACAACACCGAAGTAATGTATGTAAAGGCTAAAAATTCCTATACTTTATCTACAACAGTGAAGTCAGTACAAGCTGTGCTAGATTACCTGGAACATAATTGCAAGTACACAATTGTCCCTTCCTCCCATGAACAAAATGATAAATGTATATGGAGATGAATCAAGAAATACATTGGATACTAAGTAGATATTACATTGTCAGCACTAACTCCCTAAATTCTCTAAAAGTGTGCTGTCAACTTGACTCTTCTCTCTTTATCCTGCTTGTGAGATAAGTATATAGCCTTTTCCCTGTTCAGGCATATAGGAATCTAAATGAAGGCATTTTGGCAGTTCCTCCTTAAGAGACAACACTGAAGTAAAATGTAAATATATATATATAGGGTAAAAATCCACATATATTATCTAGAACAGTGAAGGCAGTACAAGCCATACTACTGACCCTGGAAGATTCTTCCAAGTACACTACTGTCAATTTCTCCCTTGGCCTACTTTGAAGGTGTATTTGAAGATAACTCAAGAGATATAATGTATAATAAGAAGATATAAAATTGTCACCACTGACACCCTAAACTATCTACAAGTATCCTATCAACTTGACTCTTCTGTCTTTACCCTGCTTGGGATATCAGTATATAGTCATTTCCCTGTTGAGGCCTATGGGGAACTAAATAAAGGTATTTTAACATTTCCCATTTTAGAGACAACATTGAAGTCATGTGAGTAAAAGTTCAAAATCCACATATCTTTTGGAGAGCAGTGAAGTCAATACAAGATATGCGAGTGTAGCAGGAAGACACTTGCAAGTATACCATCGTCCATTGCTCCCTTGGCCAACGTGGAAGGTGTATTTAAAGATAACTCAAGAAATACAATGTATACTAAGAAGATATTACATTGTCAACACTCTCTCCCTAAGCTGTCTGCAAGTCTCATATCAACTTTACTCTTCTATCTTTTTCCTGACTGTGATATCAGTATTTTGCCTTTTCCTAGTTGAGGCCCATAGCCATACAAAGAAATGGTTTTTGCCACTTCCTCTAAAGAGACAGCTGTGAAATAATATATGCAAACGGTGAAAATCCACATATCTTTTCTACAGCATTGAAGTCAGTAGAAGCTATGCTAGAGTATCTGGAAGATACTTGCTAGTCCACAATTGTCCATTTCTCCATAGGCCAACATAGAAGGTGTATTTGAAGAGAACTCAAGAAATACAATGTATAATAATAAGATATTACATTGTCTGCCCTGACACCCTAAACTCTCGACAATTGTCCTATCAAGTTCACTCTTCTATCTTTATCCTGCTTGTGATATCAGTATTTAGTCTTTTGCCTGTTCAGGCATGTCTGAATCTAAATGAAAGCATTTTGGTAGTTCCTCCTTAAGAGCAACACTGAAGTAATATGTAAATATATATATATATATATAAAGGTTAAAAATCCACATATATTATCTACAGCAGTGAAGTCAGTACAAGCTATGCTAGTGTACCTGGAAGATACTTGCAAGTACACTATTGTCAATTGCTCAATTGGCCTACTTGGAAGGTGTATTTGAAGATAACTCAAGAGATACAATGTATAGTAAGATTTCAAATTGTCACCTCTGACACCCTAAACTCTCTACAAGTATCCTATCAACTTGACTCTTCTATTTTTATCCTGCTTGGGATATCAGTATATAGCCATTTCCCTGTTGAGGCCTATGGGGATCTAAATAAAGGCATTTTAACAGTTCCTCTTTAAGAGACAACATTGAAGTCATGCATGGAAAAGGTAAAAATCCACATATCTTTTCAACAGCAGTGAAGTCAGTACAAGATATGCGAGTGTAGCTGGAAGACACTTGCAAGTACACCATCTTCCATTACTCTATTGGCCAACATGGAAGGTGTATTTGAAGATAACTCAATAGATACAATGTATACTAAGGAGATATTATATTGACATCACTGACACCTTAAACTCTCCACAAGTGTCCTGTCAACTTGACTCTTCTATCCTTATCCTGCTTTTGATATCAGTATTTAGCCTTTTCCCTGTTCAGGCATATTGGAATACAAATGCAGGCATTGTGGCAATCCCTCTTTAAGAGGCAACACTGAAGTAAGGTATATAAAGGGTGACAATCCACCTATTTTATCTAGAGCACTGAACACAATACAAGGTATGCCAGTGTACCTGGAAGATACTTGCAAGTACACCATTGTCAAGTGCTCCATTTTCCTACTCGGAAAATGTATTTGAGGATAACTCAAGAGATACAAGGTATACTAAGAAGATATTATGTTGTCATCGCTGAAACCTTAAACTCTCTACAAGTATCCTATCAATTTGACTCTTCGATATTTTTCCTGGTGGTGATATCAGTATTTAGCCTTTTCCTGGTTGAGTCGATAGAAATCGAAGGAAACGCATTTTGTCACTTCCCCTAAAGAGACAACACTGAAGTAATGTATGTAAAGGCTAAAAATCCCTATACCTTATCTACAACAGTGCAGTCAGTACAAGCTGTGCTAGAGTAGCTGGAACATAATTGCAAGTACACAATTGTCCCTTCCTCCCTTGACCAAAATGGTAAATGTATATGGAGATGGCTCAAGAAATACATTGGATACTAAGTATATATTACTTTGTCAGCACTGACTCCCTAAATTCTCTACAAGTGTGCTGTGAAATTGACTCTTCTAACTTTATCCTGTTTGTGATATCAGTATATAGCTCTTTCCCTGTTGAGGCCTATGCGGATCTAAATAAAGGCATTTTAACATTTCCTATTTAAGAGACAACATTGAAGTCATGTGTGTAAAAGTTAAAAATCCACATATCTTTAGACAGCAGTGAAGTCAATACAAGATATGCGAGTGTAGCAGGAAGACATTTGCAAGTACACCATCGTCCATTGCTCCCTTGGACAACATGGAAAGTGTATTTAAAAATAACTCAAGAAATACAGTGTAAAATAAGAAGATATTACCTTGTCAACACTCTCTCCCTAAGCTGTCTGCAAGTCTCACATCAACTTGACTCTTCTATCTTTTTCCTGCCTGTGATATCAGTATTTTGCCTTTTCCTAGTTGAGGCCTATAGCCATACAAGGAAATGGTTTTTGACACTTCCTCTAACGACACAGCTGTGAAACAATATATGTAAGCGGTGAAAATCAACATATCTTTTCTACAGCAGTGAATCAGTAGAAGCTAGGTTAGAGTATCTGGAAGATACTTGCTAGCACCAAATTGTCCATTTCTCCATAGGCCAACATGGGAGGTGTATTTGAAAACAACTCCAGAAATACAATGTATAATAAGAAGATATTACATTGTCAGCCCTGACACCCTAAACTCTCTACAAGTGTCCTATCAAGTTCACTCTTCTATCTTTATCCTGCTTGTGATGTCTGTATTTAGCCTTTTCCCTGTTGAGGCCTATGGGGATCTAAATAAAGGCATTTCGGCAGTTCCTACTTAAGAAACAACCCTGAAGTAAGGTATTTAAAGGGTGCAAATCCACATATTTTATTGAGAGTAGTGAAAACAATACAAGTTATTCTCGTGTACCTGGAAGATACTTGCAAGTACAGCATTGTTAATTTCTCCATTGGCCTATTTGGAAGTTGTATTTGAAGATAACTCAGAAAATACAATGTATACTAAGAAGATATTACATTGTCAACACTGTCTCCCTAAGCTGTCTGCATGTCTCATATCAACTTGACTCTTCTATCTTTTTCCTGCTTGTGATATCAGTTTTTTCCTTTTCCTAGTTGAGGTCTCTAGCCATCCAAAGGAATGGTGTTTGTCACTTCCTCTAAAGAGACAACTGTGAAATAATATTTGTAAAGGGTGAAAATCCACGTGTGTTTTCTACAGCAGTGAAGTCAGTACAAGCTATGCTAGAGTATCTGGAAGACCCTTGCTAGTACACAATTGTCCATTCCTCCATTTTTCAGCATGGAAGGTGTATTTGGAGATAACTGAAGAAATACAATGTATAATAACAAGATATTACATTTTCAGCCTTGACACCCTAAACTCTCTACAATTGTCCTATCAAGTTTACTCTTCTATCTTTATCCTGCTTGTGACATCAGTATTAACCCTTTCCCTGTTCAGGCATATTGCAATCTAAATGAAGGCATTTAGGCAGTTCTTCCTTAAGAGACAACACTGAAGTAATATGTAAATATATATGTATATACATATATATATATATATATATATATATATATATATATATATATATATATATATATATATATATATATATATATATATATAGGGTAAAAATCCACACCTATTATCTTCAGCAGTGAAGTCAGTCCAAGATATGCTAGGGAACCTGGAATATACTTGCAAGTACACGATTGTCAATTTCTCCATTGGCCTACTTGAAAGCCGTATTTGAAGATAACTCAAGAGATACAATGTATGCTATATCGATATTAAATTGTCACCACTGATATCCTAAACTCTCCAGAAGTATCCTATCAGCTTGATTCTTCTATCATTATCCAGCTTGTGATGTCAGTATATAGCCATTTCCCTGTTGAGGGCTATGGGGATATAAATAAAGGCATTTTAACAGTTCCAATTTAAGAGACAACATTGAAGTCATGTATGCAAAAGGTAAATATCGACATATCTTTTCGACAGCAGTGAAGTCAATACAAGATATGCGAGTGTAACTGGAAGACACTTGCAAGTACACCATTGCCAATTGCTCCATTGGTCAACATGGAAGGTGTATTTGAAAATAACTCAGGAAATAAAATGTATAATATGAAGATATTACATTTTCAACGGTGTCTCCCTAAGCTTTCTGCAAGCCTCATATCAACTTGACTCTTCTCTCTTTTTCCTGCTTGTGATATATGTATTTTGCCTTTTCCTAGTTGAGGCTTATAGTCATCCAAAGAAATGTTTGTTGTCACGTCCTCTAAAGAGACAACTGTGAAATAATATATGTAAAGGGTGAAAACCCTCATATCTTTTCCACAGCTGTGAAGTTAGTACAAGCTATGCTAGTGTATCTGTATGATACTTGATAGTACACAATTGTCCATTCCTCCATTGGACTACATCGAAGGTTTATTTGAAGATACCACAAGAAATGCAGTGTATAATAAGAAGAAATTACATTGTCATCCCTGACACCCTAAACTCTCTACAAGTGTCCTATCATGTTCACTCTTCTATCTTTATCCTGTTTGTGATATCTTTATTTAGCCTTTTCCCTGTTGAGTCATATAGGAATCTAAATAAATGCATTTTGGCAGTTCCTGCATAAGAAACAACACTGAAGGAAGGTGTGCAAAGGGTGAAAATCCACGTATTTTATCGAGAGCAGTGAAAAGAATGCAAGGTATTCCAGTGTACCTGGAAGATACTTGCAAGTACACCATTGTCAATTGCTCCATTGGCCTACTTGGAACGTGTATTTAAAGATAACTCAATAGATACAATGTAAATTAAGAAGGTATTATTTTGTCATCACTGAAACCTTAAACTCTCTACAAGTATCCAATCAATTTGACTCTTCGATTTTTTTCCTTATTGTGATATCAAAATTTAGCCTTTACTCTGTTGAGGGCTGTAGAAATTCAAAGCAATGCATTTTGTCACTTCCGCTAAAGAGACAACTCTTAAGTAATGTATGTAAAGGTAAAAATCCACATAACTTATCTACAACAGTGAAGTCAGTACAAGCTGTGCTGGAGTAGCTGGAACATAATTGCAAGCAAACAACTGTTGCTTCCTCCTTTTACCAAAACGGTAATTGTATATGAAGATGACTCAAGAAATACATTGGATACTAAGTAGATATTACATTGTCAGCACTGACTCCCTAAATTCTCTACAAGTGTCCTGTCAACTTGACCCTTCTATTTTTATCCTGCTTGTTATATCAGTATTTAACCTTTTTCCTGTTCAGGCATATAGGAATCTAAATGAAGGCATTTTGGCAGTTCCTCCTTAAGAGACAAAACTGAAGTAAAATGTATATATATATGTATATATATATATGGTAAAAATCCATATATATTATCTAGAGCAGTGAAGGCAGTACAAGCCTTACTAGTGTATCTGGAAGCTACTTGCAAGTACACTACTGTCAATTTCTCCCTTGGCCTACTTCGAAGATGTATTTGAAGATAAATCAAGAGATACAAAGTATAATAAAAAGATATTAAATTGTAATCACTGACACCCTAAACTCTCTCCACGTATCCTATCAACTTGACTCTTCTGTCTTTATCCTGCTTCTGATATCAGTATATAGCCATTCCCCTGTTGTGACCTATGGTGATCTAAATAAAGGCATTTTAACATTTCCTATTTAAGAGACAACATTGAAGTCATGGTTGTAAAAGGTAAAAATCCACATATCTTTTCGACAGCAGTCAAGTCAATACAAGATATGCGAGTGTAGCAGGCAGACACTTGCAAGTACACCATTGTCCATTGCTCCCTTGGCCAACATTGAAGGTGTATTTAAAGATAACTCAAGAAATACAATGTATACTTAGAAGATATTACATTGCCAACACTGTCTCCCTAAGCTGTCTGCAAGTCTCATATCAACTTGACTCTTCTCTCATTTTCCTGCTTGTGATATATGTATTTTGCCTTTACCTAGTTGAGGCGTATAGCCATCCAAAGAAATGGTTGTTGTCACTTCCTCTAAAGAGACAACTGTGAAATAATATATGTAAAGTGTGAAAATCCACATATCTTTTCCAGAGATGTGAAATCAGTACCAGCTATGCAAGGGTATCTTGAAGATACTTGCAATACACCGTTGTCAGTTGATCCATTGGCCTACTTGGAAGGTGTATTTAAAGATAACTCAATAGATACAATGTATATTAAGAAGGGATTATTTTGTCTTCACTGAATCCTCAAACTCTCTACAAGTATCCAATCAATTTGACTCTTCGATTTTTTTCCTACTTGTGATATCAGTATTTAGCCTTTACCCTGTTGAGGCCTGTAGAAATCCAAAGCAATGCATTTTGTCACTTCCCCTAGAGAGATAACTCTGAAGTAATGTATGTAAAGTCTAAAAATCCATATACCTCATCTATAACAGTAAAGTCAGTACAAGCTGTGCTAGGGTACCTGGAACATAATTGCAAATACAGAATATTCCCTTCCTCCCTTGACCAAAATGGTAAGTGTATATGAAGATGACTCAAGAAATACTTTGGATACTAAGTAGATATTACATTGTCAGCAATGTCTCCTTAAATTCTCTACAAGTGTCCTGTCAACTTGACTCTTCTATCTTTATCCTGCTTGTGATATCATTATTTAGCCTTTTCCCTTTTCAGGCATATAGAAATCTAAATGAAGACGTTTTGGCAGGTCCATCTCAGGATTAAACACTGAAGTTATATGTAAATATATATAAAGGGTAAAAATCCAAATATATTATCTACAGCAGTGAAATCAGTACAAGCTATGCTAGTGTACCTGGAAGATACTTGCATTTACACTATTGTCAATATCCCCATTGGCCTACTTGGAAGGTGCATTTCAAGATAATTCAAGAGATACAATGTATACTAACAAGATATTAAATTGTCACCACTGACACCCTAAAATCTCTAAAAGTATCCTATAAACATCACTCTTCTATATTTTTTCTGCTTGTGATATCAGTATATAGCCATTTCCCTGTTGAGGCCTACGGGGATATAAATATAGGCATTTTAACAGTTCCTTTTTAAGAGACAACATTGAAGTCATGTATGTAAAAGGTAAAAATCCACATATCTTTTCGACAGCAGTGTAGTCAATACAAGCTATGCTAGGGTATGTGGAACATACTTGCTAGTAAACAGCTGTCCATTCCTCCATTGGCCATCATGGAAGGTGTATTTGGAGATAACTCAAGAAATACAATGTATACTAAGAAGATGTCGTTTGAGAACATTTCGTGTGAGGTTTAGAAGACAGAATTGGGATTGATAATTCATAATTGGATTTTTTCTTCCCAATTTTATTTTGGAAGTGAAATGTGATTTGCGGAGCAGCATTTCAGAAAGGGAATTTGGAATAAGAAATGAAACTTGCTTTTCGATCTGAAATTTCGGAGTGGAATTTAGAACTGGAATGTGGAACTAGAATTTGGAATTAGAATTTGGAACTGGAACATGCCAGTGGACTTTCGCAATGGAATTTGGAACTGGAATTTAGAAGTGGAATTTAGAATTGGAATCTGCAAGAGGAATTTAGAAGTGGAATTTAGAATTGGAATTTGGAAGAGGAATTTAGAATCTAATGTGGAACTGGAATTTCGACTTAGAATTTGGAACTCGAGCTTATTAGTGGAAATAGGAGTTGGAATTTGGAACTGGAATTTAGATTTGTAATTTGGAAGTGGAATTTAGAATTAGAATTTAGATTTGGAACGTGGAACTGAGATGTGGAATTTGAATGAAGACCTGGAATTTAGAATTAGACTATTGAAGAAGATATTGTAATTGGAAATTTTGTCTTAACTTGGAATATTAATGTGAGCTTCGACGTGGATATGCAGCACCATTAAACATGGAATTTGTTATTTGAATTGTTGGTAAAACGTTATGGTTAAAAGTTGGAAATTCAATGTTAGTGTGTAGTATTAGCGTGAAACAGGTTATAGGAACCTAGATTTTGGTATAACACTTAGAGTAGTTTCAAATGGTTGCCTAGTGTTAGAGTATGTGACAGAAATTATGATGTGGTTGTCAATTTTCTTTTTGTATTGCAATATGAGCATAGAGTTGGCATTTGAAACATGAAGTGTCATTCAGTATTTGAAAGTGTAATTCCTACTGCTAAGACATAATAGTAATGAGGCATAATTTTAGTGTAGAATTCACCGGTGAAATTTGGAATAGGGTTATAGAAATTGCATTGGATGAAACTCAGTGGAGTAGGGGTTACAGTTAGAGCCAGGAGTGAGGGCTTGACTCGAGCATGTAGTTAATAATAAACCACGTCTATCGTCATAATCAAGGCTTAGGGTTATGGTTAGATTTAGAATAAAGTGAGAGAAATGAGCACATTTAGTGTTTGGTTTAGAAGACAGAATTGGGATTGAGAAGTTATAATTGGATTTTGTGTTCTCAATTGTATTTTGGAAGTGAAATGTGATTTACAGAGCAGCATGTTGGAAAGAGAATTTGGAGTAAGAAATGAAACTTTCTTTGGATCAGCAATTTCGAAGTGAAATTTAGAAGTAGAATGTGGAACTGAAATTTAGAATTAGAATTTGGACCTGGATCATGGAAGTGTAACTTAAATATGGAATTTGGAACAGGAATATGGAAGTGGAATTTAGAATTGGATTTTGGAAGTGGAGTTCAGCATTGGAATTTGGAAGAGGAATTTAGAACTCTAATGTGGAACTGGAATTTCGACTTAGGATTGGGAACTGAAGCTTGTTAGTGGAAATTAGAGTGGGAATTTGAAACCGGAATTTAGAAGTGGAATTTAGATTTGGAATCTAGTAGTGGAATTTAGAATGAGATTTTGAATTTTGAACGTGGAACTGAGATGTGGAATTTGAATGAAGAACTGGAATTTAAAATTAGACTATTGAAGAAGATATTGTAATTGGAAATTTTGTCTTAACTTGGAATAGAAGTGCGAGCTTCGATGTGGATATGCAGCACCATTAAACATGGAATTTGTTATTAGAATTGTTGGTAAAACTTTACGGTTAAAAGTTGGACATGCAAGGTTAGTGTGTAATATTATCGTGAAACATGTTATAGGAACCTAGATTTTGGTATAACAGTCTCATATAGTAGTTTCAAATGGTTGTCTGGTGTTAGAGCATGTGAAAGAAATTATGATGTGGATGTGAGTTTGCATTTTGTATTGCAATATGAGTATAGAGTTGGCATTTGCAACATGAATTGTCATTTGGTATTTGAAAGTATAATTCCTACTATTAAGACATAATTGGAATGAGGCATAATTTTAGTGTAGAATTCACAAGTGAAATTTGGTATAGGGTTATAGAAATTGTATTGCATGAAACTGAGAGGAGTTTGTCTTACTGTTAGAGTCAAGAGTGAGGGCTTGACTCGAGCATGCTGTTAATAATGGCCCACGTCTACGGTCGTAATCATTTCTTAGGGTTATGATTAGATTTAGAATAGAGTCGGAGAAATGAGCACATTTCGTGTTAGGTTTAGAAGACAGAATTGGGATTGATACGTAATAACTGGATTTTTTGTTCCGAATTTTATTTTGGAAGTGAAATGTGATTTACGGAGCAGCATTTCAGAAAGGGAATATGGAATAAGAAATGAAACTTGCTTTTTGATGTGTAATTTCGGACTTGAATTAAAATTATAATGTGGAGGTAGAATTTGGAATTAGAATTTGGAACTGGAACATGGAAGTGGACCTTATAAATGGAATTTGTTTTTCGAATTTGATTTGGCATTTGGAAGATGAATTTAGAACTCTAATGTGGAACTGGAACTTCGACTTAGAATTTGGAACTGGAGTTTGTTAGTGGAAATTAGAGTTGGAATTTGGAAGTGGAATTTAAATTTCGAATTTGGAAGTGGAATTTAGAATTAGAATTTGGATTTGGAACGTGGAACTGAGATGTGGAATTTGAATGAAGAACTGGAATTTAGAATTAGACTATTGAAGAAGATATTGTAATTGGAAAATTTGTCTTACCTTGGAATAGAAGTGTGAGCTTCGACGTGGATATGCAGCACCATTAAAAATGGAATTTGTTATTAGAATTGTTGGTAAAACTTTAGGTTTAAAATTTGGAAATGCAATATTAGTGTGTAGTATTAACTTGAAACATGTTATAGGAACCTAGATTTTTGTATTACAATTTCATAAAGTAGTTTGTAATGGTTACCTGGTGTTGGAGTGTGTGAAAGGAATTATGAAGTGGATGTCAGTTTTCATTTTCTATTGCAATATGAATATAGAGTTGGCATTTGAAACATGAATTGGCATTTGGTATTTGAAAGTATAATTCCTACTACTAATACATAATTTCAATGAGGCATAATTTTAGTGTAGAATTCACAGGTACAATTTGGAATAGGCTTAGAAAAATTGCATTTTATGAAACTGAGTGGAGTTGTGGTTAGAGTTAGAGTCAAGAGTGAGGGCTTGACTCGAGCATGTGGTTAATAATAACCCACGTCTATGGTCATAATCAAGGCTTAGGGTTATAGTTAGATTTAGAACAGAGTGAGAGAAATGAGCACATTTAATGTTAGCTTTAGAAGACAGAGTTGGAATTGATAAGTTATAATTGGATTTTGTGTTCCCAATTGTATTTTGGAAGTGAAATATTATTTACGGAGAAGCATTTTGGAAAGAGAATTTAGAATAAGAAATGAAACTTTATTTTGGATCTGCAATTTCGAAGTGGAATTTAGAAATAGAATGTAGAACTGGAATTTGTAATTCGAATTTGAAACTGGAACATGGAAATGGACTTTAACAATGGAATTTGGACATGGAATTTAGAATTGGATTTTGGAAGTGTAATTTAGAAGTGGAGTTCAGAATTGGAATTTGGAAGAGGAATTTAGAACTCTCAGGTGGAACTGGAATTTCGACTAAGAATTTGGAAATGGAGCTTGGAAGTGGAAATTAGAGTTACAATTTGGAAGAGGAATATAGAAGTATAATTTAGAACTGGAATTTGGAAGTGGAATTTAGAAGTGGAATTGAGAATTGGAATTTGGAAGAGGAATTTAGAACTCTAATGTGGAACTGGAATTTAGACTTAGAATTTGGAACTGGAGCTTTTTAGTGGAAATTATAGTTGGATTTTGGAACTGAAATTTAGAAGTGGAATTTAGATTTGGATTTTGGAAGTTGAATTTAGAATTAGAGTTGGGATTTGGAACGTGGAACTGAGATGTGGAATTTGAATGAAGACCTGAAATTTAGAATTAGACTATTGAAGAAAATATTGTAAATGTAAATTTTGTCTTGACTTGGAATAGAAATGTGAGCTTCGACGTGGATATGCAGCACCATTAATCGTGGAATTTGTTATTAGAATTGCTGGTAAAACTTTATGGTTAAAATTTGGAAATGCAATATTAGTGTGTAGTATTGGCGTGAAACATGTTATAGGAACCTAGATTTTTGTATTACATTTTCATAGAGTAGTTTGAAATGGTTGTCTGGTGTTGGAGTACGTGAAAGGAATTATGATGTGGATGTCAATTTCCACTTTTTATTGCAGTATGTGTATAGAGTTGGCATTTGAAACATGAATTGGCATTTGGTATTTGACAGTATAATTCCTACTACTAAGACATAATTGGAATGAGGCATAATTTTAATGTAGAATTCACAGGTATAATTTGGAATAGGGTTATAGAAATTGCATTGGATGCAACTGAGTGGATTTGGGGTTACAGTTAGAGTCATGAGTGAGGGCTTGACTCGAGCATGTGGTCAATAATCACCCATGTCTATGGTCATAACCAAGGCTTAGGGTTACGGTTAGATTTAGAATAAAGTGAGAGAAATGAACACATTTGTTGTTTGGGTTAGAAGACAGAATTGGGATTCAGAAGTTATAATTGGATTTTGTGTTCCCAATTGTATTTTGGAAGTGAAATATGATTTACAGAGGACCCTTTTGGAAAGAGATTTTGGAATAAGAAATGAAACTTGCTTTTGGCTCTGTAAATTCGGAGTCGCATTTAGAAGTAGACGGTGGAACTAGAATTTGGAATTAGAATTTGGAACTGGAACATGGAATTGGACCTTAGAAATGGAATTTGGAACTGGAATTTAGAAGGGTAATTTTATTTTTTTTAAATTAATTTATTTATTTAATTTTTTTTACATTCATTTTCACAAATTTTTGGGTTCCAAATTTTCTCCCCTTTTATCCCCTCCCCCACCCCAATACCCCAAGCCATCTAATTTTACCTATCTCCAATCTGCCCTCTCTTCTGTCTTCTCTCCCTTCTCTTGTCTCCATCTTCTCTTTTCTCCTGTAGGGCCAGATGACTTTCTATTCCTCCTTAACTGTATGTCTTCTTTCCTAGTTGCAACAACAGTACTAAACAGTTGTTCCTAAAACTTTGAGTTCCAAATTCTCCTCATCCCTCCCTCCCCACCCATTCCCTCTGGGACAGCAGGCAATTCAATATAGGCCATATCTGTGTAGTATTGCCAATGACCTCCCTGATAGTCGTGTTGTGTAAGATTAACTGTATTACCATCCCTCCTAACCTGCCCCTCGTGGTTTCTCTTCTGTCTTTTGATCCTGTCCCTCCCCAAGTGTTGACTTCAAATTGCTCCCTCCTCCCTTTGCCCTCCCTTCCATCATCCACCCCTTGCAATATCTCTTTCTCCCCCACTTTCTTATACTGTAAGATAGGTTTTCATACCAAAATGAGTGTGCATTTCACTCCCTCGTTTAGTCAAATGTGATGAGGGTAAACTTCTTGTTTTTTTTTTTTTCTCAGCTCTCATCTTTTTCCCTCCACTAAGAAAAACTCCTACCTGCCTCTTAAATGACATATAGTTACCCCCTTCCCTTTCCCTCTCTTTCCTCCCTCTACATTTCTCTCTCACCACTTACCCTAGTTTCTTTTAAGGTATGGTCCCATCCTATTCAGTTCAATCTGTGCTCTCTATCTCTGTATGTGTGTGCATGTGTGTATGTGTGTGCATGCGTGTACATGTGTATGTGTGGTCCCACCAACTACCCAGATACTGAAAAGTTTTAAGAGTTACAAATATTGTCTTTCCATGTAGGATTGTAAACTGTTCACTCATGGTAAGTCCCTTAAGACTTCTCTTTGCTGTTTACTTTTTCATGCTGCTTCTCATTCTTGAGTTTGAAAGTCAAATTTTCTTTTCAGCTCTGGTTTTTTCATCAAGAATGATTGAAAGTCCTCTGTTTCATTGAAAGACCATATTTTCCCTTGAAGTATTATACTCAGTTTAGCTGGGGAGGTGATTCTTGGTTTGAGTCCTAGTTACTTTGCCTTCTGGAATATCCTATTCCACGCCCTTCGATCCCTTAATGTAGAAGCTGCTAGATCTTGGGTTATCCTGATTGTATTTCCACAGTACTGGAATTGTTTCTTTCTAGCTACTTGTAAGATTTTTTCCTTGAACTGGGAGTTCTGGAATTTGGCCACAATGTTCCTAGGTGTTTCTCTTTTTGGATCTCTTTCAGGTGGTGATCGATGGATTCTTTCAATACTTATTTTGCCCTCTGGTTCTAGAATGTCAGGGCAGTTTTCCTTGATAATTTCATGGAAGATGATGTCTAGGCTCTTTTTTTGATCATGACTTTCAGGTAGTCCCATAATTTTTAAATTGTCTCTCCTGGATCTATTTTCGAGGTCAGTTGATTTTCCCATGAGATATTTCACATTCTCTTGGGATTGAGATTTTATAATTGGATTTTGTCTTCCCAATTGTATTTTGGAACTGAAATATGATTTACAGAGGAACATTTTGGAAAGAGATTCTGGAATAAGAAATGAAACTTGCTTTTGGCTCTGTAATTTAGGAGTCGCATTTAGAAGTAGATGGTGGACCTAGAATTTGGAATTAGAATTTGGAACTGGAACATGGAATTGGACCTTAGAAATGGAATTTGGAACTGGAATTTAGAAGGAGAATTTAGATTTGGAATTTGGAAGATTACTTTGGAAGTGGAATTCAAAATTCGAATTTGGAAGCGGAAGTTAGAACTGTAAGGTGGAACTGGAATTTCGAGTTACAATTTGGAACTGGAGCTTGTTAGTGGAAATTAGAGTTGGAATTCGGAACTGGAATTTAGAAGTGGAATTTAGATTTGGAATTTGGAAGTGGAATTTAGAATTAGAATTTGGATTTGGAACGTGGAACGGAGATGTGGAATTTGAATGAAGAACTGGAATTTAGAATTAGACAATTGAGGAAGATATTGTAATTGGAAATTTTGTCTTAACTTGGAATAGAAGTGTGAGCTTCAACATGGATATGCTGCACCATTAAACATGGAATTCGTTATTAGAATTGGTGGTAAAAATTAGGGTTAAAAGTTGGACATGCAAAGTTAGTGTGTAGTATTAGCGTGAAACGTTATAGGAACCTAGATTTTTGCATTACAATTTCATAGAGTAGTTTGTAATGGTTGTCTGGTGTTAGATTATGTGAAAGGAATTATGATGTGAATGTCAGTTTTCATATTGTATTGCCATATGAGTATAGAGTTGACATTTGAATCATGAATTGGCATTTGGTATTTGACAGTGTAATTCCTACTACTTAGACATAATTGGAATGAGGCATAATTTTGGTGTAGAATTCACAGGTGCAATTTGTTATAGGGTTATAGAAATTGCATTGCATGAAAATGAGTGTAGTTGAGGTTATAGTTATAGTCACGAGTGAGGGCTTGACTCGAGCATTTTGTTAGTAATCACCCAGGTCTACGGTCATACTCATTGCTGAAGGTTATGATTAGATTTAGAATAGAGTGAGAGAAGTGAGCACATTTCGTGTTAGGTTTAGAAGACAGAATTGGGATTGATAAGTAATAAGTGGATTTTGTGTTCCCAATTGTATTTTGGAAGTGAAATGTGATTTACGGAGCAGCATTTTGGAAAGAGAAATTTGGAATAAGAAATTGAAACTTGCTTTTGGATCTGTAATTTCGGAGTGGAATGTAGAACTAGAATGTGGAACTAGAATGTGGAATTAGAATTTGGAACTGGAACATGGAAGTGGACCTTAGCAATTGAATTTGGAACTGGAATTAAAAGGGGAATTTACAATTGGAATCTGGAAGAGGAATTTAGAAGTGGAATTCAGAATTGGAAATAGGAAAATGAATTTAAAACTCTAATTTGGAACTGGAATTTCGACATAGATTTTGAAACTGGAGCTTGTTAGTGGAAATTAGAGTTGGAATTTGGAACTGGAATTTAGAAGTGGAATTTAGATTTGGATTTTGGAAGTGGAATTTAGAAATAGAGTTCGGATTTGGAACGTGGAACTGAGATGTTGAATTTAAATGAAGAACTGGAATTTAGAATTAGACTATTGAAGAAGATATTGTAGTTGGAAATTTTGTCTTAACTTGAAAAAGACGTGTGAGCTTCGACGTGGATATGCAGCACCATTAAACCTGGAATTCGTTATTAGAATTGTTGGTAAAACTTTACGCTTAAAAGTTGGACATGCAATGTTAGTGTGTAGTATTAGCGTGAAACATGTTATAGGAACCTAGATTTTTGTATTACAGTTTTATAGTGTAGTTTGAAATGGTTATCTGCTGTTAGAGTATGAGAAAGGAATTATGATGTGGACGTCAGTTTTCATATTGTATTGCCATATGAGTATAGAGGTGGCATTTGAAACATGAATTGGAATTTGGTATTTGACAATGTAATTCCTACTACTGAGACATAATTGAAATGAGGCAGAATTTTAGTGTAGAATTCACAGGTGCAATTTTTTATACGGTTATAAAAATTGCATTGCATGAAACTGAGTGGAGTTGGGGTTACAGTTAGAGTCACTAGTGAGGGCTTGACTCGAGCATTTTGTTAGTAATCACCCAAGTCTTCGGTCATAATCATTGCTGAGGGTTATGATTAGATTTAGAATAGAGTGAGAGAAATGAGCACATTTCGTGTTAGGTTTAGAAGACAGCATTGGGATTGATAAGTAATAATTGGATTTTGTGTTCCCAATCGTATTTTGGAAGTGAAATGTGATTTACAGAGCAGCATTTCGGAAAGGGATTTTGGAATAAGAAATGAAACTTGGTTTTGGATCTGTAATTTGGGAGTGGATTGTAGAACTAAAATGTGGAACTAGAGTTTGGAATTAGAAATTGTAACTGGAACATGGAAGTGGACCTTAGCAATGGAATTTGGAACTGGAATTTCGACTTAGAATTTGAAACTGGAGCTTGTTTGTGGAAATTAGATTTGGAATTTGGAACTGAAATTTAAAGTGGAATTTCGAATTGGCATCTGGAAGAGGAATTTAGAATTAGAGTTCGGATTTGGAACGTGGAACTGTGATGTGGAATATGAATGAAGAACTGGAATTTAGAATTAGACTATTTAAAAAGATATTGTATTTGGAAATTGTGTCTTAACTTGGAATAGAAGTGTGAGGTTCGACGTTGATATGCAGCACCATTAAACATGGACTTCGTTATTAGAATTATTGGTAAAACTTTACGGTTCAAAGTTGGACATTCAATGTTAGTGTGTAGTATTAGCGTGAAACATTATAGGAACCTAGATTTTTGAATTACAATTTCATAGAGTAGTTTGAAATGGTTGTCTGGTGTAAGAGTATGTGAAAGGAATTATGATGTGGATGTCAGTTTTCATTTTGTATTGCCATATGTGTATAGTGTTGGCATTGAAACATGAATTGGCATTTGGTATTTGACAGTGTAATTCCTACCACTAAGACATAATTGGAATGAGGCATAATTTTAGTGTAGAATTCACAGTTGCAATTTGTTTTAGGGTTATAGAAATTGCATTGCATAAAACTGAGTGGAGTTGGGGTTACAGTGAGAGTCGCGAGTGTGGGCTTGACTCGAGCATGCTGTTAATAATCACCCATTTCTATGGTCATAATCATTGCTGAGGGTTATGAATAGATTTAGAATAGAGTGAGAGAAGTGAGCACATTTCGTGTTAGGTTTAGAAGAAAGAATTGGGATTGATAAGTAATAATTGGGTTTTGTGTTCCCAATTGTATTTTGGAAGTGAAATGTGATTTACGGAGCAGCATTTCGGAAAGGAAATTTGGAATAAGAAATGAAACTTGCTTTTGGATCTGTAATTTCAGAGTGGAATTTAGAAGCAGAAGGTGGAACTAGAATTTTGGATTCGAATTTGGAACTGGAACATGGAAGTGGACCTTAGTAATGGAATTTGGAATTGAAATTTAGAATTGGAATCTGGAAGAGGAATTTAGAAGTGGAATTCCGAAATGGAAATTGGAAGATGAATTTAGAACTCTAATTTGGAACTGGAATTTCGACTTAGAATTTGAAACTGGAGCTTGTTAGTGGAAATTAGAGTTGGAATTTGGAACTGGAATTTAGAAGTGGAATTTAGATTTGGATTTTGGAAGTGGAATTTAGAGTTAGTGTTCGGATTTGGAACGTGGAACTGAGATGTGGAATTTGAATGAAGAACTGGAATTTAGAATTAGACTATTGAAGAAGATATTGTGGTTGGAAATTTTGTCTTAACTTGAAATAGGCGTGTGAGCTTCGACGTGAATATGCAGCACCATTAATCCTGGAATTCGTTATTAGAATTGTTGGTAAAACTTTACGCTTAAAAGTTGGACATGCAATATTAGTGTGTAGTATAAGCGTGAAACATGTTATAGGAACCTAGATTTTTGTATTACAATTTCATAGTGTAGTTTGAAATGGTTATCTGCTGTTAGAGTATGTGAAAGGAATTATGATGTGGACGTCAGTTTTCATATTGTATTGCCATATGAGTATAGAGGTGGCATTTGAAACATGAATTGGAATTTGGTATTTGACAGTGTAATTTCTACTACTAAGACATAATTGGAATGAGGCATAATTTTAGTGTAGAATTCACAGGTGCAATTTGTTTTAGGGTTATAGAAATTGCATTGCATAAAACGGAGTGGAGTTGGGGTTACAGTTAGAGACACGCGTGTGAGCTTGACTCGAGCATGCTGTTAATAATCACCCATGTCGATGGTCCTAATCATTGCTGAGGGTTAGGATTAGATTTAGAATAGAGTGAGAGAAATGAGCACATTTCCGGTTAGGTTTAGAAGACAGAACTGGGATTGATAAGTAATAGTTGGATTTTGTGTTCCCAATTGTATTTTGAAAGTGAAATGTGATTTACGGAGCAGCATTTCGGGAAGGGAATTTGGAATAAGAAATGAAACTTGCTATTGGATCTCTAATTTCGGAGTGGAACGTAAAACTAGAATGTGGAACTAGAATTTGGAATTAGGATTTGGAACTGGAACAAGGAAGTGGACCTTAGCAATGGAATTGGGAACTGGAATTTGGAAGTGGAATTTAGAATTGGAATGTGGAAGAGGAATTTAGAAGTGGAATTCAGAATTGGAATTTGGAAGATGAATTTAGAAGTCTAATTTGGAACTGGAATTTCGACTTAGAATTTGAAACTGGAGCTTGTTAATGGAAATTAGAGTTGGAATATGGAAGTGAAATTTAGAAGTGGAATTTAGATTTCGAATTTGGAAGTGGAATGTAGAGTTAGAACTTGGATTTGGAATGTGGAACTAAGATTTGGAATTTGAATGAAGAACTGGAATTTAGATTTAGACTATTGAAGAAGATATTGTAATTGGAAATTTTGTCTTAACTTGAAATAGAAGTGTGAGCTTCGACGTGGATATGCTGCACCATTAAACATGGAATTCGTTATTAGAATTGGTGGTAAAAATTTAGGGTTAAAAGTTGGACATGCAAAGTTAGTGTGTAGTATTAGCGTGAAACATGTTATAGGAACCTAGATTTTTGTATTACAATTTCATAGAGTAGTTTGTAATGGTTGTCTGGTGTTAGATTATGTGAAAGGAATTATGATGTGCATGTCAGTTTTCATATTGCATTGCCATATGCGTATAGATTTGGCATTTGAAACATGAATTGGCATTTGGTATTTGACTGTGTAATTCCTACTACTAAGACATAATTGGAATGAAGCATAATTTTAGTGTAGAATTCACAGGTGCAATTTTTTATACGGTTATAGAAATTGCATTGTATGAAACTGAGTGGAGTTGGGGTTACAGTTAGAGTCACGAGTCAGGGTTTGACTCGAGCATGCTGTTAATAATCACCCATGTCTACGGTCATAATCATTGCTGAGGGTTATGATTAGATTTAGAATAGAGTGAGAGAAATGAGCACATTTCCGGTTAAGTTTAGAAGACAGAATTGGGATTGATATGTAATAATTGGATTTTGTGTTCCCAATTGTATTTTGAAAGTGAAATGTGCTTTACGGAGCAGCATTTCGGAAAGGGAATTTGGAATAAGAAATGAAACTTGGTTTTGGATGTGTAATTTCAGAGTGGAATTTAGAAGCAGAAGGTGGAACTAGAATTTGGAATTAGAATTTTGAACTGGAACATGGAAGTGGACCTCAGCAATGGAATTTGGAACTGGAATTTAGAATTGGAATCTGGAAGAGGAATTTAGAAGTGGAATTCAGAATTGGAAATTGGAAGATGAATTTAGAAGTCTAATTTGTAACTGGAATTTCGACTTAGAATTTGAAACTGGAGCTTGTTAGTGGAAATTAGAGTTGGAAGTTGAAACTGAAATTTAGAAGTGGAATTTAGATTTGGATTTTGGATGTGGAATTTAGAATTATAGTTCGGATTTGGAACGTGAAACTGAGATGTGGAATTTGAATGAAGAACTGGAAATTAGAATTAGACTATTGAAGAAGATATTGTAGTTGGAAATTTTGTCTTAACTTGAAATAGAAGTGTGAGCTTCGACGTGGATATGCAGCCCCATTAAACATGGAATTCGTTATTAGAATTGTTGGTAAAACTTTACGGTTAAAAGTTGGACATGCAATGTTAGTGTGTGGTATTAGCGTGAAACTTGTTATAGGAACCTAGATTTTGGTATAACAGTTTGATAGAGTAGTTTGAAATGGTTGTCTGGTGTTAGAGTATGTGAAAGGAATTATGATGTGGATGTCAGTTTTCATATTGTATTGTCATATGAGTATAGAGTTGGCATTTGAAACATGAATTGGAATTTGGTATTTGACAGTGTAATTCCTACTACTAAGACATAACTGGAATGAGGCATAATTTTAGTGTAGAATTCACAGGTGCAATTTGTTTTAGGGTTATAGAAATTGCATTGCATAAAACTGAGTGGAGTTGGGGTTACAGTTAGAGTCACGAGTGAGGGCTTGACTCGAGCATTTTGTTAGTAATCACCCAAGGCTACGATCATAATCATTGCTGAGGGTTATGATGAGATTTAGAATAGAGTGAGAGAAATGAGCACATTTCGTGTTAGGTTTCGAAGACAGAATTGGGATTGATAAGTAATAATTGGATTTTGTGTTCCCAATTGTATTTTGAAAGTGAAATGTGATTTACGGAGCAGCATTTCGGAAAGAGAATTTGGAATAAGAAATGAAACTTGCTTTTGGATCTGTAATTTCGGAGTGGAATGTAGAACTAGAATGTGGAACTAGAATTTGGAATTAGGATTTGGAACTGGAACATGGAAGTGGACCTTAGCAATGGAATTTGGAACTGGAATTTAGAAGTGAAGTGTATATGAAGATGACTCAAGAAATACATTGGTTGGTAAGTAGATATTACATTGTAAGCACTGACTCCCTAAATTCTCTACAAGTGACCTGTCAACTTGACTCTTCTATCTTTATCCTGCTTGTGATATCAGTATTTAGCCTTTTTCCTGTTCAGGCATATAGGAATCTAAATGAAGGCATTTTTGCAGTTCCTCCTTAAATGACAACACTGATGCAATATGTAAAGGTATATATATATATATATATATATATATATATATATATATATATATAGATAGATAGATAGATAGATAGATAGATAGATAGATAGATAGATATGTATATAACGGGTAAAAAGCCACATATATTATCGACAGCACGGAAGTCAGTACAAGCCATGCTAGTGTACCTGGAAGGTACTTGCAAGTACACTATTGTCAATATCTCCATTGGCCTACTTGGAAGGTGTATTTGCAGATAATGCTGGAGATACAGTGTATACAAAGAAGATATTAAATTGTCACCACTGAGACCCTAAACTCTCTACAAGTATCCTATCCCTCTTGAAGCCTATAGAAATCCAAAGAAACGCATTTTGTCACTTCCCCTAAAGAGACAACTCTGAAGTAATGTATGTAAAGGGTAAAAATCCATAGACCTTATCTACAACCGTGAAGTCAGTACAAGCTGTGCTAGAGTATCTGGAACATAATTGCAAGTACACAATTGACCCTTTCTCCCTTGAACAAAATGGTAAGTGCATATGAAGATGACTCAAGAAAAACATTGGATACTAAGGAGATATTACATTGTCAGCAGAGACTCCCTAAATTCTCTACAACTGTCCTGTCAACTTGACTCTTCTATCTTTATCCTGCTTGTGATATAAGTATTTACCCTGTTCCCGGATTAGGCATATACGAATCTAAATGTAGGCATTTTGGCAGTTCCTCCTTATGAGAAAACACTGAAGTAATACGCTAATATGTATATATATATATATATATATATATATATATATATATATATATATATATATATATATATATATATATATATATAAGAGTAAAAATCCATATATCTTTTCGACAGCAGTGATGTCAATACAAGCTATACGAGTGTATCTGGAAGACACTTGCAAGTACACCATCGTCCATTGCTCCATTGGCCAACGTGGAAGGTGTATTTGAAGATAACTCAGGAAATACAATGTATACAAAGGAGATATTACATTGTCAACACTGACTCCCTACGCTGTTTTCAAGTCTCAAATCATCTTGACTCTTCTATCTTTATCCTGCTTGTTATATTAGTATTTTGCCTTTTCCTAATTGAGGCCTATAACCATCCAAAGAAATGGTTTTTGTCATTTCTCTAAAGAGACAACCATGAAATAATATCTGTAAAGGGTGAAAATCCACATATCTTTTCTACAACAGCGAAGTCAGTACAAGCTATGCTAGGGTATCTGGAAGATACTTGCTACTACACAATTGTCCATTCCTCCATTGGCAACATGGAAGGTGTATTTGAAGATAACTCAAGAAATACAAAGTATAATAAGAAGATATTACATTGTCAGCCCTGACACCCTAATCTTTCTGAAAGTGTCCTATCGACGGAGACAAGATGGCGGAGTAGAAGGACGCACGTTTACGAGCTCCGAAACCAAAAGCCCATAGATTTAATGTAAAAAGAGTCCCCCATAACTTCTGGGTCAAGACAAGGTGTGCAGAAGCAGAGGTGAAGAGATTTCCGTTGCAGGGAGCCCTGGAGACCCATCCCCAGAGTCTGGGGCGCCCCGGAGAGAGGACCACACCCCAAACGCTGCCTTGGCCGCGGCCCAATTGAAGCTGATCGGAGCAGGCTTCAGAGACGGGAGCTCCGGCAGCCGGGAAAGTCCATCCGCTCACAGAAGCAGGTCAGTCGATGAGGCCGGGCTGGAGGAGAGGGGAAGCGGGGCTTCTCCGTGACTTGGGCCCCCTGGGGAGGAAGCGGCGGCGGCAGAGACGGGGGCGGGAGGCGGCGGAGGCAGAGGTGTGGGCGGTGGCTGAAGTGGCAGCGGACCGGGACCCAGGAATCCCCCAGCGGTAACCCGGATCTTCATTACGGAAGATTCCTGATTAGGTCCTGACGGAGTTGAGCCTGGGAGACGGCCCTGCCTCCACCCCGCTCTGTTACTGAAGGCTTCTGCTTAAAGCCCCCAGGGGAGCGGGGTTTGGGAGGCGGGCCCCCCACCCTGCCCCCACCCGCTCCATTCCTGAAAGTTTCTGCATAAAGCCCCTGAGGGATCAGAGTCTCGGAGGTGGCCCTGGCCCCACCCAGCACCTGAACTAAAGCTCACTGATTGACAGCCTGCAGGAGGAAAGCCCATTTAAATCTCAGAGACCAAGCACTAGCTGGGCAGATCCAGGCGGGGGTGGAAAGGAATCTCAGAAGTCAAGTAAATGGCTGGGAAAATGCCTAGAAAAGGGAAGAAAAATAAGACTTTAGAGAGTTTTTTCCAACAAATGCAAATGATCCCCACCTTCGGATCTGATGATGAGCACGTATCCTTGCCATCAGGGAAAGACGTGGAGGGCAGGGCCTCAGTACCCCAGACACCCCAGGGGGGTGGTGGGTTGGCTCAGGCCCTGGAAGAGCTCAAGAAGGATTTTGAAAAGCAAGTTAGACAGGTGGAGGAAAAACTGGAAAGAGAAATGTTAGAGATGCAACAAAAGTATGAAAACCGGGTCAATACCTTGGTAAAGGAGACCCACAAAAATGCTGAGGAAATTAACACCTTGAAAAATAGGCTCACCCAATTGGCAAAGGAGGTTCAAAAAGCCAATGAGGAGAAGAATGCATTCAAAAGCAGAATGAGCCAAATGGAAAAAGAGGCTCAAAAGCTCACTGAATTTAATAGTTCTCTCAAAATTAGAATGGAACAGATGGAGTCTAATGACTTTATGAGAAACCAAGAAATCACCAAACAAAACCAAAAGAACGATAAAATGGAAGAGAATGTGAAATATCTCATGGGAAAAACAACTGACCTGGAAAGTAGATCCAGGAGAGACAATTTAAAGATTATGGGACTACCTGAAAGTCAAGATCAAAAAAAGAGCCTAGACATCATCTTCCATGAAATTATCAAAGAAAACTGCCCTGACATTCTAGAACCAGAGGGCAAAATAAGTATTGAAAAAATCCATCGATCACCACCTGAAAGAGATCCAAAAAGAGAAACTCCTAGGAACATTGTGGCCAAATTCCAGAACTCCCAGCTCAAGGAAAAAATCTTACAAGCAGCCAGCAAGAAACAATTCCAGTACTGTGGAAATACAATCAGGATTACCCAAGATCTAGCAGCTTCTACCTTAAGGGATCGAAGAGCGTGGAATAGGATATTCCAGAAGGCAAAGGAACTAGGATTCAAACGAAGAATCACCTACCCAGCTAAACTGAGTATAATACTTCAAGGGAAAATATGGTCTTTCAATGAAACAGAGGACTTTCAATCATTCTTGATGAAAAAACCAGAGCTGAAAAGAAAATTTGACTTTCAAACACAAGAATGAGAAGAAGCATGAAAAAGTAAACAGCAAAGAGAAGTCTTAAGGGACTTACCAGAAGTGAACTGTTTACACTCATACAGGGAAAGAGAATATTTCTAACTCTTAAAACTTTTCAGTATCTGGGTAGTTGGTGGGACCACACACACACATGTACACGCATGCACACACATACACACATGCACACACATACAGAGATAGAGAGCACAGATTGAACTGAATAGGATGGGACCATACCTTAAAAGAAACTAGGGTAAATGGTGAGAGAGAAATGTAGGGGGAGGAAAGAGAGGGAAAGGGAAGGGAGTAACTATATGTCATTTAAGAGGCAGGTAGGAGTTTTTCTTAGGGGAGGGAAAAAGAGGAGAGCTGAGAAAAAAAAAAAACAAAACAAGAAGCTTTACCCTCATCACATTTGACTAAACGAAGGAGTGAAATGCACACTCATTTTGGTATGAAAACCTATCTTACAGTATAAGAAAGTGGGGGAGAAAGAGATATTGCAAGGGGGGTAATGGAAGGGAGGGCAAAGGGAGGAGGGAGCAATTTGAAGTCAACACTTGGGGAGGGACAGGATCAAAAGACAGAAGAGAAACAAGGAGGGGCAGGTTAGGAGGGATGGTAATCCAGTTAGTCTTACACAACACGACTATCAGGGAGGTCATTGGCAGAACTACACAGATATGGCCTATGTTGAATTGCCTGCTGTCCCAGAGAGAATGGGTGGGGAGGGAGGGATGGGGAGAATTTGGGACTCAAAGTTTTAGGAACAACTGTTAAGTATTGTTGTTGCAACTAGGAAAGAAGACATACAGTTAAGGAGGAATAGAAAGTCATCTGGCCCTACAGGAGAAAAGAGAAGATGGAGACAAGAGAAGGGAGAGATGACAGAAGAGAGGGCAGATTGGAGATAGGGAAAATTAGATGGGTTGGGGTATTGGGGTGGGGGGAGGGGATAAAAGGGGAGAAAATTTGGAACCCAAAAATTTGTGAAAATGAATGTAAGAAAATTAAATAAATAATTAAATAAAATTTCAAAAAAAAATAAAAAAAAATAAAAAAAAATAAAAGTGTCCGATCAAGTTGACTCTTCTATCTTCATCCTGCTTGTGATATCAGTATTTAGCCTTTTACACATTCAGGCCTATAGAAATCCAAAAAAACGCATTTTGTCACATCCCCTAAAGAGACAACTCTGAAGTAATGTATCAAAAGACTAAAAATCCATAGACCTTATCTACAACAGTAAAGACAGTACAAGCTGTGCTAGAGTACCTGGATCATAATGGCAAGTACCCAATTGTCCCTTCCTCCCTTGACCAAAATGGTAATTGTATATGAAGATGACCTAAGAAATACATTGGATACTAAGGAGATATTACATTGCCAACACTGACGCCCTAAATTCTCTACAAGTGTCCTGTCAACTACATTCCTCTATCTTTATCCTGCTTTTGATATCAGTTTTAGCCTTTTCCCTGTTCAGGCATAGAGGAATCAAAATGAAGGCATTTTGGCAGTTCCTCCTTAAGAGACGACACTGAAGCAATATGTAAATATATATATAAAGGGTAAAATTCCACATATATTATCTACAGCAGAGAAGTCAGAACAAGCTATGCTAATGCACCTGGAAGATACTTGCAACGACACTATTGTCAAGGGGATCTAAATAAAGGCATTTTAACAGTTTCTATTTAAGAGACAACATTGAAGTCAGGTATGTAAAATGTAAAAATCCACATATCTTTTTGACAGCAGTGAAGTCAATACAAGATATGTGAGTGCAGCTGGAAGACACTTGCAAGTACACCATCGTCCATTGCTCCATTGGCCAACATGCAAGGTGTATTTGAAGATAACTCAGGAAATACAATGTATGATGAGAAGATATTACATTGTCAATACTGTCTCCTTAAGCTGTTTGCAAATCTCATATCAACTTGACTCTTCTATCTTTTTACTACTTCTGATATCAGTATTTTGCCTTTTCCTATTTGAGGGCTATAGACATCCAAAGAACTGGTTTTTGTCACTTCCAGTATTGAGACAACTGTGAAATAATATATGTAAAGGGTGAAAATCCATATATCTTTTCTACAGCAGTGAAGTCAGTACAAGCTATGCTAGAGTATTTGGAAGATACTTGCTAGTACACAATTGTCCATTCCTCCATTGTCCACCATGGAAGGTGTATTTGAAGATAACTCAAGAATACAATGTATAATAAGAAGATATTACATTGTCAGCCCAGACACCCTAAACGTTCCACAAGTATCCTATCAAGTTGACTCTTCTATCTTTATCCTGCTTGCGATATCAGCATTTAGCCTTTTTCCTGTTCAGGTCTATAGAAATCCAGAGAAACGCATTTTGTCACTTCCCTTAAAGAGACAACTCGGATGTAATGTATGTAAAGGCTAAAAATCCATATACCTTATCTACATCAGTGAAGTGAGTACAAACTGTGCTAGAATACATGGAACATAATTGCAAGTATACAATTGTCCCTTCCTCCCTTGACCAAAATGGTAAGTGTATATGAAGATGACTCAAGAAATACATTGGTTGCTAAATAGATATTACATTGTTAGCACTGACTCCCTAAATTCTCTACAAGTGTCCTGTCAACTTGACTCTTTTATCTTTATCCTGCTTGTGATATCAGTATTTAGTCTTTTTCTTGTTCAGGCATATAGGAATCTAAATCAAGGCATTTTTGTAGTTCCTCCTTAAATGACAACACTGATGCAATATGTAAATGTATATATATGTATATGTATATATATATATATATATATATATATATATATATGCATATAAAGGGTAAAAATCCACATATATTATCTACAGCACTGAAGTCAGTACAAGCCATGCTAGTGTACCTGGAAGGTACTTGCAAGTACACTATTGTCAATATCTCCATTGGCCTGCTTGGAAGGTGTATTTGCAGATAACGCCAGAGATACAATGTATACCAAGAAGATATTAGATTGACACCACTGAGACACTAAACTCTCTACAACTATCCTATCCCTCTTGAGGCCTATAGAAATCCAAAGAAACGCGTTTTGTCACTTCCCCTAAAGAGACAACTCTGAAGTAATATATGTAAAGGCAAAAAATCCATGGACCTTATCTACAACAGTGAAGTCAGTAGAAGCTGTGATAGAGTATCTGGAACATAATTGCAAGTACACAAATGATCCTTGCTCCCTTGACTAAAATGGTATATTATATATATATATATATATATATATATATATATATATATATATATATATATATATATATATATATATATAGGGTAAAAATCCACATATATTATCTACAGCAGTAATATCAGTACAAGCTAAGCTAGTGTACCTGGAAGGTACTTGCAAATACACTACATAGTAAATTTATCCTTTGGCCTAGTTGGAAGGTGTATTTGAAGATAACTCAAGAGATACAATTTATACTAAGAAGATATTACATTGTCACCACTGACACCCTAAACTCTCTACAAGTATTCTATCAACTTGACTCTTCTATCTTTATCCTGCTTGTGATATCAGTATATAACCATCTCCGTGTTGAGGTCTATGGTGATCTTAATAAAGGCAATATAACAGTTCCTATTTAAGAGACAACATTGAAGTCATGTATGTGAAAGTGAACAATCCATATATCTTTTCGACAGCAGTGAAGTCAATACAAGATATGCGAGTGTATCTGGAAGACACTTGCAAGTACACCATCGTCCATTGCTCCATTGGCCAACGTGGAAGGTGTATTTGAAGATAACTCAGGAAATACAATGCATGCTAAGGAGATATTACATTGTCAACACAGACTCCCTACGCTGTTTTCAAGTCTCAAATCATCGTGACTCTTCTATCTTTTTCCTACTTGCTATATTAGTATTGTGCCTTTTCCTATTCGAGGCCTATAACCATCCAAAGAAATGGTTTTTGTCATTTCCTCTAAAGAGACAACTATGAAATAATATGTGTAAAAGGTGAAAATCCACATATCTTTTCTACAGCAGCGAAGTCAGTGCAAGCTATGCTAGGGTATCTGGAAGATACTTGCTACTACACAATTGTCCATTCCTCCATTGGCGACATGGAAGGTGTATTTGCAGATAACTCAAGAAATACAATGTATAATAAGACGATATTACATTGTCAGCCCTGACACCCTAATCTTTATAAAAGTGTCCCATCAAGTTGACTCTTCTATCTTCATCCTGCTTGTGATATCAGTATTTAGCCTTTTCCCCGTTCAGACCTATGGAAATCCAAATAAACGCATTTTGTCACATCCCCTAAAGAGACAACTCTGAAGTAATGTATGAAAAGGCTAAAAATCCATAGACCTTATCTACAACAGTGAAGACAGTACAAGCTGTGCTAGAGTACCTGGATCATAATGGCAAGTACCCAATTGTCCCTTCCTCCCTTGACCAAAATGGTAATTGTATATGAAGATGACCTAAGAAATACATTGGATACCAAGGAGATATTACATTGCCAGCACTGACGCCCTAAATTCTCTACAAGTTTCCTGTCAACTTCATTCTTCTATCTTTATCCTGCTTGTGATATCAGTATTTAGCCTTTTCCCTGTTCAGACATATAGGAATCAAAATCAAGGCATTTTGGCAGTTCCTCCTTAAGAGACGACACTGAAGCAATATGTATGTATATATATATATATATATAAGGGTAAAATTCCACATACATTATCTACAGCAGAGAAGTCAGAACAAGCTATGCTAATGAACCTGGAAGATACTTGCAACTACACTATTGTCAATTTCTCCATTGGCCTACTTGGAAGGTGTATTTGAAGATAACTCAAGAGATACAATATATACTAAGAAGATATTAAATTGTCACCACTGACACCCTAAATTCTCTACAAGTACCCTATGAACTTGACTCTTCTATCTTTATCCTGCTGGTGATATCATTATATAGCCATTTCACAGTTGAGACCAATGGGGATCTAAATAAAGGCATTTTAACAGTTTCTATTTAAGAGACAACATTGAAGTCAGGTATGTAAAAGGTAAAAATCCACATATCTTTTTGACAGAAGTGAATTCAATACAAGATATGCGAGTGCAGCTGGAAGACACTTGCAAGTACACCATCGTCCTTTGCTCCATTGGCTAACATGCAAGGTGTATTTGAAGATAACTCAGGAAACACAATGTATGATGAGAAGATATTACATTGTCAGCACTGTCTCCTTAAGCTGTTTGCAAATCTCATATCAACTTGACTCTTCTATCTTTTTCCTACTTCTGATATCAGTATTTTGCCTTTTCCTATTTGAGGCCTATAGCCATCCAAAGAACTGGTTTTTGTCACTTCCTCTATTGTGACAACTGTGAAATAATATATGTAAAGGGTGAAAATCCACATATCTTTTCTACAGCAGTGAAGTCAATAAAAGCTATGCTAGAGTATCTGGAAGATACTTGCTAGTATACAATTGTCCATTCCTCCATTGGCAACATGGAAGGTGTATTTGAAGATAACTCAAGAATGCAATGTATAATAAGAAGATATTACATTGTCAGCCCAGACACCCTAAACGTTCCCCAAGTGTCCTATCAAGTTGACTCTTCTATCTTTATCCTGCTTGCGATATCAGTATTTAGCCTTTTTCCTGTTCAGGTCTATAGAAAAGCAGAGAAACGCATTTTATTACTTCCCTTAAAGAGACAACTCGGATGTAATGTATGTAAAGGCTAAAAATCCATATACCTTATCTACATCAGTGAAGTGAGTACAAGCTGTGCTAGAATACCTGGAACATAATTGCAAGTATACAATTGTCCCTTCCTCCCTTGACCAAAATGGTAAGTGTATATGAAGATGACTCAAGAAATACATTGGTTGCTAAGTAGATATTACATTTTCAGCACTGACTCCCTAAATTCTCTACAAGTGACCTGTCAACTTGACTCTTCTATCTTGATCCTGCTTGTGATATCAGTATTTAGCCTTTTTCCTGTTGAGGCCTATGGGGATCTAAATAAAGGCAATTTAACAGTTCCTATTTAAGAGATAATATTGAAGTCATGTATGGAAAAGGTAAAAATCCACATATCTTTTCGATAGCAGTGATATCAATAAAAGATATGCGAGTGTACCTGGAAGACACTTGCAAGTACACTATCGTCCATTGCTCCACTGGCCGACATGGGAGGTGTATTTGAAGATAAGTGAGGAAATACAATGTATACTAAGAAGATATTACATTGTCAACACTGTCTCCCTAAGCTGTTTGCAAGTCTCATATCAACTTGACTCTTCTATCTTTTCCCACCTTTTCATATCAGAATTTTTCCTTTTCCTATTTGAGGCCTATAGCCATCCAAAGAAATGGTTTTTGTCACTTCCTCTAAAGAGACAACTGGGAAATAATATATGTAAAGGGTGAAAATCCACATAACTTTTCTACAGCAGTGAAGTCAGTACAAGCTATGCTAGAGTGTCTGGAAGATTTTTGCTAGTACCCAATTTTCCATTCCTCCATTGTCCAGCATGGAAGTTGTATTTGAAGATTACTCAAGAAATACAATGTATAATAAAAAGATATTACATTGTCAGCCCTGACACCCTAACCTTTCCACAAGTGTACAATCAATGTGACACTTCTATGTTTATCCTGCCTGTGATATCAGTATATAGGCAACTCCCTGTTGAGGCCTATGGGGTTATAAAAAAGGCGTTTTAACAATTCCTATTTAAGAGACAACATTGAAGTCATGTATGTAAAAGTTAAAAATCCATATATCTTTTCGACAGCAGTGAAGTCAATACAAGATATGCGAGTGTATCTGGAAGACACTTGCAAGTACACCATTGTCCATTGCTCCATTGGCCAACGTGGAAGGTGTATTTGAAGATAACTCAGGAAATAAAATGTATACTAAGGAGATATTAAATTGTCAACACTGACTCCCTACGCTGTTTTCAAGTCTCAAATCATCTTGACTCTTCTATCTTTTTCCTGCTTGTTATATTAATATTTTGCCTTTTCCTATTCGAGGCCTATAACCATCCAAAGAAATGGTTTTTGTCATTTCCTCTAAAGAGACAACTATGAAATAATATGTGTAAAGGGTGAAAATCCACATATCTTTTCGACAGCAGCGAAGTCAGTACAAGCTATGCTAGGGTATCTGGAAGATACTTGCTAGTACACAATTGTCCATTCCTCCATTGGCAACATGGAAGGTGTATTTGAGGATAACTCAAGAAATACAATGTATAATAAGAAGATATTACATTGTCAGCCCTGGCACCCTAATCTTTCTAAAAGTGTCCTATCAAGTTGACTCTTCTATCATCATCCTGCTTGTGATATCAGTATTTAGCCTTTTCCACATTCAGGCCTATAGAAATCCAAATAAACGCATTTTGTCACATCCCCTAAAGAGACAACTCTGAAGTAATGTATGAAAAGGCTAAAAATCCATAAACCTTATCTACAACAGTAAAGACAGTACAAGTTGTGCTAGAGTACCTGGACCATAATGGCAAGTACCCAATTTTCCCTTCCTCCCTTGAACAACATGGTAATTGTATATGAAGATGACCTAAGAAATACATTGGATACTAAGGAGATATTACATTGCCAGCACTGACGCCCTAAATTTTCTACAAGTGTCCTGTCAACTTCATTCTGCTATCCTTATCCTGCTTGTGATATCAGTATTTAGCCTTTTCCCTGTTCAGGCATATAGGAATCAAAATGAAGGCATTTTGACAGTTCCTCCTTAAGAGACGACACTGAAGCAATATGTAAATATACATATATATATGGGGTAAAATTCCACATATATTATCTACAGGAGAGAAGTCAGAACAAGCTATACTAATGCACCTGGAAGATACTTGCAACTACACTATTTTCAATTTCTACATTGGCCTACTTGGAAGGTGTATTTGAAGATAACTCAAGAGATACAATGTATACTAAGAAGATATTAAATTGTCACTACTCACACCCTAAATTCTCTACATGTAGCCTATCAACTTGACTCTTCTATCTTTATCCTGCTGGTGATATCATTATATAGCCATTTCACAGTTGAGACCAATGGGGATCTAAATAAAGGCATTTTAATAGTTTCTATTTAAGAGACAACATTGAAGTCAGGTATGTAAAAGGTAAAAATCCACATATCTTTTTGACAGCAGTGAAGTCAATACAAGATATGCGAGTGCAGCTGGAAGACACTTGCAAGTACACCATCGTCCATTGCTCCATTGGCTAACATGGAAGATGTATTTGAATATAACTCAGGAAATACAATGTATGATGAGAAGATATTACATTGTCAACACTGTCTCCTTAAGCTGTTTGCAAATCTCATATAAACTTGACTCTTCTATCTTTTTCCTACTTCTGATATCAGTATTTTGCCTTATCCTATGTGAGGCCTATAGCCATCCAAAGAACTGGTTTTTGTCACTTCCTCGATTGAGACAACTGTGAAATAATATATGTAAAGGGTGAAAGTCCACATATCTTTTCTACAGCAGTGAAGTCAGTACAAGCTATGCTAGTGTTCCTGGAAGGTACTTGCAAGTACACTATTGTCAATATCTCCATTGGCCTACTTGGAAGGTGTATTTGCAGATAACGCCGGAGATACAATGTATACTAAGAAGATATTAAATTGTCACCACTGAGACCCTAAACCCTCTACAAATATCCTATCCCTCTTGAGGCCTATAGAAATCCAAAGAAACGCATTTTGTCACTTCCCCTAAAGAGACAACTCTGAAGTAAGGTATGTAAAGGTAAAAATCCATAGACCTTATCTACAACAGTGAAGTCAGTACAAGCTGTGCTAGAGTATATGGAACATAATTGCAAGTACACAATTGACCCTTGCTCCCTTGACCAAAATGGTAAGTGTATATGAAGATGACTCAAGAAATACATTGGATACTAAGGAGATATTACATTGTCAGCAGAAACTCCCTAAATTCTCTACAACTGTCCTGTCAACTTGACTCTTCTATCTGTATCCTGCTTGTGATATAAGTATTTAGCCTGTTCCCGGATTAGGCATATAGGAATCTAAATGTAGGCATTTTGGCAGTTCCTCTTTAAGAGACAACACTGAAGTAAGGTATACAAAGGGTGAAAATCCACATATTTTATTGAGAGCAGTGAAAACAATACAAGGAATTCTAGTGCACCAGGAAGATACCTGAAAGTAAACCATTGTCAATTGCTCCATTGCCCTACTTGGAAGGTGTATTTGAAGATAACACAAGAGATACAATGTACACTAAGAAGATATTATATTGTCATCACTAACACCTTAAACTCTCTACAAGTGTCCTATCAATTTGCCTCTTCCATCTTTTTCCTGCTTGTGATATCACTATTTAGCCTTTTCCCTTTTGAGGCCTATAGAAATCCGAAGAAATGCATTTTGTCACTTCCCCGAAAGAGACAACTCTGAAATAATGTATGTAAAGGCTAAACATTCATACAACTTATCTACAACAGTGAAGTCAGTACAAGCTGTGCTAGAGTACCTGGAACATAACTGCAAGTACACAATTGGCCCTTCCTGCCTCGACCAAAATGGCAAGTGTATATGAAGATGACTCAAGAAATACATTGGATACTATGTAGATATTACATTTGCAGCGTTGACTCCCTAAATTCTCTACACGTGTCCTGTCAACTTGAGTCATGTATTTTTAGCCTGCTTGGGATATTAGTATTTAGCCTTTTTCCTATTCAGGCATATAGGAATCTAAATGAAGGCATTTTGGCAGTTGTTCCATAAAGAGACAACACTGAATTAATATGTAAATATATATATATATATATATATATATATATATATATATATATATATATACATATAAAGGGTAAAAATCCACATATATTATATACAGCAGTGAAGTCAGTACAAGCTATGCTAGTGTACCTCGAAGATACTTGCAATTACACTACTGGCAATTTCTCCTTTGGCCTACTTGGGAGGTGTATTTGAAGATAGCTCAAGAGATACAATGTATAATAAGAAGATATTACATTGTCAGCCCTGAAAACCTAAACTCTCTACAAGTGTCCTATCAAGTTCACTCTTCTATCTTTATCCTGCTTGTGATATCAGTATTTAGCCTTTTCCCTGTTGAAGCATATAGGAATCTAAATGAAGGCATTTTGGCAGTTCTTCCTTAAGAGACAACACTGAAGTAATATGTAAATATATATATATATATATATATATATACATATATATATAGATAGATAGATAGATAGATAGATATATATACATATATATATATATATATATATATATATGTATATATATAAAGTGTAAAAATCCACATATTTTATAAACAGCAGTGAAGTCAGTACAAGCTATGCTAGTGTACCTCGAAGATACTTGCAATTACACTACTGGCAATTTCTCCTTTGGCCTACTTGGAAGGTGTATTTGAAGATAGCTCAAGATATACGACGTATAATAAGAAGATATTACATTGTCAGCCCTGAAAACCTAAACTCTCTACAACTGTCCTATCAAGTTGACTCTTCTATCTTTATCCTGCTTGTGATATCACTATTTAGCCTTTTCCCTGTTGAAGCATATAGGAATCTAAATGAAGGCATTTTGGCAGTTCCTCCTTAACAGACAACACTGAAGTAATGTACGTAAACCGTGAAAATCCACATATTGTATCGAGGGCAGTGAAAACAATAAAAGGTATTCTAGTGTACCTGGAAGATTACTTGGAAGTACACTATTGTCATTTTCTCCATTGGCCTACTTGGAAGGTGTATTTAAAGATAACTCAAGAGATACAATGTATACTAAGCAGATATTAAATTGTTACCACTGACACCCTAAACTCAATACAAGTATCGTATCAACTTGCCTCTTCTATCTTTGTCCGGCTTGTGATATCACTATATAGCCATTTCCCTGTTGAGGCCTATGGGGTTCTAAATAAAGGCATTTTAACAGTTCCTATTGATGAGACAACATTGAAGTCATGTGTGTAAAAGGTAAAAATCCAGATATCTTTTCGACAGCAGTGAAGTCAATACAAGATATGCAAGTGTAGCTGGAAGACACTTGCAAGTACACCATCGTCCATTGCTCCTTTGGCTAACATGGAAGGTGTATTTGAAGATAACCCAGGAAACACAGTGTATACCAACAAGATATTACATTGTCAACATTGTCACCCTAAGCTGTCTGCAAGTCTCATATGAAGATGACTCAAGAAATACATAGGATACTAAGTAGATATTACAGTGTCAGCACTGACTCCCTAAATTCTCTACAAGTGTCCTGTCAGCTTGACACTTCTATTTTTATCCTGCTTGTGATATCAGTATTTAGCCTTTTCTCTGTTCAGGCATATAGGAATCTAAATGAAGGCATTTTGGCAGTTCCTCCTTTAGAGACAACACTGAAGTAATATGTAAATATATATATATAAAGTGTAAAAATACACATATGTTATCTATAGCGGTGAAGTCTGTACAAGCTATGCTAGAGTACCTGGAAGATACTTCCAATTACACTACTGCGAATTTCTCCATTGGTCTATTGGAAGGTGTATTTGAGGATAACTCACGAGATACAATGTATACTAAGAAGTTATTAAATTGTCACCATTGACACCCTAAACTCTCTACAAGTATCCTATGAACTTGACTCTTCTATCTTTTTCCTGCTTGTGATATTAGTATGTAACCATATCCCTGTTGAGGCCTTTTGTGATCTAAATAAAGGCATTTCAACAGTTCCTATTTAAGAGACAACATTGAAGTCATGTATGTAAAAGGTAAAAATCCACATATCTTTTCGACAGCAGTGAAGAGAATACAAGATATGCGAGTGTAGCTGGAAGACACTTGCAAGTACACTATCGTCCATTGCTGCATGGGCCAACATGGAAGGTGTACTTGAAGAAACCTCAGGAACTACAATGTATACTAAGAAGATATTACATTGTCAACACTGTCTCCCTACACTGTCTGCAAGTCTCATATCAACTTGACTCTTCACTCTTTTTCCTGCTTGTGATATCAGTATTTTGCCTTTTCCTAGTTGAGGCCTATAGCCATCCAAAGGAATGATGTTTTTCGCTTACTGTAAAGAGACAACTGTGAAACAATATATGTAAAGCGTGAAAATCCACATATCTTTTCTACAGCAGTGAAGTCAGTAAAATCTATGCTAGAGCATCTGGAAGTTGCTTGCGAGTACACAATTGTCCATTCCGCCATTGGACCACAGGCAAGTTGTATTTGGAGAAAACTCAAGAAATACAATGTATAGTAAGAAGATATTGCATTGTCAGCCCTGACAACCTAAACTCTCTACAAGTGTCCTATCAAGTTGACTCTTCTATCTTTATCCTGCTTGTGATATCATTATTTAGCCTTTTCCCTGTTGAAGCATATAGGAATCTAAATAAAGGCATTTTGGCAGGTCTTACTTAACAGACAACACTTAAATACGGTATGTAAAGGGAGAAAATCCACATATTTTATCAAGAGCAGTGAAAACAATACAACGTATTCTTGTGTACCTGGAAGATACCTGCAAGTACACCATTGTCAATTGCACCATTGGCCTACTTGGAAGGTGTATTTGAAGATAACTCAAGAAATACAATGTATACTAAGAAGATATTATGTTGTCCTCACTGACACTTTAACACTCTTCAAGTATCCTATCAATTTGACTCCTCGATCTTTTTCCTGCTTGTGATATCAGTATTCAGTCTTTTCCCTGTTGAGGCCTATAGAAATCCAAAGAAACACATTTGTCACTTCCCCTAAAGAGAGAACTCTGAAGCAATGTATGTAAAGGCTAAAAATCCATATAACTTATCTACAACAGTGAAGTCAGTACAAGCTGTGCTAGAGTACCTGTTACATAATTGCAAGTACTCAATTGTCCCTTGTCCTTTGACCAAAATGGTAAGTGTACATGAAGATGACTCAAGAAATCCATTGGATACTAAGTAGATATTACAGTGTCAGTACTGATTCCCTAAATTCTCTACAAGTGTCCTGTCAACTTGACTCTTCTATCTTTATCCTGCTTGTGATATCAGTATTTAGCCTTTTCTCTGTTCAGGCATATAGGAATCTAAATGAGGGCATTTTGGCAGTTCCTCCTTAAGAGACAACACTAAAGTAATATGTGTATATATATATATATATACACATATATATATATATGTATATATACAAAGGGTAAAAATCCACATATATTATCTATAGCAGTGAAGTCAGTACAAGCTATGCTAGTGTACCTGGAAGATACTTGAAATTATACTACTGTCAATTTCTCCATTAGCCTACTTGGAATGTGTATTTGAGGATAACACACGAGATACAATATATACTAAGAAGTTATTAAATTGTCACCACTGACACCCTAACCTCTCTACAAGTATCCTATCAACTTGACTCTTCTATCTTTATCCTGCTTGTGATATCAGTATGTAGCCATATCCCAGTTGAGGCCTTTGGTGATCTAAATAAAGGCATTTCAACAGTTCCTATTTAAGAGACAACATTGAAGTCATGCGTGTAAAAGGTAAAAATCCACATATCTTTTCGACAGCAGTGAAGAGAACACAAGATATGCGAGTGTAGCTGGAAGACACTTGCAAGTACACCATCTTCTATTGCTCCATTGGCCAACATGGAAGGTGTATTTGAAGAAAACTCAGGAAATACAATGTATACTAAGAAGATATTACATTGTCAACACTGTCTCCCAACGCTCTCTGCAAGTCTCATATCAACTTCACTCTTCTCCCTTTTTGTGCTTGTGATATCAGTATTTTGCCTTTTCCTAGTTGAGGCCTATAGTCATCAAAAGGAATGATGTTTTTCGCTTACTGTAAAGAGACAACTGTGAAACAATATATGTTAAGGCTGAAAATCCACATATCTTTTCTACAGCAGTGAAGTCAGTACAAGCTATGCTAGAGTATCTGGAAGATGCTTGCTAGTACACAATTGTCCATTCCTCCACTGGCCCACAGGGAAGTTGTATTTGGAGATAACTCAAGAAATACAATATATAATAAGAAGATATTACATTGTCAGCCCTGACAACCTAAACTCTCTACAAGTGTCCTATCAAGTTGACTCTTCTATCTTTTTCCTGCTTGTGATATCAGTATTTAGCCTTTTCACTGTTCAGGCATATAGGAATCTAAATGAAGGCATTTTGGCAGTTCCTGCTTAACAGATGACACTGAAGTAAGATATATATATATATATATATATATATATATATATATATATATATATATATATATATATATATATATATATATATATGTATGTATGTATAAAAGGTTACAAATGATCCACATATATTTTCTACAGCAGTGAAGTCTGTACAAGCTATGCTAGAGTATCTGTAAGGTACATGCTAGTACAAAATTGCCCATTCCTCCATTGGCCAAACTCGAAGGTGTATTTGGAGATAACCCAAGAAATACAGTGTATAATAAGAAAATATTACATTGTCAGCCCTGACACCCTAAACTCTCTACAAGTGTCCTATCAAGTTGAATCTTCTATCTTTATTCTGCTTTTGATATCAGTATTCGGCCTTTTCTCTGTTGAAGCATATAGGAATCTATGTAAAGGCATTTTGCCCGTTCCTCCTTAACAGACAACCCTGAAGTAAGGTAGGTAAACGGTGAAAATCCACATATTTTATCGAGAGAAGTGAAAACAATGCAAGGTATTCTAGTGTACCTGGAAGATACTTGCAAGTACCCCATGGTCATTTGCTCCATTCGCCTACTTGGAAGGTGTATTTGAAGATAACTCTAGAATACAATGTATATTAAGAAGATATTATGTTGTCATCACTGACAACTTAAACTCCCTTCAAGTATCCTATCAATTTGACTCTTTGATCTTTTTCCTGCTTGTGATATCAGTATTTAGCCTTATCCATGTTGAAGCCTATAGAAATCCAAAGAAACCCATGTTGTCACTTCCCCTAAAGAGAGAACTCCGAAGTAATGTATGTAAAGGCTAAAAATCCCTATAATTTATCTACAACAGTGAAGTCAGTACAAGTTGTGCTAGAGTACCTGGAACATAATTGCAAGTACACAATTGTCCCTTGCCCAAAATGGTAAGTGTATATGAAGATGACTCAAGAAATACATTGGATACTAAGTAGATATTGCAGTGTCAGCACTGACTCCCTAAATTCTCTACAAGTGTCCTGTCAACTTGACTCTTCTATCTTTATCCTACTTGTGATGTTAGTATTTAGCCTTTTCTCTCTTCAGGCATATAGGAATCTAAATGGAGGCATTTGGGCAGTTCCTCCATAAGAGAGAACGCTGAAATAATATGTAAATATATACATATATATATATATATATACATATATATGTACATATATATATATATACATATATATATATATATATATAAAGGGTATAAATTCACATATCTTATCTACAGCAGTGAAGTCAGTACAAGATATGCTAGTGTACCTGGAAGATACTTGCAAGTACACTACTGTCAATTACTCCAATTTCCTGCTTGGAAGGTGTATTTGAAGATAACTCACGAGATACAATGTATATTAAGAAGTTATTAAATTGTCACCACTGACACCCTAAACTCTCTACAAGTATCCTATCAACTTGACTCTTACATCTTTATCCTTCTTGTGATATCAGTATGCAGCCATATCCCTGTTCATGCCTATGGTGATCTAAATAAAGGCATTTCAACAGTTCCTATTTAAGACACAACATAGAAGCCATGTATGTAAAAGGTAAAAATCCACATATCTTTTCGACCGCAGTGAAGAGAATACAAGATATGCGAGTGTAGCTGGAAGACACTTGCAAGTACACCATCGTCTGTTGCTCCATTCGCCAACATGGAAGGTGTATTTGAAGAAAACTCAGGAAATACAATGTATACTAAGAAGATATTACATTGTCAACACTGTCTCCCTACGCTCTCTGCAAGTCTCATATCAACTTGGCTGTTCTCTCTTTTGCCTGCTTGTGATATCAGTATTTTACCTTTTCCTAGTTGAGACCTATAGCCATCCAAAGGAATGGTGTTTGTCGCTTACTCTAAAGAGACAACTGTGAAACAATATATGTTAAGGCTGAAAATCCACATATCTTTTCTACAGCAGTGAAGTCAGTACAAGCTATGCTAGAGTATCTGGAAGATGCTTGCTAGTACACAATTGTCCATTCCTCCATTGGCCCACAGGGAAGTTGTATTTGGAGATAACTCAAGAAATACAATATATAATAAGAAGATATTACATTGTCAGCCCTGACAACCTAAACTCTCTACAAGTGTCCTATCAAGTTGACTCTTCTATCTTTTTCCTTTTTGTGATATCAGTATTTAGCCTTTTCACTGTTCAGGCATATAGGAATCTAAATGAAGGCATTTTGGCAGTTCCTGCTTAACAGATGACACTGAAGTAAGATATATATATATATATATATATGTATGTATGTATGTATAAAAGGTTACAAATGATCCACATATATTTTCTACAGCAGTGAAGTCTGTACAAGCTATGCTAGAGTATCTGTAAGGTACATGCTAGTACAAAATTGCCCATTCCTCCATTGGCCAAACTCGAAGGTGTATTTGGAGATAACCCAAGAAATACAGTGTATAATAAGAAAATATTACATTGTCAGCCCTGACACCCTAAACTCTCTACAAGTGTCCTATCAAGTTGAATCTTCTATCTTTATTCTGCTTTTGATATCAGTATTCGGCCTTTTCTCTGTTGAAGCATATAGGAATCTATGTAAAGGCATTTTGCCCGTTCCTCCTTAACAGACAACCCTGAAGTAAGGTACGTAAACGGTGAAAATCCACATATTTTATCGAGAGAAGTGAAAACAATGCAAGGTATTCTAGTGTACCTGGAAGATACTTGCAAGTACCCCATGGTCATTTGCTCCATTCGCCTACTTGAAAGGTGTATTTGAAGATAACTCTAGAATACAATGTATATTAAGAAGATATTATGTCGTCATCACTGACAACTTAAACTCTCTTCAAGTATCCTATCAATTTGACTCTTTGATCTTTTTCCTGCTTGTGATATCAGTATTTAGCCTTATCCATGTTGAAGCCTATAGAAATCCAAAGAAAACCCATGTTGTCACTTCCCCTAAAGAGAGAACTCCGAAGTAATGTATGTAAAGGCTAAAAATCCCTATAATTTATCTACAACAGTGAAGTCAGTACAAGTTGTGCTAGAGTACCTGGAACATAATTGCAAGTACACAACTGTCCCTTGCCCAAAATGGTAAGTGTGTATGAAGATGACTCAAGAAATACATTGGATACTAAGTAGATATTGCAGTGTCAGCACTGACTCCCTAAATTCTCTACAAGTGTCCTGTCAACTTGACTCTTCTATCTTTATCCTACTTGTGATGTTAGTATTTAGCCTTTTCTCTCTTCAGGCATATAGGAATCTAAATGGAGGCATTTGGGCAGTTCCTCCATAAGAGAGAACGCTGAAATAATATGTAAATATATACATATATATATATATATATATATACATATATATGTACATATATATATATATACATATATATATATATATATATATATAAAGTGTATAAATTCACATATCTTATCTACAGCAGTGAAGTCAGTACAAGATATGCTAGTGTACCTGGAAGATACTTGCAAGTACACTACTGTCAATTACTCCAATTTCCTGCTTGGAAGGTGTATTTGAAGATAACTCACGAGATACAATGTATATTAAGAAGTTATTAAATTGTCACCACTGACACCCTAAACTCTCTACAAGTATCCTATCAACTTGACTCTTACATCTTTATCCTTCTTGTGATATCAGTATGCAGCCATATCCCTGTTCATGCCTATGGTGATCTAAATAAAGGCATTTCAACAGTTCCTATTTAAGACACAACATAGAAGCCATGTATGTAAAAGGTAAAAATCCACATATCTTTTCGACCGCAGTGAAGAGAATACAAGATATGCGAGTGTAGCTGGAAGACACTTGCAAGTACACCATCGTCTGTTGCTCCATTCGCCAACATGGAAGGTGTATTTGAAGAAAACTCAGGAAATACAATGTATACTAAGAAGATATTACATTGTCAACACTGTCTCCCTACGCTCTCTGCAAGTCTCATATCAACTTGGCTGTTCTCTCTTTTGCCTGCTTGTGATATCAGTATTTTACCTTTTCCTAGTTGAGACCTATAGCCATCCAAAGGAATGGTGTTTGTGGCTTCCTCTAAAGAGACAACTGTGAAACAATATATGTAAAAGGTGAAAATCCACATATGTTTTGTACACCAGTGAAGTCAGTACAAGCTATGCTAGAGTATCTGGAAGATACTTGCTAGTACACAATTGTCCATTCCTCCGTTGGCCAACTTGGAAGGTGTATTTGGTGATAACTCAAGAAATACAATGCATAATAAGAAGATATTACATTGTCAGCCTTGACACCCTAAACTCTCTAAATGTATCCTATTAAGTTGACACTTCTATCTTTATCCTGCTTGTGATATCAGTATTCAGCCTTTTCTCTGTTGAAGCATATAGGAATCTAAATAAAGGCATTTTGGCAGTTTCTCCTTAACAGACAACACTGAAGTAAGCTACGTAAATGGTGAAAATCCACATATTTTATCAAGAGCAGTGAAAACAATGCAAGGTAATCTTGTGTACCTGGAAGATACTTGGAAGTACACCATTGTCCATTGCTCCATTGGCCTAATTGAAAGGTGTATTTGAAGATAAATCAAGAGATACAATGTATACCAAGAAGATGTTACATTGTCAGCCCTGAAACCCTAAACTCTCTACCAGTGCCCTATCAAGGTTACTCTTCTATCTTTATTCTGCTTTTGATATCAGTATTCATCCTTTTCTCTGTTGAAGAATATAGGAATCTAAGTAAAGTCATTTTGGCAGGTCCTCCTTAACAGAAAACACTGAAGTAAGGTATGTAAACGGTGAAAATCCACATACTTTATCGAGAGCAGTGAAAGCAATGCAAGGTATTCTAGTGTACCTGGAAGATACTTGCAAGTACACCATGGTCATTTCCTCCATTGGCCTACTTGGAAGGTGCATTTGAAGATAACTCTAGAATACAATGTATACTAAGAAGATATTATGTTGTCATCACTGACAACTTAAACTCTCTTCAAGTATCCTATCAGTTTGACTCTTCGATCTTTTAATGCTTGTGATATCAGTATTTAGCCTTTTCCATGTTGAGGCCTATAGAAATCCAAAGAAACCCATTTTGTCACATCCCCTAAAGAGAGAACACTGAAGTAATGTATGTAAAGGCTAAAAATCCATATAACTTATCTACAACAGTGAAGTCAGTACAAGCTGTGCTAGAGTACCTGTTACGTAATTGCAAGTACTCAATTGTCCCTTCTCCCTTGACCAAAATGGTAAGTGTACATGAAGATGACTCAAGAAATCCATTGGATACTAAGTAGATATTTCAGTGTCAGCACTGATTCCCTAAATTCCCTAGAAGTGTCCTGTCAACTTGACTCTTCTATCTTTATCCTGCTTGTGATATCAGTATTTAGCCTTTTCTCTGTTCAGGCATATAGGAATCTAAATGAGGGCATTTTGGCAGTTCCTCCTTAAGAGACAACACTGAAGTAATATGTAAATATATATATATATATATATATATATATATATATGAATAGATAGATAGATAGATAGATAGATACAAAGGGTAAAAATCCACATTTATTATCTATAGCAGTGAAGTCAGTACAAGCTATGCTAGTGTACCTGGAATATACTTGCAATTACACTACTGTCAATTTCCCCATTGGCCTACTTGGAATGTGTATTTGAGGATAACACACGAGATACAATATATACTAAGAAGTTATTAAATTGTCACCACTGACACCCTAAACTCTCTACAAGTATCCTATCAACTTGACTCTTCTATCTTTATCCTGCTTGTGATATCAGTATGTAGCCATATCCCTGTTGAGGCCTTTGGTGATCTAAATAAAGGCATTTCAACAGTTCCTCTTTAAGAGACAACATTGAAATCATGCATGTAAAAGGTAAAAAAACACATATCTTTTCGACAGCAGTGAAGAGAACACAAGATATGCGAGTGTAGCTGGAAAACACTTGCAAGTACACCATCGTCCATTGCTCCATTGGCCAGCATGGAAGGTGTATTTGAAGAAAACTCAGGAAAAACAATGTATACTAAGAAGATATTACATTGTCAACACTGTCTCCCAACGCTCTCTGCAAGTCTCATATCAACTTCACTCTTGTCTCTTTTTGTGCTTGTTATATCAGTATTTTGCCATTTCCTAGTTGAGGCCTAGAGCCATCCAAAGGAATGATGTTTGTGGCTTCCTCTAAAGAGACAACTGTGAAACAATATATGTAAAGGGTGAAAATCCACATATGTTTTGTACAACAGTGAAGTCGGTACAAGCTATGCTAGAGCATCTGGAAGATGCTTGCTAGTACACAATTTTCCATCTCTCCATTGCCCCACAGGCAAGTTGTTTTTGGAGATAACTCAAGAAATACAATATATAATAACAAGGTACTACATTGTCAGCCCTGAAAACCTAAACTCTCTATAAGTGTCCCATCAGGTTGACTCTTCTATCTTTATCATGTTTTTGATATCAGTATTTAGCCTTTTCCCTGTTCAGGCTTATTGGAATCTAATTGAAGGAATTTTGGCAGTTCCTGCTTAACAGACGACACTGAAGTAATATGTAAATATATATCTATATCTATATCTATATATATAGGGTAAATATCCACATATATTATCTACAGCAATGAAGTCAGTACAAGCTATGGTAGAGTATCTGGAAGGTACATGCTAGTACACAATTGTCCGTTCTTCTGTTGGCCAACATGGAAGGTGTATTTGGAGATGACTCAAGATATACAATGCGTAATAAGAAGATATTACAATGTCAGCCCTCACACCCTAAACTCTGTACAAAGTGTCACCTCTTCAAGTTAACTCATCTATTTTTATCCTGATTGTGATATCAGTATTTAACCTTTTGCCCTGTTGAGGCATATAGGAATCTAAATAAAGGCATATTGGCAGGTCCTACTTAACAGACAACACTTAAGTAAGGTACGTAAAGGGAGAAAATCCACATAATTTTTCGAGAGCAGTGAAAACAATACAACGTATTCTAGCGTACCTGGAAGATACGTGCAAGTACATCATTGTCAATTGCTCCATTGGCCTACTTGGAAGGTATATTTGAAGATAACTCAAGAGATACAATGTATACTAAGAAGATATTATGATGCCATCACTGACACTTTAACTCTCTTCAAGTATCCTATCAATTTGACTCTTCGATCTTTTTCCTCCTTGTGATATCAGTATTCAGCCTTTTCCCTGTTGAGGCCTATAGAAATCCAAAGAAACCCATTTTGTCAGTTTCCATAAGGAGGGAACTCTGAAGTAATATATGTAAAGGCTAAAAATCCATATAACTTATCTACAACAGTGAAGACAGTACAAGCTGTGCTAGAGTACCTGGAACATAATTGCAAGTACACAATTGTCCCTTGTCCCTTGACCAAAATGGTAAGTGTATATGAAGATGCCTCAAGAAATACTTTGGATACTAAGTAGATACTACATTGTCAGCACTGACTCCCTAAATTCTCTACAAGTGTCCTGTCAACTTGAATCTTCTATCTTTATCCTGCTTGTGATATCAGTATTTAACCTTTTCCCTGTTGAAGCATATAGGAATCTAAAAGAAGGCATTTTGACAGTTCCTCCTGAAGAGACAACACTGAAGTAAGGTACGTAAACGGTGAAAATCCACATATTTTATCGAGAGCATTGAAAACAATACAAGGTATTCTAGTGTACCTGGAAGATACTTGCAAGTACAATATTGTGAATTTCTCCAATGGCCTAAATGGAGGGTGTATTTCAAGATAACTCAAGTGATACAACGTATACTAAGAAGATATTAAATTGTCACCACTGACACCCTAAACTCTCTACCATTATCCTATCAAATTGACACTTCTATCTTTATCCTCCTTGTGATATCAGTATATAGCCATTTCCCTGTTGAGGCCTATGGGGACCTAAATAAAGGCTTTTTACCAGTTCCTATTTAAGAGAAAACATTGAAGTCATGTATTAAAAGGTAAAAATCCACATACCTTTTCGACAGCACTGAAGACAATACAAGATATGCGAATGTAGGTGGAAGACACTTGCAAGTACACCATCTTCCTTTGCTCCATTGGCCAACATGGAAGGTGTATTTGAAGATAACTCAGGAAATACAATGTACACTATAAGATATTACATTGGCAACATTGTCTCCCTATGCTGTCTGCAAGTCTCATATCAACTTGACTCTTCTGTCTTTTTCCTGCTTGTGATATCTGTATTTTGCCTTTTCCTAGTTGAGACCTATAGCCATCCAAAGGAATGGTGTTTGTCGCTTCCTCTAAAGAGACAACTGTGAAACAATATATGTAAAGGGTGAAAATCCACATATCTTTTCTACAGCAGTGAATTCAGTACCAGATATGCTAGAGTATCTGGAAGATACTTGCTAGTACACAATTCTCCATTCCTCCATTGGCCAACATTGAAGGTGTATTTGAAGATAACTCAAGAAATACAAAGTATAATAAGAAGATATTACTTTGGCAGCCCTGACACCCTGAATTCTCTACAAGTGTCCTGTCAACTTGACTCTTCTATCTTGATCCTGCTTGTGATATCAGTATATAGCCATTTCCCTGTTGGGACATATGGGGATCTAAATAAAAGCTTTTTAACAGTTCCTATTTAAGAGAAAACATTGAAGTCATGTATGTAAAAGGCAAAAATCCACATATCTTTTCGACCGCAGTGAAGACAATACGGGATATGCGAATGTAGCT
>JAJHZJ010000486.1:80541-173085 GCA_023548195.1 Bettongia penicillata ogilbyi | reverse complement strand
TCAGGGGTAGGAAACCTGTGGCTTTCCAGGTCCTTGGGTACATACTTTTAAATGAGTCCTAGTTTTACAAAACAAATACTTTTCTTAAGGGGATTTGTTGTGTGAAGTTTAGATTCAATCAAAATGTTGCACTTGAGTATCTAGAGGCCACAGGTGGCCTAGAGTCCACAAGGACTCCAACTCTGATAGGCCCTGCCCTATTATGACATTCTAGGATTTTCTATCTTTTAAGTTGATTTTAAAAAATTAATATGCTACTTATATAGCTTTATAATACAGTGATTCAAAAGTACAAAGATGATTCATTTCTAATCCTTTCCAACTCAAAACCCCACTTTAAAAAAATGCTCTGTAGTAATCAGCAATCATAGTGTATCCATACCTGACTTACCCAATCATGGTTCTGCATGAAATTACTTTCCTGGTTCTCATTTTTCTCTTATCCATATAAGAAATGGTTTCCATGTTCTCTCCTGGGCTTTGTGTTGAAGAACCTAAGTTTTAATTTAGAACAACAACAAAGAGCTGATATAAATTTTATTGATATAAAGGTTTTTTATCACTTTATAAGTATTTTTGGATGACCTTTTCTAAATTATCCTTTCCTTTTGCCCTTACCTTCATCCACTGGAGAAGGAAAACATAAATTATTTTTTAACTGCTTCCTGTCAATCATTTTATGTTTACAAAGAGGCATATGAGTTCTCAAGATGGACAGCCAGGTGACATAGAGCTTAGAACTCCAGAAGTCAGAAAGGCCTGAGTTCAAATCAGGCCTCAGAGAATGACTAAGTGTGTGGCCCTGGACAAGTCACTTAATCCTTTTTTACCTCAGTTTCCTCAAGTATAAAATGAAGATGATAAGAGCACCTACTTCACTTGGTAACATTACAAATGTAAAATGATATCATATTTACCAAGCACCTTGTAAATGCTCTGAGCTATCTTTATTCTGGTGACTCTTCCATCTCTGAAATTCTGAGGTGTTAGGGCTACTCCTATTTGTCACCTTCTATGTTCTTATTTCTGATATCCTTCTTCCCAGTTCTCATATTCTCATCCATGTGGGTACCACCAAGCCTGCCTATGATCCAATTGCCTGTGACAATGTATTTTCTCAGGTTCTGAACCTCTTCTACTTTCCTGATATAATATTCCTTCCCATCTCATTCTCTTGGGCCTCATCCAGATTAAACTTTTTTGCTCTCTGTCTGCATTTTCTCATCTTTAACATGTGACAAACAATAGCCCCAATCATACAGAATTACTGTGGGATCATATAAGAAAACAGATAGAAAGTATTTCACAAACTTCACAAGTTAGATTAAAGTTGATGATGACAATACACAATTCAGAATTCATTTTACATTATTGACTAGAGTAGAGTCTTGAGGTTAAGGCTAAGAAAGACTTTGAGCACATTGTGGAAGCATACAGGAGGGAGGACCAAGATATAGAAGCAAAAGCAGAGACCCACCTGAGCTCTTCCAAATTCCCCTCCAAATAATGCTAAAATAATGCCTCAAATTGAATTCTGAAGAGACAGGCCCAACAAAAGGATGGGGTGAAACAATTTTCTCGTCAAAGACAACTTAGAAGGTCAAAAAGAAATGTCTGTCTCATTGGGGTTAGATTGGAGCCCAGCCCAGCATATAACTCAGTTGAAGGTCTTTGGAGAGGCTGAATTGGTGGTGCTAGGGGCTTCCAGAGTTATCAATTCACAGTAAAGATAATTAAATAGAAGCATTGCTATTCTACAGACAAAGAAAGACATTAAATAGATTGGGTAGGGCAATTATATGGTCAGATATGTATTTAAAATTACTTTAGCCATCTGTGCTTTCTCTCTTCCTTTCCATCTCCTGGTTTCCCTATTTCAAGTCTCAGCTAAAGTTCCATGTTCTGCAATAATACAAATGGTCAGAAGGAGATTAAAGTGAACTCTTTGCTGGCACTGAAAGCAGGACTTTGTTCCATTGCCAATAAAAAAAGTACTAAATTCCTGTCCCAGGTCAAGGGGGAGCACTAGTAATAATGAGGACAATAGTCACACTTCCATGGTGGAAAAGATGCTTGTGTTTGCCCACAGACTAGAGCATGAGCCAGGAAAGCAGTGATGACACCTCTCCTTACATCATACCCCCTCGAAAGAACTAAAAACTTACAGACATCCAGAACTACCTCAGAAAAGAGTAGCATGAAAAACCTGAAGCTTTGGATAGTGTCCCCACCATGTTGATAGCACAGCCCAAGTTTAACACACAGTTAAAAGTCAAGAAACGGGTTGGAAAAAGGAGCAAATACATAAGAACCCAACCACAGAAAGTTCTTACGGTGACAGAGAAAATCAAAACTCAAACATGGAAGAACAAGACACAGTCAAATCTGCTTGAACCAAAGCCTTGTGAAAAAAGTTAATTACCTCTTGTCAAAATAGAATTCCTGAAGAGATCAGAAAGTTTTTTTTACGTCAAATCAAAAAGGTAAAGGAAAAATTGTGGATAAAGGAGAATGATGCAAGAAAAATATAAAGAAAAGTCAATAGCTCAATAAATGAGGCAAAAAAATACTGAAGAAAATAATACCTTAAAAAAACCCAAAATTGGCCAACTGGTAAAAGAGGCACAAAAATATTTTTGAAGGGAAGAACTCCTTATAAAGGAGAATTAGCTAAATGGAAAAAGAAGGTACAAAAACTCACTGAAGAAAATAACTCCTTCAAAATTAAAACTGGGCAAGTGGAAGCTAATGAACTCCTTGAGACATCAAGCAATAATTAAGTGAAATCAAAGAATGAAAAATAGAAAAAATATGAAATGCCTCATTGGAAAAACAACTGACTTATAAAACAGATCAAGGAGAGATGATTTAAGAATTATTAAACTACCTGAAAGTGATGAACAAAAAAGAGCCTAGATTTCATCTTTTAAGAAATTATCCAAAAAAAAAGCTGCACTGATATCCTGGAACCAGTAGGCCAAAAAGAAATTAAAAGAATTCACCAATCACCTCCTGAAAGGGACTCCAAAATAAAAAAAAAAAACTGCAGGAATATTATAGCCAAAAAGAAATTAAAAGAATTCACCAATCACCTCCTGAAAGGGACTCCAAAATAAAAAAAAAAACTGCAGGAATATTATAGTCAAATTTCAGAGCTCCCTGGTCAAAAAGAAAATACTGCAAACAAGCAAAGAAACAATTCAAATATTATGGAGTCACATTCAGGATAACACAAGATTTAGCAGTTCAAATATTAATGAATCAGAAGTCCAGGAATGTGATATTTCAGAAGGTAAAGAAGCTTGGATTACAATCACAAATCACTTATGAACAAAAAAATGAGCATAATTTTTAGGCGGAAAATGAATATTTAGTAAAATAGGGGGATTTCAAGCATTGATAAAAGAAAACCTGAGCTGAAGAGAAAATTTCAATTTTAAACTTAAGACTCAAGAGAATTATAAAAAGTTAAACAGGAAATAGAAATCATTAGGGATTCAATTATATTGAACTGTTTACATTCTGATACAGTAAGATGATACTAGTAACTGCTAAGAACTTTATCATTATTAAGGCAACTAAAAGGAAACGTAAAGGAAATCTAAGGAATACTTCCTTAGAAGTATAAGTTTAATTAAGTCTTAATAATAGTTGAGTTTGAGAACTTGCTTTTCTCTTTGTTCTTTCTTTCTCCTTCCTTTTTCCCCATGTTTTCTTTCTCTTCACTCCACTATTTGGTAAATATTTTATTTGCCTCCATAGTCCCCTGTCTTCCCTACCAATACAGAAAGATGTTTTCTGTATTAAAAATATCAATTCTAAAATGATTTTTCATTGATAGGTTCTAGAAATGTAATCATTCCTACACTTAACATGAACTGATACTGAGTTGCATCCTTCATTTTTGAAGAAGATCATGACATCAGAAAAATGATAACATGACTTGCATTTGACTTTGAGTGAGGGAGGTCTGTGAAAGGTCATCAGCCTCACTTTCTTCTCCTGAGTCATCTGGATCCAGTGACCAAATATTCATCAGGATAACTGGAGATGGCCCAGAATGCAAAGAGAGACCTTGAACTTTTTCTCCTAAGGCGTATTCAGGTACTCACTTTGAGTGAGGTGGCTCCCATTCAGTGAATAGGCCTCTTTAAGAAGTAATCAGGGAATGACCCCTTTAATGAGCAAAAGAAAAAAATCAAAAAGAAAAAAAATCAAGTAAACCAAGCTTGGAGGGAAAGAGCAGCATCCAATATTGATAATCACTCTTAAGCCAGGAGGGTCCAGAGAACAGTCATTAAGTGGCGTTTGTGGAGGAACCTACTGTTGTCCAATCTATGAGCTTCAGAGTACACTGGGTTTAAGGTTTTGGGAAAGAAAGAAAGAAAGAAAGAAAGAAAGAAAGAAAGAAAGAAAGAAAGAAAGAAAGAAAGAAAGAAAGAAAGAAAGAAAGAAAGAAAGAAAGAAAGAAAGAAAGAAAGAAAGAAAGAAAGAAAGAAAGAAAGAAAGAAAGAAAGAAAGAGAAAGAAAGAAAGAAAGAAAGAAAGAAAGAAAGAAAGAAAGAAAGAAAGAAAGAAAGAAAGAAAGAAAGAAAGAAAGAAAGAAAGAAAGAAAGAAAGAAAGAAAGAAAGAAAGAAAGAAAGAAAGAAAAAGAAAGTGGAAAGAAATCTAGCCAGTAAACTCAAAGTTAACATTTATCCTTTTATGAAAGTCCTCCAAGGTGGGGGAAGATAAATTACTGTCAAGGCAGCCCATGCTGTGTTGGATACCTTTTGAATAGCTTCAATTATTAAGAAGTTTTTCCTAGCAAGAAGCATAAATTTCATCTTTGTAACTTTCACTTATTACTCCTAGCATTGTCCTTTCAAGCCAAACTGGACAAGTCAAATCCTTTCTTCATATGCTAGATCTCCAGATACCTGATGAAAGCTGAAATTCCCATCCCTCCCAAGGCTTTTCTTCTCCTTAATAATGATCCATAAACTCCCTTAACCAATCCTCATGATATGAATTCAAAGTTCTTTACCAACCTGTTTTCCTTCCTCTAGAAACTTTCTAGCTTATTAATATCCTTCTCAAACCATGATGCCCATAACTTAATATAATAATCCCTAAGGGGTCTGTTGAACTTATTTTTTCGAGTTGTTTTTTCCATAAATACTAGACCTGGAATAGGCAAGAAGTCTTGACTGTGTCAAGAATGACATACCCCCTCCCACCCCATATGACACAATTTGTTGTTTGTACTTCAAGTTGGACTCCCTGTGTGTCCTTGGGAGTCAAGACAGGTATCTGTAAGTCTGCATCAGACTGAGAAACGGTTTTTGCAGCTGGGACCCTTGTAGATAAGTAGACCATCATATCTTCAAGGTCTAGCAGTTCCCAAGGGAAAAGAATATTGCTTTTGCCATTGTACTTATTCTTGATTTCTCTTCCTCTTCAGAAGGGTAGTGGTTCTTTTCTCCTCCCCTATGACTTCCCCTTTTCCCAGTAATTTAAATACCAAGGCTTTCCCTATACTGCTAGGTTCTCACACCCATGTATCTTGCCCTTACAATAAATCCAGCTGCAAAGCATGTCTCATGGACATGGGATATTGTTTTTGATTAATATAGATTAGATGAAGTCTGAGAGGGGTTACTTTCTTATCCTTGGAAACTATGTTTCTTTAAACGCAATCCAAAAATTCATTCACTTTTTTTGTCTATTTCATTACAGTACTGACTCAAATTGAACCCAAATCCACTAAACCACTAATACCCTTGGATTTTTTTCTGAACCCCTAACTGATGAAGGTTGGAATGGAGGGGATGACACCCCCCCCCCCAAAGACCACAGTACAAGGGCAGGTCATGAGTCACCTGGAATGAATTCGTGGACTTAAGCATTCTTGAGGTCAAGGTAAAGATTTATTATGCATTTCAGCAGGCAAGACTTTTAGGAAGCCTGAAACCTTAGTGGAGAATAGGTAGAGTTTATATAGGACATTGCATGGCAAAACGCTAGGTGATTCAGGATGGAATTAGGGATTGGTTAAGGAGTGATTAGTTCTTAAAGGAACATGCACTTTTGGTATCTACTGTGTAGGTATTTTACCCAGGAAATAGCCCAAAGTGGGAGAGGCAGTGACATGGAAGTGTGGTTTTAGGCCTGAAATGCCACTAAATCAACTAATGATTGGGACTGACTAAGGAATACCATGCTGCTCTCACCAATGTCTTTTTAGACCAGATAAATGTAAAAGAGTACATATATACATACATATATATATATATATATATATATATATATATATATATGTCTAAGTTTAAGATACATATGATTGGTCAGTGAGTAGTAAATGTCATTATGACCCATTACACAGCCTGTTCAGCCAGTACACAGCTGGTTCAAACTAATAAGTTCTATAGGTGGCTGGCTACTGTAACAGGAAGGGAGATAACGGTTGTTGCTGGGGCAAGCTGTTCTTGGGCTGGTGAGAAACTGCATGAGACAGTGTTTTGAGGCTAGGGAGAAATGTGAATTTTAGAGAGAAATGTGATTTTAGAATTGGGGGTCAAGCACCCCATCACTAACTAGAGTTCCTTCATCTTGTCCTGTGAAATTGATATTTCTTCTAATTCTTTCACTTGACTCTATTGAATTTTAGCTTATAAGCTGTTCTTTGATTGGCCACAAAAGATGAATAAAATATATAATTTCAATAATTACATGAAATTGAAAAAAATGCTTAAAAACAGTATCAATGCAGCTACGATAAAAGGAGAAAACTTTGATTCTGCAAGAAATTATTTGTATTAAATATTACAGATAGAGGTTTTGTATACAAAATATGCTGGGTACTAGTATAAACATATAAACGCAGCACTTTTCCCCAATGGATAAATACTTGAATGATATAAACAAAAGTTCTTGAAAAAAGATTTGTAATTTCTTTGCAATCATATGAAAATTGCTTCCAAAAACTAATGAAAAATACAACGTAAATCAAAACAGTTCGAGATTTCTTTCCACATTCAGCTAATCAGCAAGAACAACGAGAAGAGAATAGTCAATTTTGAAATTACTGTTGAAAGACAAGCACACTAATACTCTAACTGTTGGTAGAGCCATGAACTGATTTAGACCTTGTGGAAATCAATTTGGAGTTACGTTAAGAAGGAAAGAAAATATGTTACAAAATATACATACTTTTTGATCTGGATCATAATTTTTCTAGTCATTTTTATTCTGGCCAAAGGAGTCTGAACCCCTAATGCTCTGGCAACTCCCATCAAACCCTATGATATTATCAGACATTCTGGTCACGGAATATGCAACAGACTTGATTACTGGCTATGAATCCAGTGAAAACTAGATATGATTATGTTTAGATATTTTAGGGAAAAAAGATATCTATAATTTTTAATCACAAAGTTAGAACAAAAATGAGATTTAATGCGAAAAATAAATTTACAGACACCAGGATCAAAGTTATTTAAGGAAGAGGTATGAAATAGAATGGATAGACTGAGTAAGCCTCAGAGAAGAACTGGGTTCTTTAACTGGCCCTGACACATAATGTATATGTGATCCTGGGAAAGTCAGTTTTACTAAACAATTGTCTATCTACATTGTAGAGGAAATATTGTAATGGAGACTTCCCTATAACAACAAAATCATAGGTCCAAGAAAAACAAAAATAAAATCTATTCTATTAACATCTATCAACATGTAATAAAATATATGGTGGATACAAAAAATTCCTTTGCTAGCACTTATCATGGCCATATTAAATTACTTTGTATATGTACATCAAAAAGCTATATGCACAAAGATCTGCTAAAAAAGAAAATGGAAGCTTTGAATAAAACAATTATTTGGAAAAGAGAAAGAAACAGAACCATGTGAGCAAATGGCCAATATGATCAGCAAAAAAAAGACACAACTGAATAGAAGATGTGAACCATAAACAAGGATTGTGAATGGTTGTTGTGTTCATCCTTCGTTGCCTAAGGAGACCATGCCATCAGAGAAATGATGACATGCACTTGACTTTGTTTTGAGTGAGAGAGGGCTGTGCAAGATCACCAGCCTCACTTCTCTTCCTGAGCCATCACTGATACTGAGTGGAGTGAGAAGAACTAAGAGGGTATTGTACACAGTAACAGCAACATTGTGCAAAGATCAACATTGACAGATTTGACTCTTCTGAGCAGGACAATGATCTAAGACAAATCCAAAAGACTCATGATGGAAAATACTATCCACATCAATAGAAAGAACTGTGGATTCTGAATGCAGATGGAAGCATACTATTTTCATCTTTAAAAAATTTTTTCTTTATTCTTTCTCTTTCTTTTTCCCTTTTGTTCTGTTTCCTCCTTCATATGACTAATATATAGACATGTTTAATATGATTGTACATGTATAACCTATAGTAGATTGTTTCCTGTCCTGGCTGGGAATGGTGTGAGGGAGGGAGAAAAAATGTATGGAATTCAAAATCTTATAAAAGTGAATGTTGAAAACTTTCTTTACATGTAATTGGAAAAAATAAAACAGTATTATTTAAAAAGTAATAGAGTCATTTCTATTCCTTGTGATAATAGTGGGGAATATGTAGCTACCTCCTTTCAGAAATAATGTTTAGACCACTTGATCTCACTGGCCTGGTGGCTAATTCTAAAGATATTTGTGACATGTAAGAGAGTATGGACTTAGGAGACTTCCAGGCAAATATAAAAAAAAAATGTTTAACAAGAGAGGCTACAGAGTAAAGTTGAAGTGAGGGTTTTTATGCCTAACTATGGGGAAGTGTCCTCTCTGAAACTTATAATAATTGGCATTGTTCTGAGAGTGCAGCCAAATAGCAAAACAGAATCCATAGGTTAAGCCTTATAATGTAGTTGAAGAAAATGCATAAAGGGCAGAATCTAGAATAGATACCTTGTAAGCTTCCATTGACAGCTTGAGAACCATTCAACTACCAGAAAGCCATAGTCAAAAGGAGGGCTGGAGAGCATATTTCAAGAAATTATCATGGGAAACTCCCCTGATATCTTGGAATCAGAGGGCAAAATTGGTATCGAAAGAATGTACACCTAAGGAAAGAGATCCCAAAGCAAAAACTCCAAGGAGCAGTATAGCCAAATTTAAGAACTATCAGATCAGGGAAAACATACTATCACAATCAGGATTACACAGGAATTGGTAGCTGCAACATTAAAGGCTTGGAAGTCATGGAACACGATATTCGGGAAGGCAAAGTAGCTAGAATCACCAAGAATCACATATCCAGCCAAATTAAGCATAATGCATCAAGGGAAAATTGGTCATTCATTGAAATAGAAGGATTTTAAGCCTTCATTAGGAAAAGACAAGAAGTAAACCAAAAATTTGACCTCCAATATCAAGACCCAAGAAAAACATAAATAGGTAAAAAGGGCAAAGAAAACATAAGGCATTCAATAGAGCTAAACTATTTTTATCCCTACATGGGGGGGATAGTGTTTGTAATTCTTAAAAATTGTATCACTAATAGTACAGCTAGAAGGAATATACATAGACAGAGGGTATGGGTATAAGATGAATATTTGGAAATGACATAAAAAATTAAGGGATGGCAAAGAGGAGTACAATGGGAGCATGTCACATGAAGAGGAATAAAAGACTTTTATAGTGGAGAGAAGAAGATGGGAGGGTGGGTGATGAGCATCACTTTAATTTTACTCTCATCAGTATTGACTCAAAGAAGGAATCATGTAAAAAAAACAGTTGAATATAGAACTATCCTACCCAACAGGGAAATGGGGGGGAGGAGATCAAGAAAAAATGAAGGTTTGGGGACTGACAGAAGAGATGGCAGATCAGGGGAGGTGGTAGACAGAAGCAAAAGACTAGTGAGGAGGGAAAGGGTAAAAGGAGAGGACAGACTGGAAGAAAAAAAAGATGGAGCGAAATAGGTAGTAATCATAACTATGAATTTGAGTGGGATGAACTCTCTCATAAAATGGAATTGGATAGCAGAATGGATTAAAAACCAGAATTCTACAATATGTTGCTTACAAAAACAAAATAAAAAAAAACTTGAAGCACAAAGACACACACAGATTAAAGACAAGAGCCTGGGGGAGAATCTATTATACTATATAAAGTAAAAGCAACAACAACAAAAACAACAACAGGGGCAGCAATACTGATCTCAAAGTAAAAGCAAAAACACATTTAATTAAAAGAGATAAGCAAAGAAACAATATCTTGCTTTTTAGCAAAGACCTTTTCGTCCTATAGACAATGAAGCAATATCAATATTAAACGTATATGTTCCAAGTGGTATATGATACAAATTCTTAAAGGAGAAGTTGAGTGAGTTATAGGAAGGAATAGACAGCAAACGTATACTAATAAAGACCTCAACTTTCTCCTCTAAGAACTCAAAAAATCCAACCAAAAGATAAACAAGAAATAAACTAAGGAGGTAAATAGAATAATAGAAAAGTTAAATGTGACAGACCTTTGGTATGATTTTGACATAAAGGTTGATACCATAAGAAAATTAGAAGAGCAAACAATAGTCTACCTGTCAGATTTATGAGGTGGGAAAGAATTCCCCAAACATGAAATAGATCTGATTATGTTAAATTAGGAAGCTTTTGTACAAACAAAATCAATATAATCAAGATGAGAAGAAAGGCAGAAAGATGGGAAACAATTTTTATAGCAAGTGTCTCTGATAAAGGCCTCATTTCTCACATGTATAGAGAATTGAGTCAAATTTACAAGAATACAAGTCATTTCCCAATTGATAAATGGTCAAAAGATTTGAACAGGCAGTTTTCAGATGAAGAAATTCAGGCTATCCATAGGCACGTGAAGAAGTGTTCTAAATCACTTTTGATTAGAGAAATGCAAATTATTGGAACCATGCCAAGGGGCAGGCAAACTGTAAATACCCTTTGAGCACTACGATGCGAGCATAAAAAAGAGGAAAGGACCCATATATGCAAAAATATTTATAGCAGCTCTTTTCATGATGGCAAAATATTGGAAACCGTGGGGATGCCCTTTAATTGGAGAATGGCTGAACAAGCTGTGGCACATGATTGTAATGGAATACTATTGTGAAATAATAAATGATAAACAAGCAGATTTTAGAAAATCTGGGAAAGACTTGTACAAAATGGTGCAAAAGTGAAATGAGCAAAACTTGGAAAACATTGTACACAGTGTCAGCAACACTGTGTGATATTCAACTACGAATGAATCAGCTCTTCTCAGCAACACAATGATCCAAGGAAAGTACAAAGGATTCACAAAGTGAAATGCTATTCATATCCAGATAAAGAACTGATGGACTCTGAGTGCAGATCAAAGAATTCTGTCACTCACTCTTTTCTTTCTCATTTTTTTTTTCATTTTGATTTGTTTGTTCTTTCACAATTGTGACTCATATGGAAATAATTTTACATGATAGCACATGAATAAACTGTAGCAAACTGCTTACCATTTTAAGAAGAGGGGAGAGGAGGGAGGAAGGGAGAAAAATCTAGAACTCAAAACCTTGTAAAAATGAATGCCAAAAATTTTCATGACATGTAACTGGGGAAAAATAAAATAGTACTAAAATAAACACAAAAAAATAAAAGGCAAAAACTTGAAAATTAAATGAAAAAAGAAATAAAGAACAGTTTTAATAACTGAAATGTTATTCAGTGTACATGACTAGGCCATGCCAATAATGAAAATTACAGTACTCCTAGAGTCAATTTACCATTTCAATGCTACAGCAAAGATACAATAAAATGTATACTCAATAGAACTCATTAAAATAACAACAACACTCATGGGGTGAAGGCATAAAATATCAAGGGAAATGAAAAAAAAGTTAAGAATGAACAGTCTTGTGCTTTGAACTCATCATCAAAATATTTGATACTGGTTAAAAAGTAGAGAAGCTGATAAATGAAACCGACTGGTCAAGGAAAAACCTGCAAAAATGAAACTACATATCTGATGATTTATAGGCCTAAAAACAAAAACAACTTAGAAATGAAGTCCCTTTTTGATAATTACTGTTGGGCTAACTAGAAAACAATCATAAATCAGGGTTAAAACAACAACTTACATATTCCACAATAAATTCTAAATGCATGTCACCTTAATATTGAGGATCATGTCATTAAAAATTTTAGAAAAAAAGGACATCTACCTTTCATAGCTCTATGTTGAAGGTATATTCTTACAAAGTACACACATGCCAGAACACAGATTCTTTTATCATAGAACTAATAGCTTAATCAGGGCTTCTTCATAGCATTAATTATTTAATCCAGAGTTAAGTTAAAAACTACTGGACTGAGGGGACAACCTGTTCTGACTCTTGCAAAAAAAAATGACAATACTTGGAGGAGAGCCATTCTTTCTGCAGATAGTCTTGACGAAGTTTGTCTTTTATATTAATGGCTTCATCTCACAATTAACCTTTTTCAATGACAAACCAGATGATTCTGGGAGAGCATTGAGATGTTTGAACAATGGGGTTCCAACTAAGTTATCCTACACCTTCCCTTTTTTTTTTTTTTTTTTTTTTTTTTGGCATCTTCCAATACAGGAGAAAATTATGTTCAGAACAGCCATCTAGTGGTATGATACCCTTTTTGCATCTGTGGATGGAAACATTCTTAGAACTCCAATTCCTGACTCTTTAGGATAGAACAAAGGCATAAATACCATTCACAGTGTTACCTGAAAATACAGATCTCCAGTTAGAGAGTAGATTCTTACCCTTTTTTCTTACCCTTTTTTTGTAGATTAAAATAGCACTAGGGAACTGCCACTCCCTTCAGACATACTTATATTTGTATGAAGTATTTTTTATACATAAAACTCTCATGGTAGCTATATCAGGAGATAGAAAAGAGTGGTTTACAGAGGATTTATGGCACATATATGATAATGTAGAAGTGGAACATTTTTTTTTATAAAGTGGTCTGAGGATCTTAGAAGCATAGATTTGGACCTGGAAGAGACCCAAGAGGTCATCTGAACCAATCATTTTACAGAAGAAAGACTGAGGCCAAGAAAGGTGAAGGGACTCTTTCAAGGTTCCCCACATAGTAGTTGGAATCATAAGGATTTTGTCAGTGCCCCAGTGTCACAGTCCCCAGTGATCTTGCCCAGAATTCTCTTGGGCTACTTGCTGAAAACCTTGGTGGCTAGAATCCCAGTGGCAGCATCAAGATATAGTAGTAAAAACTTCAACCACTTCTGAAAAACAGTAATACCTCATGTTGTTATAGAATTTTGAGATGCATTATCCTCAACAGTTCTGTGAGGCAGGCGATTCAAGCATTGTCACTTCATTTAGCAGATAAGTAAACAATTTGGTACCTTGGAGAGTACCCAGCCTGGAGTCAGATGACCTGGATTCACATCTCAGAGCTGCCTTTTGCTGCTAGTGTAACCACAAGCAAAGAATTTCCCCTTCCTGGGCTTCAATTTCCTCCTTCAGTAAATGAAGGGATTGAACAAGGTGATCTCCTAAATACTTTTCAGCTCTAATTCTCTTTCTAAACTGAACTTCAAGAAGATCATGTAATGTACCTCTCATAGGTGTTCCCTCAGAACTGCCTCAACAGGGCAGCAGTGAAGCATCCAGCCTCAGCATAGAATGCAATCTGTTAGCCTCAGAACCCCAGTAAAACAGATTTCACTTGACCAGGCCAGCCTAGTGTAGCGGGCAAGCTGCAAGCACCTGAAGCTCCAGCACGGAAAGCCAGTGACCAGGTATCCAGCATAAGAAGCTTGGGATAGTGACCCCTGTGCCACATGAACAGAGCTCACTTTTACAAGTCATTAAATAGGCTAAAAATGAGTAGGAAAGTAAAGAGACCTGACCATAGAAAGCTGCTATGGCAACAGGGAAGATGGAAACGCAAACTCAAAGGGGACAACAATGGCAAAATATCTACATATAGAACCTCAAAGAGGAATATGCTTTGGTCTAAAGCCCAAAAAGTCATCTTGGAAGAGCTCAAAGTGAGCTTAAAAATCTAGTAAGAAAAAAAGAAGAAAAATTGGGAAAAGAAGTAAGAATTATGAAGGTGAATTATGAAATGAGTCAACACCTTGAAAAAGGCAGTACAAAAAAATTGACTGAAGAAAACTTCTTTAAAAAATAGAATTGCCAAATGAGGGGAAAAAATACACTGAAGAAAACAACTCCTTTAAAAGTGGAATTGGCCAGAGGGGTGGAGCCAAGATGGCAGACTAGAAGGACACACTTACATAGGGTCCTCCCCACAGCCCATAAAATACCTGTAGAGAGGGACTCTCAACAAATTTTGGAGCAGCAGAAGTGGAGAACAACAGAGGGGAGGAGATTTCCAGCCCATGGTGACCTGAAAGGCCCATGGAAACATCGGTTGCGCCAGACATGGAGCAGAGCACAGAGGCGAGCACAGAGCCCAGCCCAGCCTTGGCCGCAGTAGGATAAGACTCTGGGAGGACGACACCTCGGGGGCAGAATCTCCAGTTGCAGAAACATGTCCTCAGATCTCTCAGCCCACAGGCGAAAAAAGTCAGTGGTGGGGTTTTATCAGCTGGCCAGGAAGGGAGAAGGGCTTTCCAACAGCTCCTGCAGCAGGCAGAAACCACAGAGCCAGCACAGCAGCCCCTATGGAAGCTCCATTGTTGGAGCGTAAAAATCCCTGGGGACACTGAAGAGCTGAGTCCTACCTCAGCCCTGGGTGGAAGCCCTGGCTGAGCTGGTCTTTGTCTCATACTGAATGGTGGCCCTACCCATCCAGCATATCTGAAAATAAGCCCCCAGTGCTGACTTGGGAAATGGAGGCCAGGTGGCTGTAGAGAGGTATCTGCTAAGATTCTGAACACGAAAATCCCCTTCTGCATCCAGAGCAGTACACACTTGATCATGCCATATTGGAAGAACTGAGATCTCACGGATTCCCAAAGTATACCCTACTCTTGACAAAGGACCCAAAAGTCAAGGGACTGGTTGGGAAAATGCCCAAAAAAGGGAAAAAAATAAGAGCATAGAAGGTTACTTTTTTGGTGAACAGATACCTCCTCCCATCCTTTCAGAAGAGGAAGAATAATGCTTACCATCAGGAAAAGACATAAAAGTCAGGGCTTCTGTATCCCAAACATCCAAAATAAATATTCAATGGGCTCAGGCCATGGAAGAGTTCAGAAAGGATTTTGAAAATCAAGTGAGAGAGGTGGAGGAAAAACTGGGAAGAGAGATGAGAGAGATGCAAGAAAATCATGAAAAGTACTTCAATACCTTGGTAAAGGAGACCCCAAAAAATGCCGAAGAAAATAACACCTTCAAAAATAGGCTCACTCAAAGGTACAAAAAGCCAATGAGGAGAAGAATACTTTAAAAAGCAGAATTAGCCGAATGGAAAAGGAGGTTCAAAAGCTGACTGAAGAAAAGAGTTCTTTCAAAATTAGAATGGAACAGATGGTGGCTAATGACTTTATGAGAAACCAAGAAATCACGAAGCAAAACCAAAAGAATGAAACAATGGAAGATAATGTGAAATACCTCATTGAAAAACAACTTACCTGGAAAATAGATCCAGGAGAGACAACTTAAAAATTATGGGACTACCTGAAAGCCATGATCAAAAAAAGAGGCTAGACATCATCTTTCATGAAATTATCAAGGAAAACTGCCCTGATATTCTAGAAACAGAGGGCAAAATAAATATTGAAAAAATCCACTGATCACCTCCTGAAAGAGATCCAAAAAGAGAAACTCCTAGGAACATTGTGGCCATATTCCAGAGTTCCCTGGTCAAGGAGAAAGTATTGCAAGCAGCTAGAAGAAACAATTCAAGTATTGTGGAAATGCAATCAGGATAACATAAGATCTAACAACTTCTACATTGAGGGATCGAAGGGTGTGGAATATGATATACCAGAAGTCAAAGGAACTAGGGATAAAACCAAGAATCACCTACCCAGCAAAACTGAATATATTGCTTCAGTGGACAAAATGGTATTTCAATGAAATAGAGGACTTTCAAGTATTCTTGATGAAAAGACCAGAGCTGAAAAGAAAATTTCACCTTGAAACACAAGAATGAAGAGAAGCATGAAAAGGTAAACAGCAAAGAGAAGTCAGAAGAGACTTACTAAAATTGAACTGTTTACATTCCTACATGGAAAGACAATATTTGTAACTCTTGAAACTTTTCAGTATCTGGGTAGTTGGTGGGATTACACACACACACACACACACACACACACACACACGCACACACACGTGCATGTGCACAGTCACGCACACATACACGTGCACACACACAGAGACAGAGAGCACAGAGTGAACTGAATAGGATAGGATCATATCTTATAAAAATGATATTAAGCAGTGAGAGAGAAATTTATTGGGAGGAGAAAGGGAGAAATGGAATGGGGTAAATTATCTCTCACAAAAGAGGTAAGCAAAAGACTGTTTAGTGGAGGGCAAAAAGAGGGGAGGTGAGAGAAAAACATAAAGCTTACTCTCATCACATTCTACTAAAGGAAGGAATAAAATACACACTCATTTTGGTATGAAATACCAAACAATAGAGGACAGTGGGGGAGAAGGGGATAAGCAGGGTGAAGGGGGTTATGGAAGGGAGGGAAATGGGAGGAGGGAGCAATTTGAAGACAACACTCTTGGAGAGGGACAGGATCCAAAGAGAGAACAGAAGCAATGGGGAGCAGGATAGGATGGAGGGAAATATAGTTAGTCTTACACAACAAGACTATTATGGAAGCCATTTGCAAAACTACACAGTTCTGGCCTATATTGAATTGCTTGCTTCCAAAAGGGAATGGGTGGGGAGGGAGGGATGAAGAGAAGTTGGAAGTCAAAGTTTTAGGAACAATTCTCAAGTATTGTTGTTACTACTAGGAAATAAGAAATACAGGAAATGGGGTATAGAATGTTATCTGGCCCTACAGGACAAAAGAGATGATGGGGACAAGGGAAGGGAGGGATGTTAGAAGAGAGGGCAGATTGGTGATAGGGGTAATTAGAATGCTCGGTGTATTGGGGTAGGGGAGGGGAGAAATAGAGAGAAAATTTGGAACCGACAATTTTGTGAAAATGAATGTTAAAAGTTAAATAAATAATTTTTTTTAAAAAGTGGAATTGGGCAAATGCAAAAGGAGGTACAAAAGCTAATTGTAGAAAATAATTCCTGAAAAACTGTAATTGGGCAAGTCATTTTATGACTCATCAAGAATCAGTCAAACAAAATCAGAAGAATGAAAAAATATAAGAAAATGTAAAATATTTCATTGAAAATATAACTGACCAGGAATATAGACCCACAAGAGATAATTTTAATGTTCTGAGACTAAATGAAGGCCAGGATGGAAAAAAGAGCCTGCACGACATCTTTAAAGAAATTTTCAAGGAAAACTGCCCTGATGTTCTAGAACCAGAGGGTAAAATAGCCTTTCAGCAAATCAACCAATCACTTGTAGCAAGAGATCTCAAAGTGAAACCTCCAAGGAATATTGTAGCCAAATTCCATAATTTTCAGATCAAGGAAAAAAAAATACTGCAACCAGCTAGAAATAAATAATTCAAATATCAAGGAGGCATAGTCAAGACTGCATGGAACTTAGCAGCTTCTACATTAAAGGATGAAAGGGCTTGGCATGCAATATTCTGGAAAGCAAAGGAACTTGAATTACCACCAAGATTCAACTACTCAGCAAAACTAAGCATAATCTTTAAGGGGAAATGATTAATCTTCAATGAAATAAGCAACTTTCAGACTCTTCCTGATGAAAAGATCAGAGCTGAATAGAAAATTCCATCTTCAAATACAAGATTCAAGAGAAGAATAAAAAGGTAAACAGAAAGGAAAAAATAACCACGTTATTGAATAATATTTAAACTGTTTTCCCTACACAGGAATATGTATTTGTAACTCTTGAGAACTGTGTCTGTATTAAGGAAGCTAAAAAGAGTATACATAGAAAGAGTGTAGGTATACATTGACTTTGATGTGATGATATAAAAAAAATCAAGGGGTAATGAAAAGGACTGTACTGGGCAAAGAAGAAAGGGACAGGCAAAATAGGGTAAATTACATCCCTTGAAGAGGTGCTAAAGACTTATTGTAGTAGAGGGAAAGAAGGGAGGGGGAGAGCACGTTTGAACCTTACTCTCTTCAAATTTGACTCAAAGAGCAAATAATATACATAGTTTTTTATAGAAATTTATTTTACCTTATAGGGAAGTAGGAAAGGAAAATGGGAAAGGAAAGTGTGACTGATAGAAGGGAGGGCAGATTGAGGGAGGTGTTGTTCAGAAGCAAAACACTGATGGGGAGGGACAATGTGAAAGGACAGAGAAAAGTATAAACAGGTTATAAAAATAGGATGGAGGAAAATACAGTTAGTAATCATAGCTGTGAATGTGATGGAAAGGGATAGCAGAGTGTATTAAAAAGCAGAATCTCACAATTATGGTGTTTACAAGAAACATATCTGAAGCAGAGAGATTCACACAGAGTAAAAGTAAAAGGTTGGAGCAAAATATATTATGCTTCGGCTCAGGTTAAAAAAAACGGAGGTAGTAATCCTAGTTTCAGACAAACCAAAAGCAGAAATAAATCTAATTAAAAGAGACAAGGAAGGAAATAACATTTTGCTAAAAGGTACCATAGACATATCAATGCTAAACATATATGCACGAAGTGGTATAGCATCCAAATTCTTAGAGGAGAAGTTAAGTTAGTTACAGGAAGAAATAGAGAGCAAAACCATACAAGTGGGGGACCTTAAACTCCCCCCTCAGCACTAGGCAAGTAACCACAAAATAAACAAGAAAGAAGTTAAGGAAGTGAATAACTTTAGAAAAGTTAGACATGATAGTCTTTGGGAGAAAACTGAATAGGCAAAAGAAAGGAGTATGCATTTTTCTGAATAGTACATCATGCCTATAGGTAGTCTTTTTGGCAAGCGTACATTTTTCATTCGAACAACGTGGCCAGCCCATCGGAGTTGCACTCTCTGAAGCATAGTTTGAGTACTTGGCAGTTCAGCTTCAGCAAGGACTTCAGTGTCTGGTACCTTATCCTGCCAGGTGATTTTCAGAATCTTCCTAAGACAGTTCAAATGGAAGCGATTCAGTTTCCTGGCATGGTGCTGGTAGACTGTCCACGTTTCACAAGCATATAACAATGAAGTCTGCACAATGACTCTATAGACCTTCAGTTTGGTAGTCAGTCTAATACCTCTTCTCTCCCAAATCTTTCTTTGGAGCCTCCCAAACACTGAAATAACTTTGGCAATGTGTGCATCAACCTCATAGTCAAAGTGTACATCCCTGGAAAGCACACTACCAAGGTAAGTGAACTTATCCACAGCATTCAAAACTTGTCCATTTATTGTAACTGATAGTTCCACGTATGGATGGTGTGGTGGTGACTGATGGTGCACCTGTGGTTTTTTGGTGTTAATTATTAGGCCAAAATTAGCACAGGCAGCAAAGAATTTATCCATAATTTGTTGTATCTCAGCTTCAGAGGCTGCATTGAGTACACAATTATCTGCAAACAGAAAATTATGTACCAACACTCCCTCCACTTTGGTCTTGGCTTGTAACCTTTTCAAATTGCATGTGCAGAGACCACACCCCAGTAAACTGTTTCAGCAGATGGGCCAAAGCAAATTGAGGGGAAACAAGGGTTCTCAAATCCATTGGTGAGTTAGGGAGGTGTCAACCCCAAGTATGTGAAGACTTCATCTGGTGGAATGGGCAGATGAGAACAATTTGTTCCAACGACCATGAAGGCAGATGAAGCAGACACTTAGAGCTTGGTGAGACAAAAAAGACACCAAGATCATTCACTGCATCCTGAGCCATCTTCAACCATCTTGACTCTGTCCTGCCACTGGACTGTGATGACTCAGGAGGAGCGAGTGAGGCTGATGACTTCATGCAACTCTGCCTCACTTAAATCCAATTTACGCATGAATCAAAAGACATCACTCATACCATCTGGGGTGTAGGGTGTGTTCAGGGAGGACCAGCACCTTTGGTGTGATGACTACTGAGCACTTTTGGGGGCTCTTTCTACCATTGGTGTCCACCTGTTCCACCTAACTCTCAGCTGTGGCTCCAAGATGACACAAATATGGTGCTGATAACTAAACCAGGAAGAGTCAAAAGAGATAAAGAAAATTACCGACCAATTTCCCTAATGAATATTAATGCAAAAATTTTAAATAAGCACTGGCAAGGAGATTACAGCAATTTATCACTAGGACAACACACTATGACCAGGTGGAATTTATATGGGGAATGAAAGACTGGTTCAATCATAGGAAAACTATCAGTATAATTGACCATATCAATAACAAAACTAACAGAAATCATATGGTTATCTCAATAGATGCAATAAAAGTTTTAGACAAAATACAACACTCATTCCTATTGAAAACACGAGAGAGCATAAATGGAGCCTTCCTTAAAATAATAAGTAACATCTACCTAAAACCATCAGCAAGAATTAAATGTAATGGGGACAAGCTAGATACACTTCCTACATCATATTCTGTGTGTGTATTTTTAAATATATAATATTTAGCTCCTCATTAATTATTTCAGATAACATGATAGGTCACTTCCTTCATGCTGATGAAGTCTCTTCACCAATCTTGATTATCTGAAATACTAAGTTCCTCAGTCTTCATCTCTCTTTCTTCCCTAGGTTTATTCCTTTCCTTCTTCTTTGGTCTCTAAAAGTCATTAAAATGTGGCAAAACTGACATCAGACCCTCCATCTTATTTGTTCCTTCTAGGGAACAATTTTTTTTTGTTTTAGAGACTTTGAAGACTTTTGATTTCTGATGGGACATATGTTTATTCTCCTCAATTATGCTAACAGTTCACCACACAATTCATTACCTATTTCAAGAAGATATATTTCTCTATGTCTTCCTTGACTTCAATATTTATTTTACAAAGTATCTACACATGTCTGGCCCATTCACTATGAATATCATATCATTATATTTTACTATATTCAATTCTATTTTGTTCCATAGTAACATCTACTTTGGTATATGGGGTGGTAAGTGAGGACTGGTATCTCTGGTGTGAGGGCTTGTCAAAGCCCTTTTCAGGGCTGCTGTTCTGGTGTCCAACTGTAACCCCACTCTCACCTTTAACTCCAAAAAGTTGAAGCATGTAGAGAGAGTAAGCTCTGTTAGACCGTCTTGGCAGATGGGCTAAATCAGGATGAGGGTAACCAACAGGTCTCAAACCCCTTGATTTATTAGGGAAGTCTGCTCCAAGCATGTGAAGACTTCTCCCTGGTAGAATGAGTAGAAGACAATTTATTCCAGTGTCCATGTAGGTGGCTAAAGGAGAAACTGTGGAGTGCTTATAGCTTGGTCAAATCCCAAAGGTTCCCCACTACATCCCAGGCCATCAACACTGCTAGTGAATTTTGTGTTGCCGTTGAACTTTAATAGCTCTGGAAGGAAGTCTGGATGACTATGCAACTCCACATCCTTTAAATCTAATTCACTTGCAAGTCAAGACATCATGTTAGGATGTCATGGGTACTCTTTGAAATGGGAGGCCAAGAAATGGCACTTAACTCACAGGGTTTTTGTGAGGATTCATTGAGATAAAATATGTAAAGTGCTTAGCACAGTATCTAGAACACAATAAGTATCAAATAAGATTTTATTCTAGTCCATTGATTAAAACTCCGTTTTCTCCTCTATAATAATATCTCCTCTGCTCTGCTGGATCAGTTGTTATGAATTTTTAAGTTTTTATCTTTTTAAAAGTCTTTTTAACTTCTACCTTCTGGAACATTATAATCCAATCTTTCTTATTCTTTCAGGTGGTAGCTGACAGATCATGAGGCTGTGACCCTCACAGTGGCTGACTGATTCATGTACTCATTCTATTTTTTTCTTCCTTTGTCCACTATTTCTTCTTTGAAATGGAATTTATAGATGTTGATTACAAAATCATTTGTAATGTTAATTTGGGGACTTTGGTCAGAAATTGAAGAATGTATTTATCATTTTTCACTTCATACTCTATTCCTAAAATGCGTGGTCAGATTTCCTATTTGACTGCTAGAAATATGATATCCATACTTCGTATGATCAAAGTTTTCTGGTAGTCTGGTGAGCATTAAATCATCTTCCCCCTGACTTTTTTTGTAAGTCACTTATTTTTCATAGGAGATACATTAGTATGATCTATTTCACACTTCTGGTTTTGTTCTAATATTTTTATATATTTTTTATTTAATTTTTTACATTCATTTTCACAAAATTTTGGGTTCCAAATTTTCTCCCCTTTTATCCCCTCCCCCACCCCAATACCCCAAGCAATCTAATTTTCCCTATCTCCAATCTGCCCTCTCTTCTGTCATCCCTCCCTTCTCTTGTCTCCATTTTCTCTTTTCTCCTGTAGGGCCAGTTGACTTTCTATTCCTCATTAACTGTATGTCTTCTTTCCTAGTAGCAACAACAATACTAAACAGTTGTTCCTAAAACTTTGAGTTCCAAATTCTCCCCATCCCTCCTCCCCACCCATTCCCTTTGGGAAGGCAGGCAATTCAATATAGGCCATATCTGTGTAATTTTGCAAATTACTTCCCTGATAGTCGTGTTGTGTAAGACTAACTGAATTACCCTCCATCCTACCCTGCCCCTCATTGTTTCTCTTCAGTCTTTTCATCCTGTCCCTCCCCGAGTGTTGACTTCAAATTGCTCCCTCCTCCCATTGCCCTCCCTTCCATCATCCCCCCCTTGCTTATCTCCTTCTCCCCCACTTTCCTATACTGTAAGATAGGTTTTCATACAAAAATGAGTGTGCATTTTATTCCTTCCTTTAGTCAAATATGATGAGGGTAAACTTCTTGGGTTTTTTTGCTTTTTTTTCTCAGCTCTCCTCCTTTTCCCTCCACTAAAAATCTTAAATGACATATAATTACTCCATTTCAATTCACCGTCTTTCCTCCCACTACATTTCTCTCTCACCATTTACCTTAATTTCTTTTAAGATATGGTCCCATCCTATTCAATTCAATCTGTACTCTCTGTCTCTGTATGTGTGTGCATGTGTATATGTGTCTGTGTCTGCATGCATGTACATGTGCGTGTATGGATCCACCAACTACCCAGATACTGAAAAGTTTTAAGAGTTACAAATATTGTCTTTCCATGTAGGAATGTAAACAGTTCACTTGTGGTGAGTCCCTTAAGACTTCTCTTTGCTGTTTACTTTTTCGTGCTTCTTTTCATTCTTGTGTTTGAAAGTCAAATTTTCTTTTCTGCTCTGGTCTTTTCATCAAGAATGATTGAAAGTCCTCTGTTTCACTGAAAGACCATATTTTCACCCTGAAGTATTATACTCCGTTTAGCTGGGTAGGTGATTCTTGGTTTCAGTCCTAGTTCCTTTGACTTCTGGAATATCCTATTCCACACCCTTCGATCCCTTAATGTAGAAGCTGCCAGATCTTGAGTTATCCTGATTGCATTTCCACAATACTGGAATTGTTTCTTTCTAGTTGCTTGTAAGATTTTCTCCTTGACCTGGGAGTTCTGGAGTTTGGCCACAATGTTCCTAGGAGTTTCTCTTTTTGGATCTCTTTCAGGTGGTGATCGGTGGATTCTTTCAATACTTATTTTGCCCTCTGGTTGTAGAATGTCAGGGCAGTTTTCCTCGATAATTTCATGGAAGATGATATCTAGGCTCTTTTTTTGATCATGACGTTCAGGTAGACCCATAATTTTTAAATTGTCTCTCCTGGATCTATTTTCCAGGTCAGTTGTTTTTCCCATGAGATATTTCACATTCTCTTCCATTTTTTCATTCTTTTGGTTTTGTTTGGTGATTTCTTGATTTCTCATAAAGTCATTAGACTCCATCTGTTCCATTCTAATTTTGAGAGAACTATTAAATTCAGTGAGCTTTTGAACCTCTGTTTCCATTTGGCTCATTCTGCTTTTGAAAGCATTCTTCTCCTCATTGGCTTTTTGAACCTCTTTTGCCAATTGAGTGAGCCTATTTTTCAAGGTGTTATTTTCTTCAGCATTTTTTTGGGTCTCCTTTACCAAGGTATTGACCAAGGTATTGACCTAAGTATTACCAAGGTATACTTTTCTTGCATCTCTCTCATTTCTCTTCCCAGTTTTTCCTCCACCTGTCTAACTTGTTTTTCAAAATCCTTTTTGAGCTCTTCCAAGGCCTGAGCCCACCCAACATCCCCCTGGGATGTGTGGGGTTACCGAGGACCCACCCTCCACATCTTTCCCTGATGGCAAGAATATGTCCTTGTCGTCGTCAGATCCGAAAGTCGGGATCATTTGCATCTGTTCAAAAAAAACTCTCTATAGTTTTATTTTTCTTCCCTTTTCTAGGCCTTTCCCCAGCCAGTTACTTGACTTCTGAGATTCCTGTCCACCCCTGCCTAGATCCATCCAGCTAGTGCTTGGGGTCTGAGATTCAAATGGGCTTTCCATGCCGCCCAGCTGCTAATCAATGTGAGCTTTAGTTCTGGTGCTGGGGGGGGGCAGGGCCTCCTCCCAGTCTCAGCTCCCTCGGGGGCTTTATGTAGAGACCTTCAGTAACGGAGATGGTGGGGGCGGGGCCGCCTCCCAGGCTCAGTTCCCTCAGGGGCTTTATGCAGAGACCTTCAGTAATGGAGCGGGGTGGGGCAGGGCCGTCTCCCAGGCTCAGCTCCTTCAGGTGGTTTATGCAGAGACTTTCAGTAATGAAGATCCTGCCTGCTACTGGGGGAGTCCCGGGCCACCACTGCCCCTGCCTCTGCCTCCGCCACTTCCTGCCCCCGCCTCTGCCACCGCCGCTTCCTCCAGAAGGGGCCCGAGCCATGGAGACACCCTGCTCCCCTCGGCCAGCCAGCTGTCTCTCTCACTGGCCTGTAGCTTCTGTGGGTGGAGGGACTTTCCCGCCCGCCGGAGCCTCCGTCCCTGAAGCCTGCTCAGATCAGCTTCTCTGGGGCCACAGCCAGGGCAGAGCTGGGGTGGGGTCTGCTTTCTGGGGCGTGAGGGACCCTGGGGACGGCTCTCCAGGGCTCTCTGGAGCGGAAATCTCTTCCACTCTGTTTCTGCACACCCTGCAGTGATGCAGAACTTATGGGGATCTCTTTTTACATTAAATCTATGGGCTGTGGGTTCGGAGCTTGTAAATGTGCGTCTTTCTACTCCGCCATCTTGACTCCGCCCCCCTTGTTCTAATATTTTTGGCAGGCTCTTGAGGTCCCTGATGACTACCTGGTCTTGTCCAATTTTTAATTAATCTCTCATGTGAGCAAAAATTTGCATGTACTCTTCTAAGCTGTTTATCATCTATCCACTTCTTTCTTCTAGAGGAGTTATTTTCTTTCCCATTCCTTCCTCTAGAGATGATTATTTGTTTTTCCATGCTTTCCACTGTTGCTTCGTAACTTCCAGGATTTTCAATAGAGTTTTTGGAAAATTGGTGATTTTCTTGGAGGCTCCCTCTAGGTTAACTAAAATTTTTTGTTCAGAAAAAAAATCTGTTTGAGGGATGGGGAGGATTGGAGCAGGATCACAGATAGATGCTGGGGGTGAACCCTGAGTCCCAGTAATGTTAGGTGTGATTAAGTGGTCTTGGAAGCTGGATTTTGCCCTCTGAATGTGGAATGTCAATGCTGGAAGGATATTGGAACAATAAATGTCAAAGGATCTTTAAATCATGGAATGTCAGAGCTAGGTAGATACTTGTTAAGTAAGACAGAAATTCCATTGACTATTCTATTCACAAAAACTCTGTTAATTTGTTTGGTAAGAAACCTTCTTACTGGAATCAATGAATCGGAACCAATTTTGAGAAGCGACTGTGCATCTTCTTTTCTATTATTAAATTGCCTACGCCTGTCATTCCACAACTCTACACTGAAAAATCAGGAAAAATAAAACTAGAAAAATTAAACAACAAGCAAACTAAAAAATTAATTGAAATGTAAATAACAACCACCACAAAAAGAAACTAATGCTGCAAAATTACAAAGAAAAAGCATGACCTCAAAGAAGAGATATGAGAAGATACCAACTCTTTTTTTTTAAATTTATTTATTTATTTAAATTTTTTACATTCATTTTCACAAATTTTTGGGTTCCAAATTTTCTCCCCTTTTATCCCCTCCCCCCACCCCAATACCCCCTGCAATCTCATTTTCCCTATCTCCAATCTGCCCTCTCTTCTGTCATCTCTCCCTTCTCTTGTCTCCATCTTCTCTTTTCTCCTGTAGGACCAGATGACTTTCTATTCCTCCTTAACTGTATGTCTTCTTTCCTAGTTGCAACAACAATACTAAACTATTGTTCCTAAAACTTTGAGTTCCAAATTCTCCTCAACCCTCCCTCCCCACCCATTCCCTTTGGGACAGCAGGCAATTCAATATAGGCCATATCTGTGTAGTTTTGCCAATGACCTCCCTGATAGTTGTGTTGTGTAAGACTAACTGGATTACCATCCCTCCTAACCTGCCCCTCATTGTTTCTCTTCTGTCTTTTGATCCTGTCCCTCCCCAAGTGTTGACTTCAGATTGCTCCCTCCTCCCTTTGCCCTCCCTTCCATCATCCCCCCCCTTGCAATATCTCTTTCTCCCCCACTTTCTTATACTGTAAGATAGGTTTTCATACCAAAATGAGTGTGCATTTCACTCCTTCGTTTAGTCAAATGTGATGAGGGTAAACTTCTTGGTTTTTTTTTCTCAGCTCTCCTCTTTTTCCTCCACTAAGAAAAACTCCTACCTGCCTCTTAAATGACATATAGTTACCCCCTTCCCTTTCCCTCCCCCTACATTTCTCTCTCACCATTTACCCTAGTTTCTTTTAAGGTATGGTCCCATCCTATTTAGTTCAATCTGTGCTCTCTATCTCTGTATGTGTGTGCATGTGTGTATGTGTGTGCATGCGTGTACATGTGTATGTGTGGTCCCACCAACTACCCAGATACTGAAAAGTTTTAAGAGTTACAAATATTGTCTTTCCATGTAGGAATGTAAACAGTTCACTTGTGGTGAGTCCCTTAAGACTTCTCTTTGCTGTTTACTTTTTCATGCTTCTTCTCATTCTTGTGTTTGAAAGTCAAATTTTCTTTTCAGCTCTGGTTTTTTCATCCAGAATGATTGAAAGTCCTCTGTTTCATTGAAAGACCATATCTTCCCTTGAAGTATTATACTCAGTTTAGCTGGGTAGGTGATTCTTGGTTTGAGTCCTAGTTCCTTTGACTTCTGGAATATCCTATTCCACGCCCTTCGATCCCTTAATGTAGAAGCTGCTAGATCTTGGGTTATCCTGATTGTATTTCCACAGTACTGGAATTGTTTCTTTCTAGCTGCTTGTAAGATTTTTTCCTTGAGCTGGGAGTTCTGGAATTTGGCCACAATGTTCCTAGGAGTTTCTCTTTTTGGATCTCTTTCAGGTGGTGATCGATGGATTCTTTCAATACTTATTTTGTCCTCTGGTTCTAGAATGTCAGGGCAGTTTTCCTTGATAATTTCCTGGAAGATGATGTCTAGGCTCTTTTTTAGATCATGACTTTCAGGTAGTCCCATAATTTTTAAATTGTCTCTCCTGGATCTCTTTTCCAGGTCAGTTGTTTTTCCCATGAGATATTTCACATTCTCTTCCATTTTTTCATTCTTTTGGTTTTGTTTGGTGATTTCTTGGTTTCTCATAAAGTCATTAGACTCCATCTGTTCCATTCTAATTTTGAGAGAGCTATTAAATTCAGTGAGCTTTTGAGCCTCTTTTTCCATTTGGCTCATTCTGCTTTTGAAAGCATTCTTCTCCTCATTGGCTTTTTGAACCTTCTTTGCCAATTGGGTGAGCCTATTTTTCAAGGTGTTAATTTCCTCAGCATTTTTTTGGGTCTCCTTTACCAAGGTATTGACCCGATTTTCATACTTTTGTTGCATCTCTGACATTTCTCTTCCCAGTTTTTCCTCCACCTGTCTAACTTGCTTTTCAAAATCCTTTTTGAGCTCTTCCAGGGCCTGAGCCCACCCACTACCCCCCTGGGTTGTCTGGGGTACTGAGGCCCCGCCCTCCACGTCTTTCCCTGATGGCAAGAATACATCCTCATCTTCGTCAGATCTGAAGGTTGGGATCATTTGCATTTGTTGGAAAAAACTCTCTAAAGTCTTATTTTTCTTCCCTTTTCTAGGCATTTTCCCAGCCAGTTACTTGACTTCTGAGATTCCTTTCCACCCCCGCCTGGATCCGCCCAGCTAGTGCTTGGCCTCTGAGATTTAAATGGGCTTTCCTCCTGCTGGCTGTCAATCAGTGAGCTTTAGTTCAGGTGCTGCGGTGGGGCCAGTGCTGCCTCCGAGACTGATCCCTCGGGGGCTTTATGCAGAGACTTTCAGGAATGGAACGGGTGGGGGCGGGGTGGGGGGCCCGCCTCCCAAATCCCGCTCCTTTGGGGGCTTTAAGCAGGAGGCTTCAGTAACAGAGCGGGGTGGGGGCAGGGCCGTCTCCCAGGCTCAGCTCCATCCAGTTTTATGCGGGAATCTTCCGTAATGAAGATCCTGCCTGCTGTTGGGGGATTCCTGAGTCTTGGGCCGCTGCCGCCTCAGCCGCCACCCACACCTCTGCCTCTGCTGCTTCCTGCCCCCGTCCCCGCCGCCACCGCTTCCTCCCAAGGGGGCCCGAGTCACGGAGACGCCCCGCTTCCCCTCTCCTTCATCCCGGCTTTCTTTCTCACTGACCTGTAGCTTCTGTGGGCGGAGGGACTTTCCCGGCAGCTGGAGCTTCTGTCTCTGAAGCCTGCTCGGATCAGCTTCTCTGTGGCCTCGACCAGGGCAGCGCTGGGGGTCGGGTTTACTTTCCGGGGCACGCCGGACCCTGGGGATGGGTCTTCAGGGCTCCCTGGAACGGAAAACTCTTCCACTCTGCTTCTGCACACCTTGTATTCACCCAGAAGCTATGGGGGACTCTTTTTACATTAATTCTATGGGCTTTGGTTTTGGAGCTCGTAAACATGCGTCCTTCTACTCCGCCATCTTGGCTCCGCCCCGAAGATACCAACTCTTATTAATTTGTAGAGATGAAGGGTTCATACTGAGTTTTCAGATATTTTCTCTTTATATTGTTGAGTTTTTCTGATTGATTTTTTCTACTTTTTTGTGATGATTTTTATATGTGGGTGGATGGAAGTAGGAGAGAAATTTAGGTGAAATGAAAATACACAACAACAATAACAATTTCTTTTAATAAAAGAAAAAAAATGATGAGTAAGGGGAGTTCATAAAAACCTGGAAAGACTTAAATGAACTGATGTTGAGTGAAGTGAGCAGAGCCAGGAGGACATTGTACTCAGTAACATCAACACTGTGCAATGATTATATATTATATACTCAGTTGAGTTTGACTTAATTCTTCTCAGCAATATAATGATCCAAGACCATTCCAGATGACTCAGAAAGGAAAATGCTATTCACATCCAGAAAAAGAACTGAATGCAGTTTGAAAGAAACTATTTGCTCTATTTTTTTGTGGTTGTTTTGTTTTTTTCTTTCTCATGATCACCTCCATTGATCCTAATTCTTCTTCACAACATGACTAAAGTGAAAATATGCTTAATATGAATGGATAAGTAGAGCCTATATAAGACTGCATGCCATATTGGTAAGGGGGAAGAAAAGGAAGGGGAGAAAATTTAAGATCTAAACCTCAAAACCTTGTGGAAGTGAGTGTTGAAAACTAAAAATAAATAAATTAATTTTTTAAAAGATTATTGGTGCTAACATCCAGAGGATTATATTCTTTTTTTAAAAAATTTATTTATTTAACTTTTTACATTCATTTTCACAAAATTTTGGGTTCCAAATTTTCTCCCCATTTGTCCGCTTCCATCACCCTAATATCCCAAGCATTCTAATTTCCCCTATCACCAATCTGCCCTCTCTTTTATCATCCTTCCCTTTCCTTGTCCCCATCTTCTCTTTTGTCCTGTGGGGCCAGATAATTTTCTATTACCCATTACCTGTATTCCTTGTTTCCTAGTAGCAAGAACAATACTCAACTGCTGTTCCTAAAGCTTTGAGTTCTAACTTCTCCCCATCCCTCCCTCCCCACCCATTCCCCTTGGAAAGGTAAGCAATTCAATATAGGCCAGAACTTTGTAGCTTTGCAAATGACTTCGATAATAGTCATGTTGTGTAAGACTAACTATATTTCCCTCCATCCTATCCTGCCCCCATTGCTTGGATTCTCTTTTTTGATCCTGTCCCTCCCTAAGAGTATTGATTTCAGATTGCTCCCTCCTCCCATTTCCCTCCCTTCCATCATCCCCCCCACCCTGCTTATTCTGTTCTTCCCCACTTTCCTGTATTGTAAGATAGGTTTTCATACCAAAATGAGTGTGCATTTTATTCCTTCCTTTAGTCGAATGTGATGAGAGTAAACTTCATGTTTTTCTCTCAGCTCCCTTCTTTTTCCCTCCACTAAAAAGTCTCCTACCTGCCTCTTCTATGAAAGATAATTTACACCATTCCATTTCACCCTCTCTCCTCCCAATACATTTCTCTTTCACCACTTAACTTGATTTTGTAAGATATGATCCCATCCTATTCAATTCACCCTGTGCTCTCTGTCTCTGTGTGTGCATGCACGTGTGTGTGTGTGTGTGTGTGTGTGTGTGTGTGTGTAATCCCACCAACTACCCAGATACTGAAAAGTTCCAAGAGTCACAAATATTGTCTTTCCATGTAGGAATGTAAGCAGTTCAATTTTAGTAAGTCCCTTATGACTTCTCTTTGCTGTTTACCTTTTCATACTTCTCTTCATTCTTGTGTTTGAAAGTCAAATTTTCTTTTCAGCTCTGGTCTTTTCATCAAGAATGCTTGAAAGTCTTCTATTTCATTGATAGACCATTTTGTCCCCTGAAGTATTATACTCAATCTTTCTGGATAGGTGATTCTTGGTTTTAGTCCTAGTTCCTTTGACTTCTGGAATATCCTATTCCAAACCCTTTGATCCCTTAATGTAGAAGTTGCTAGATCTTGTGTTATCCTGATTGTATTTCCACAATGCTTGAGTTGTTAGTTCTAGCTACTTGCAATACTTCTCCTTCACCTGGGAATTCTGGAATTTGGCCACAATGTTCCTAGGAGTTTCTCTTTTTGGATCTCTTTCAGGAGGTGATCAGTGAATTTTTTCAATATTTATTTTGCCCTCTGTTTCTAGAATATCAGGGCAGTTTTCCTTGATAATTTCATGAAAGATGATGTCTAGCCTCTTTTTTTGATCATAGCTTTCAGGTAGTCCCATAATTTTTAAGTTGTCTCTCCTGGATCTATTTTCAAGGTCAGTTGTTTTTCCAATGAGATATTTCACATTATCTTCCATTTTTTCATTCTTTTGGTTTTGTTTGGTGATTTCTTGGTTTCTCATAAAGTCATTAGCCTCCATCTGTCCCATTCTAGTTTTGAAAGAACTATTTTCTTCAGTGAGCTTTTCAACCTCCTTTTCCATTCAGCTAATTCTAGAAGCTTTTTAAAGCATTCTTCTCCTCATTGGCTTTTTGTACCTCTTTTGCCAGTTGAGTTAGCCTATTTTTCAAGGTGTTATTTTCTTCAGCACTTTTTTGGGTCTCCTTTAGCAAGGTGCTGACCTGCTTTTCATGCTTTTCTTGCATCTCTCTCATTTCTCTTCCCAGTTTTTCCTCCACCTCTCTCACTTGATTTTCAAAATCCTTTTTGTGCTCTTCCATGGCCTGAGCCCATTGAATATTTATTTTGGATGTTTGGGATACAGAAGCCCTGACATCTGTGTCTTGCCCTGATGGTAAGCGTTGTTCTTCCTCTTCTGAAAGGAAGGGAGGAAATATCTGTTCACCAAGAAAGTAACCTTCTATGGTGTTCTTTTTTTCCCCTTTTCTGGGCATTTTCCCAGTCAGTTACTTGACTTCTGAGATTCCTTTCCACACCCACCTGGCCTCCAGATTAGCCCAACAAGTGCTTGGGGTATGAGAGTCAAATGCTGCTCCCCAGCCTTAGGGTTTTCATTGGGGGTGGGGCTGCTATTCAGTGTGAGATTAAGTTCAGCAGCTCAGGTGGGAGCAGGGCCACCACACAGGGCTCAGTTCCCTCAGGGGGTTTATGTGGAGACCTTCAACAATGGATCTGAGCCCCTGCCTGGTTTGGGAGCTCCTGTCTGCTGCTGCCTCCTGAGGGGCCCTGAGTTATGGAGACACCCCGCTCCCCTCTTGGCCAGCCAAACAGGCTCTCTCACTGACCTTTAGGGTCTGTGGTTGGAGGGACCTGCGTGGCCGCTGGAGATTCCATCTTGGCTCCTCCCCCCAGAGGATTACATTCTAAGCCAGCCAAGCTAGTGAATTAACATGCACTTAGTAAGCACCTAACAAACTGCAGAAACTAATCTACACTATGGAGATATAAATATAAGGAAGGAAAAAACATTAATCACAAAACCCAATACATCATGTTTAAATAGCCTAGAGAGTTGATGTGTATGATAGACATCACAACAAAGTCTTTCACAACATGCCATTGGTTTTAAGCAGGCGCTAGGATGACAAGTGGAGACAGCTCCCTGTAGCTCACCCCCTCAGGTTTTCATAAGGCACAACCTATGGAATCCTCCTACCTTAGGAAAATCCCAAGTACTTTCAAGTATGGTGTTTTTATTTCTATAGGCTTTTGGGGGGGCATAGTTAATTGATGAACTATTAAATTTATGAAAAATTTAAAACTTTGACAATGGGTGGATCCTTCCAAGGCTTTTCACTGATGTGGGCATGTAGATGGCAGTTTATTGTGGGGGATTGGAGGGATGCAGAAAACAGTCACTCCTCCATCTCAGAAACACTGACCTGTAAACTCCACTGGTTCTCAGGGATATAGTGGAAGGGCGTATGGTTTTGGATTTGGTAAAAAAAAAAAAAAAAAAAAAAAAAAGACCCAGTTTCTGCTTTGGCTCGCCTTTGTTTCTGTGTCTAAGCTGAGTCAGCATCTACCACATTTTGCAGTAAGGCAAGAAATTTCGGGTGGTAATATAGGAAAATCTCTATGACTTTGATAGTTATAAGTCTAGGGTTGACCTCAAGGAGAAGGTAATACATTTTCTATCTCCCCACGCATGCTTTCCTACCACCTTCCCTTTTTTTAAATTTATTTTTTTCTTTAATATAAATTTATTTATTTAACTTTTTAGACTCATTTTCACAAAATTTGCGGTTCCAAATGTTCTCTCCATTTCTCCCCTCCCCTACTCCAATACACCAAAAATTCTAATTTGCCCTATCACCAATCTGCCCTCTCTTCTATCATCCCTCCCTTCTCTTGTCCCCATCTTCTCTTTTGTCCTGTAGGGCCAGATGACTTTCTATTCCCCTTTAACTGTATTTCTTATTTCCTAGTAGCAAGAACAGTACTCAACAATTGTTCCTAAAACTTTGAGTTCCAAATTCTCCCCATCCTTCCCTCCCCACCCATTCCCTTTGGGAAGGCAGGCAATTAAACATAAGCCATATCTGTGTAGTTTTGCAAATGACTTCCATAATACTCGTGATGTGTAAGACTAATCATATTTCCCTCCATCCTATCCTGCCCCCCATTGTTTCTATTCTGTCTTTTGATCCTGTCCCTCCCTAAGTGTATTGATTTCAGATTGCTCCCTCCTCCCATTTCTCTCCCTTCCATCATCCCCCCCACCCTGCTTATCTCCTTCTCCCCCACTTTCCTGTATTGTAAGATAGGTTTTCATACCAAAATGAGTGTGCATTTTATTCCTTCCTTTAGTCGAATGAGATGAGGGTAAACTTCATGGTTTTTTTTCTCAGCTCTCCTCTTTTGTTCTCCACTAAAAAGTCTCCTGCTTGCCTCTTGAATGAGATATAATTTACCCCATTCCATTTCACCCTCTCTCCTCCCACTACATTTCTCTCTCACTGTTTACCTCAATTTCTTTTAAGATATGGTCCTACCCTATTCAATTCATTCTGTGCTCTCTGTCTCTGGATGTGTGCGCACACACGTGTACATGTGTTTGTGTGTGTGTGTGTGTGTGTGTGTATGTGCGTGTGGTCTCACCAACTACCCAGATAATGAGAAGTTTTAAGAGTTACAAATATTGTCTTTCCATGTAGGAATGTAAACAGTTCACCTTTGCTAAGTCCCTTATGACTTCTCTTTGCTGTTTACTTTTTCATGCTTCTTCTCATTCTTGTGTTTGAAAGTCAAATTTTCTTTTCAGCTCTGGTCTTTTCATCAAGAATGCTTGAAAGTCCTCTATTTCATTGAAAGACCATTTTGTCCCCTGAAGTATTATACTCAGTTTTTCTGGGTAGGTGATTCTTCCTTTTAGTCCTAGCTCCTTTGACTTCTGGAATATCCTATTCCACACCCTTTGATCCCTTAATGTAGAAGCTGCTAGATCTTGTGTTATCCTGATTGTATTTCCACAATACTTGAATTGTTTCTTCTAGCTGCTTGCAATACTTTCTCCTTGTCCTGGGAATTCTGGAATTTGGCCACAATGTTCCTAGGAGTTTCTCTTTTTGGATCTCGTTCAGGTGGTAATTGATGGATTCCTTCAATACTTAGAATCTCAGGGCATTTTTCCTTGATAATTTCATGAAAGATGATTTCTAAGCTCTTTTTTTGATCATGGCTTTCAGGTAGTCCCATAATTTTTAAATTGTCTCTCTTGGATCTATTTTCCAGGTCAGTTGTTTTTCCAATGACATATTTCACATTCTCTTCCATTTTTTCATTCTTTTGGTTTTGTTTGGTGATCTCTTGGTTTCTCAGAAAGTCATTAGACTCCATCTGTTCCATTCTAATTTTGAGAGAACTATTTTCTTTAGTGAACTTTTGAACCTCTTTTTCCATTTGACTAATTCTACTTTTTAAAGCATTCTTCTCTTCATTGGCTTTTTGAACCTCTTTTGCCAATTGAGTTAGCCTATTTTTCAGGGTGTTATTTTCTTCAGCATTTTTTTTGGGTCTCCTTTACCAAGGTATTGACCTGTTTTTCATGCTTTTCTTGCATCTCTCTCATTTCTCTTCCCAGTTTTTCCTCCACCTGTCTAACTTGATTTTCAAAATCCTTTCTGAGCTCTTCCATGACCTGAGCCCTTTGGATATCTATTTCGAATGTTTGGAATGCAGTGGCCTTGACTTCTATGTCTTTCCCTGAGGGTAAGCATTGTTCCTCTTCCTCAGAAATGAAAGGTGGAAACACTTGTTCACCAAGAGAGTAACTTTCTATGTTCCTATTTTCCTTCCCTTTTCTGGGCATTTTCCCAGCCAGTTACTTGACTTCTGAGATTCCTCTCCACCCCTGCCTAGCTCTGCCCAGCTAGTGCTTGGGGTCTGAGATTCAAATTCTGCTCCCCAACCTCAGGGCTTTCAGCAGCGGGAGCAGCTGCTATTCAATGTGAGCTTAAGTTCTGGTGCTCAGGTGGGGGCAGGGCCGCCTCCCAGGCTCAGTTAACTCAGGGGGTTTATGCAGGGACCTTCAGTAATGGAGTGGAGCTCCAGTCTGCTTGGGGAGGCCAGGTCTGCTGCTGTCCCTGTCTCTGCTGTTGCCTCCCGAGGGGGCCTGAGTTGTGGAGACACCCTGCTCCCCTCTCGGCCAGCCCAGAAGTCTCTCTCACTGATCTGTAGCGCCTGTGGGTGGAGGGACCTTTGCAGCTGCCAGAGATTCCGTCCCTGAAGCCTGCTCGGATCTGTTCCTCTCTGGCCCACACAGCCAAGGCACAGTTGGGCTCTGCTCCAGGCTTGGTGCGTGACAGGGCTCTCTGAAACGGAAATCTCCTCCACTCCATTGCTGAGAGGCTTGCACTGCTCCAGAATTTGTGGGGAGTTCTTTTTACAGAAAATTTATGGGCTGCGGGTCTGGAGCTAGCATACATGAGTCTTTCTACTCCGCCATCTTGGCTCCTCCCTCCAACCTTCCTTTTGAAATAACTGAGGGGAATCTTTCCTTTTTGTTTATGGAAAAGATATTGGGGGAGGGGAGAAAGCATGCTAGCAGAGTCTCTGTAGAAGGGAGGAACCTCAAAGTAGGCCTCAGGTTGGATCCCATATGGCAATTTGTGCAGTCTTTCCTGGGAAATTCCAAGCTGCTGTGGGAGGAGCGCTAACGGGTATTAAGGATACCTGGGCTGCTCCTATGTCAGTTCACGTGTATTCTTCCTTGCTCAGATTCATCATTTTTTGTCCTGTAGGTGGGAGAAAGGGCGGTAATGGAAAAGCTTCCACAGAAGAAGAGGTTCCCAAAATGGTCTCTAGGCAGGAGCCTTACCATTGAGATTGAGTTGCTGGTGAGGAAGGATTCGGTGTCCATGAAAGCAATATTAGCTGATCCCAGTCACCAGTTGCCATGGAGACCGGCCTGTTTCCAAGGAAACCCCAGATTCTGAATTACTGGCTCTCCTGTGAGACAGCTCCTTAACAGACCCCTGTTTTGACATCTCAGGCAAGAGGAGAGGGAGAGTGTCTTGATGGTTTTGTTCTAAGCAGTCAGGTGAGCACAGATTAAATCCCCAGATATTTCAAAAGAACAGGAGATATGCAGACATATCCACATATGCAAATGCCTCTACTGAGCAAGATAGTGACAAAATCAGAGGGAGATTAATAAAGAAGCCTACATCAGTAAAGCATGGATAAGAAGTTCTGGAACCCAGCTGTGGCTAAAAGACTTGAAACAAGAGAAAGAAACAACATGTAATTCATCATGACATTAAAAATACAATGATCGCCACTAGTCAACTGCTAATAAGTCTGTCCTCTGTCTAAGCACATGGCTGAATTTACCCACGTTGAGACATTGTATACAGAACACCAAAAGCACCTTTCATGGGACTCATTTTTCTTCTCAAGTTCCACATGAGGTAAGCAGAGCAAGTATATTTGACCCCCACTGTTCAGATGAAAAAACTGAGCCCCAGAGAGGAGAAATGACTGGGCTAGAAATGGGATGAGGGTGGGGTAGAGATGGAGGACACACAGCTGCTAAGTGCTCTCTAGTTCTCCTGATAAATATCTGACCCCTGGATGAAGAAGGCTCTGGAGAATAAAGTGAAACTGGTGACTTTGCACAATCCTCCCTCATTCAAATCAATGTCAACTGCAGGTAATGTCATCATCTTGATGTCATGGTCCTCTTCTAGAATGGACAAACACGAATTTATTAAGTATCAGAGAAGAGAGTGGAACCCATGTTTCTTCTGACTCCGAAGTCTACACACACTGTCTTTCCACTCTGTCAAAGAGCAGGTTTTTTTCCTGCTTTCTTAATCTTTAAAACTCAGTCATTTTCTGCTATTCCTCTCCCCAACAAACTGTCATTTGTAACAGGAAAATTGTAACCAAAATTAACCTATATTGTGGTGACATGAGCGTGTATACAATATTCTGCACCTTTAGTCCCCCACCTGTGTTACAAAGAGGAAGGAAGATCATACTGTCACTTGAAGAAATAATAGATGTGTTATAGTTCTTGGATACATTTTCTGTACCACCTCTAACCACGTACCTCCAGTAATATTTCCTTTATGCTCTAGAAGTTTATGTGGCCAAAGTAATTCTTTTTTTAATATGAATTTATTTATTTACCTTTTTTACATTCATTTTCACAAAATTTTGGGTTCCAAATTTTCTCCCCTTTTCTCCCCTCCCCCCACTCCAATACACCAAGCATTCTAATTTTCCCTATCACCAATCTGCCCTCTCTTCTATCATCTCTCCCTTCTCTTGTCCCCATCTTCTCTTTTGTCCTGTAGGGCCAGATGACTTTCTATTCCCCATTAACTGTATTTCTTATTTACTAATAGCAAGAACAATACTCAACAGTTGTTCCTAAAACTTTGAGTTCCAAATTCTCCCCATCCCTCCCTCCCCACGCATTCCCTTTGGGAAGGCAGGCAATTCAATATAGGCCATATCTGTGTAGTTTTTCAAATAACTTCGATAACAGTCGTGTTGTGTAAGACTAATTGTATTTCCCTCCATCCTATCCTGCCCCCCCATCGTTTCTATTCTCTCTTTTCGTCCTTTCCCTCCCCAAGAGTGTCGGCTTCAAATTGCTCCCTCCTCCCATTTCCCTCCCTTCCATCATCCCCCTCACCTTGCTTATCTCCTTCGCCCCCACTTTCCTGTATTGTAAGATAGGTTTTCATACCAAAATAAGTGTGCATTTTATTCCTTCCTTTAGTCGAATGTGATGAGGGTAAACTTCTTGTTTTTTTCTCAGCTCTCCTCTTTTTCCCTCCACTAAAAAGTCTCCTGCTTGCCTCTTGAATGAGATATAATTTACCCCATTCCATTTCACCCTCTTTCCTCCCACTACATTTCTCTCTCACCATTTACCTTAATTTCTTTTAAGATATGGTCCCATCCTATTGAATTCATTCTGTGCTCTCTGTCTCTGTATGTGCGTGCATGTGTGTATGTGTGTGTACGTGCATGCATGTACATGTGTGTGTGTGTATGTGTGTGTGTGGTCCCATCAACTATTCAGATAGTGAAAAGTTTTAAGAGTTACAAACATTGTCTTTCCATGTAGGAATGTAAACAGTTCACCTTTGCTAAGTTCCTTATGACTTCTCTTTGCTGTTTACTTTTTCATGCTTCTTCTCATTCTTGTGTTTGAAAGTCATATTTTCTTTTCAGCTCTGGTCTTTTCATCAAAAATGATTGAAAGGCCTCTGTTTCATTGAAAGACCATATTTTCCCCTGAAGTATCATACTCAGTTTTGCTGGTTAGGTGATTCTTGGTTTGAGTCCTATTTCCTTTGACTTCTGGAATATCCTATTCCACACCCTTCGATCCCTTAATGTAGAAGCTGCTAGATACAGAGGCCCCAACCTCCACGTCTTTCCCTGTTGGTAAGAATTGTTCCTCGTCATCAGAACTGAAAGGCGGGAACATCTGTATGCCATCAAAGTATCTTTCTATAGTCTTATTTTTCTTCCCTTTTCTAGGCCTTTTCCCAGCCAGTTACTTGACTTCTGAGATTCCTGTCCACCCCCGCCTAGATCCACCCAGCTAGTGCTTGGGGTCTGAGATTCAAATGGGCTTTCCTCGGCAGGTGCGACTGCTGTTCAATGTGAGCTTAAGTTCTGGTGCTCTGGTCAGGGCAGGGCTGCCTCCCAGACTCAGTTCTCTCAGGGGGTTTATGCAGAGACCTTCGGTAATGGCCCTGAACTTCTGCCTGCTACTCCTGGAGTCCTGGGCTGCAGCTGCTGCCTCTGCCGTTGCCTCTGTCATTGCCTCCCTAGGTGGCCCAAGCCACTGAGACACCCCGCTCCCCTCTCGGCCAGCCCAGACGTCTCTCTCACTGACCTCTACCGTCTGTGGGTGGAGGGACCTTCGCGGCTGCAGGAGATTCCGTCCCTGAAGCCTGCTTGGATCTGCTCCTCTGGGGCCACGTGGCCAAGGCCACGCAGTGGTGGGCTCCACTTTCCGGGGCACGATGTACCCCTGGGGACGGCTCTCCAGGGTTCTCTGGAACGGAAATCTTTTCCACTGTGTTGCTGAGTGTCTTGTAGTGCTCCAGAATTTGTGGGGAGTTCTTTTTGCAGGAAATATATGGGTTGTGGTTTCGGAGCTAGCATACATGAGTCTCTCTGCTCCGCCATCTTGGCTCCTCCCCTGGCCAAAGTAATTCTGCCCTTGGTGGTCATCCTTTTGGCTGCACTTAGATCAGAATTCTAGACCTGGCAGGAACCTCACAGGTCATCTGGCATAAGATCCTCATTATACAGTGAGGAAAAAGAAGCCTAGAGAGGAACAGTGACTATTACACAGTCTAAGAAAAAGAGGCAGAACTTGATCCCTGGCCTTCAGATGCCACTACAGCTACTGTTCTTTTTTTTTTTTAAACATTAGGTTGAAATTTAAGTACTTAGCAACAACAAAAATTGAACATTAAAAACATAACAGTCTAATATAAAGTTCCTCATATGTCTACTCTCCTCAATAACACACATTTTACTTATTTGGTTTTAGAAATTAATTGCACATTAAAAGTTTTTAAAGATATATTTTTAACTCCACAAAAATTAAACGTGCTCTCAGGAATCCAAGTGGTCTGGCTTATTCAAATGACCATCAACGAAGAATCTGTATACTGAAAGGCACGAATTTCCAGACTCTATCCAGTTAGTATGTAAATATACATTAGAGTTGGTGATTAATGTTAAAGGTATTTGCTTGTTTTTTCAAGTTAAAAGGTGCTATGACCATCTGTGCAAATCTAAACTTAACGCTTCTGAAACCTCCTATCTCTGTAATATTAATGCTGAACTATTTCTTCTACTTCAAATATACAAGTTATATTAATTTTAAAACTCAAAGTGGGAATTCCTCTTCCTCTTCAAAGAAATCACACTTTCTTTTTTCTTAATTTGCTTTCAGTTTTCTATAATCAATTCCATAAGTCCTAGATTTTCTCCCCCTCCCCCCCGCAAGGTAACATCCAATATAATATGGTTTCTATACACACATGGAACCTAATGAAATGGTCTGTTCAGTTTAGATGTTTAAATGTTTAAAACCATGATTCAAATTCAAGTCTGATGAAAGGTAAGCAAGCTACACTCTTATAGGAAATTGCTACAAAATAAAACTGAAAAGTTGGACTTAAAAGGAACACTTGAGGTACGTAAGAGCACAGTTTGTTAGGCCATTTTGTTTGACTTTCAAAAAACGTTGCTCGTAATTAAAACAAAATTCCTCTTTTGCCATGTATGCCTTAATTAATATATGACACAGGTGCAAATGCAAATGGTTATTAACCTGCTATAAAATAATCCAAAAATTACTTTGAGGGCAGTAGTTATTCATATTACAAAATGCAGTATAGTGATAGGGCAGTTTATAAAGACTCTGTATGAACAAAAAATATATTTGTCCACCAACAGGTGTCATCATACAGCCTCAGTAGATCTTCTTTACAGGAAACAAGACACGAGTCCTACCTACCACAGCAGCAGCTCCCATTGCAGCATAAGCAAAGATCATGGCGACTGGTCAGCAGCAACCACAGCAGCAGCCTGACCATCCACAAGCTCCTTTGGTGCTACAAGTAAATGGGGCTCAGCACACTTCATCTGAAGAAGAGGAAGATTATGATGATGAAGAAAATGATAAAGAAAAAGATGGAGAAGATGGACAAGTCAAAGAGGAACCCCTGAATAGTAAGGATGATGTGAGTGATGAAAGACAGGAACAATTTGATGCAAAGCATGTTGTTGTGTGCCAGTGTAAGATCCACAGAAATAAAAACAAGTGGAAGTTTCACCTCAAAGATGGTACTATTAATCTTAATGGAAGACATTATGATTTTCTGAAGCCGTTGGAGATGCTGGATGGATATGCTTGACTTTTTTAAAAAAAATAAGCAAAAATATTCTTAAAGGAGAACTGGTTGAAAATTTCAGACATATACTTCAACCATTTTGCATGTCAGAAAAGTATGGTGGAAGCAAAGTTATTGGAACAAAGATTGACTGTGACAATGTAGACACTACTTCAGACTGGCAAGCTATGGAATTGTAGCACCTGGTGTTGCTGGGAGCTGAGTTTCTGTTAGAAATATCATAATTATCACTTCATCATATGGGTACCTACAGTCAGTAATTAGCATGTAAGGTTTTGTTGCCATCTTTCTTCCTCTTACTTGTTAAATCAGAAAATATTTCTTGGAACAAATTGAATGAACTCTTCCCTTTGGACAGAATGATCTGGAACTTCTTGTATGTGGTCATTATATTGATTAAATTTTGTTTAAAGACTTTTTACAAAAGGGAAAGAATTATGGTGTTAAATTAAAATTCTCTTGTATAAGGAAAAGTTTTAAAATTCCATTTAATATCTTGCATAATTTTACTTGCAAATTTCCTTCACCTATATTCCTTCTATATACCTACCCATTCCTTTTCCCAGCATCTGTTTAACAGAAAATAATGTAATCAGTGATAATAGTCATAGGATCATACAGGTAGAACTAGAATGGACCGTAGAGGTCATCTAAGCAGAACTTCTTTTTATAGATGCTGGAATTTGAAACCTGGTCTTTTGCTGAATTTGGACTCAATGTTATTACTTTATCATGTTGCTTCCCAATTAAATTACTTTTTGGAGACCACGTCTTTATTTGACCCAAAATTTTATATACATATATCTTAAAATTGAGTTTTTAAAATCTGTTCAGTGTAATTCAAAAACATTTCACAGGAATTGAGAAGGTAATAATGGTGGTAAGTTTAATTTCCTGAGAGAGGACCTGCCCCCCTTTCCTCATCTTTTTTCCCCTTTTTAAACCAAATTGGCTCCTCAGGAATAGTTTTATTTCGAAGGGTACCATCTGATTGAAGCTGTATATACATGTGCAAATACATTGGTGTATTCCTATAATTAGGCTGCAATTAGTCTTGGTGAACTTAATCTCCAAGCTTTTAGATACCTTGTTCATTTATTATTGTTGAGGATGAGGACACTGATTTTATTAAGCCACTTAATTACTATAAAAATGACTGGGAAAGAATAGCAAATCTTGATAACAAAAAATCTAATTTTCAAAGTTAAGGCAACAAATAAGTTTTTTTGGCACCTGACCTTTAGGTAAAACCTTTGTTGCTTAAGTTTGTTATTATAACAACTTAAGTTTGCATGATGGCCCTACTTTTAAAACCAAATCATGAGCAGTGCAAACAACTACTTCAGTTAGTTCATCCAGAAGGAAGACAGTGGTGTTTGCAGTTTGATTAGCAGTCACAGTTCCGTGTCCTACCAGAGAGTCCAGAGCAGTATATCTGTAGCACTGTAAAGTCTACTATGTCAGCTACTTGGGAGAGGATCAGTTAATATTATTAGAAAACTGAAGAATATTTTCTTGATCTCTGTTCCTTGTGGATAATTACAATTTTGTCATGGTTTTGGTTGACAAATTCCAAGTGTATTTAATCTCCTATATATTTATTAACTGCTTTTCTTTTCCCTCCCCCATCTTAGTCTCCCTTTTACTGGTCTCTCCATATATTTGCAGCAGTGGTTTACATGAAAACTTTAAAGTACATTGCAAGAAAGAAAACTGCAATGAGCCATTATACGGGCTTTTTACACCACTTAGATCTCTAAAATTGTCTACTCACCAGAGAGCCGAATTAAATTACTGCCCCTCTTTTCCTTGCTTATAAGTTGTAAACCTCATTATAAAGTTTATTTCCAGTCACATTGATAATAATTAAGTACTGTTTTGTTATACATATTTTGAGTATAATTTTTATTGTGATTTGCCTTAATTTAGAATATAATCTGTCATTTTTTTAGAAAAAAAGGTTTGTTGTTTTTTTTTTTTTTTATTACCACTGTGCTAAAAGCACATGTAATTTTTTTGAAGGTCATTTACATGCTGGGGTGGGTTGTGGGAACCAGCCTAGTTGTGACCTTAACTTTTTTTTGAATTATCAGGTAGTAAAGCTGCCAAATAAGTTTACCCAAGAAAGGAATCAGTCATCTCTCTACCTGGAAAAATTTAGCAATGCTGCACACAATTGAACACATGAAACCTTTAAGCTACTTAGCACTTTTTTGTTTTTGTTTCACTGTTTATTTTTACGGAACCTATATTACTATGTACTCATTCTCTTTTAGAGAATAACAACACCAGGTGCTACAATTCCATAGCTTGCCAGTCTGAAGTAGTGTCTACACTGTCACAGTCAATCTTTGTTCCAATAGCTTTGCTTTTACCATACTTTTCTGACATGCAAAATGGTTGAAGTATATGTCTGAAATTTTCAACCAGTTCTCCTTTAAGAATATTTTTTTGCTTATTTTCTTTAAAAAGTCAAGCATATCCATCCAGCATCTCCAACGGCTTCAGAAAATCATAATGTCTTCCATTAAGATTAATAGTACCATCTTTGAGGTGAAACTTCCACTTGTTTTTATTTCTGTGGATCTTACACTGGCACACAACAACATGCTTTGCATCAAATTGTTCCTGTCTTTCATCACTCACATCATCCTTACTATTCAGGGGTTCCTCTTTGACTTGTCCATCTTCTCCATCTTTTTCTTTATCATTTTCTTCGTCATCATAATCTTCCTCTTCTTCAGATGAAGTGTGCTGAGCCCCATTTACTGGTAGCACCAAAGGAGCTTGTGGATGGTCAGGCTGCTGCTGTGGTTGCTGCTGACCAGTCGCCATGATCTTTGCTTATGCTGCAATGGGAGCTGCTGCTGTGGTAGGTAGGACTCGTGTCTTGTTTCCTGTAAAGAAGATCTACTGAGGCTGTATGATGACACCTGTTAGTGGAGGTGTCACTCCAGAAACAGGAGCCCAAACTTGTTGTATAATGGTGCATCTGTAGCGTCACCTGCTCTGCAAAACCACTGACTGTTGTGGTTGAAGGATGTGCTGGGCACCACTGGCAGTTCTGAATACCTGTAGAATCCAGCCTGAAGTAGTTATTATTTGCTGAACAGAACAGGAGTTGGGCAGTGGGAAGTGCCAGTAGGCAGTGCCAAGGTAGCAGTAGTGGCAGCAGGGCTCATACTTGAGGGATTCGTGTGTTGCCACAACTTAGACTCTACTACAATAACTTGAGGTGGTAGTGCCTGCTGTGATGCAGGGATAAGGACCTATTGTGGTTGGTGTTGGTTTTGGGGTTGTGCTTGTCGATGATGGTGATGATGGTGATGTTGCTGCTGTTGCTGCTGATGTACTTGTATTCAACATAGTTCTTCTGAATGAAATCCATCCACTGCCTTAGATTGCATCAACTTATTCTCCCATAATGTTTTTAATTCCATAAGGACTTGTGCATCTACATCATCATCCAGAAAAACTTTTCTGACATCATTGAGGACATCTTCCATTACAAATCTATATAATTTGTGCACAGGGTTTGTATTTCCTGAAATTGCCATTTCTACGTGCAACACAACAACAACAACAAATTATAAAGAAGAAATCAAAACAAGAGACCTCAACTGTAACCAGATCACCGAGACTTAAAAAAAAAGGAAAGAAAAACGAAATCAAGTCTCGCAGGTGGAGTGGGAGAAGGGGAGCAAAGAAGGGGGGAAGTCCTTGAGAATTGCCCTTAAAAAATCCAGGGGAGCATTTCCCACATCCCCCACCTGGGACAAAGGAGAGAAACTGCCACTGATCTCTGCCACACAGACTGCAGCCACCAGTCACAGTGTTCTTTTCAATAGATGCCTGTGTCTCCCTGGAGAGCTTTTACCCACTCACACATTGTTTCCCAGGGCAAATCAGTATTTCTCTTCTGTCTAAGTCTACACAATGAAAGGGGAAAGGAACTTTATATTTCATGAGATCAGTCAAACTCACAGTAGAGCAAATATAGGACAGACTATTTCACTTGATGGAAAATACAAGGCACAGAGGAGAGGTGCTTGAGCACATCACTGGGCATACTATAGGCACTTAATAAATGCTGGTAGCATCAACTGAGCTCTTGAGTAGTCAAGAGAACTCACTGTCCCTCTCCAGTGACCCCCCACCTCCCTAAGATCACCCTAGAGGTGGGAAACTTCCAAAGGACATAAAGGGGGAAATCATCACAGACTTTTCCATGTGAGGGGGATGGGAAGGTCAGGTTTTTTGTACTAACTCTTGGTTGGTTGGCTGGTTGTTATCTTCTATTTTCAAAGAGGACCAAAATGACATCACCATGATAAAGTGAAGTTTCATTGTGTCCAACTGTGGCTGATCAGACCAATACGAGCTCGGATTACTACCACAGATTGGGCACAAATAGTCTCTGTGAACATTTGGGGTGAATACTCTAAATTTGCACATCCTGCGTTTCCTTTGAGCTGCCTCAATTCTGTTTTGCTCATAAAATACAGCACCTTCTCTGATGTGAGTATGCTAGGCTGAATGGTCCTCTGCCAGTGTCTCTCATATCACACCATCAATTCCAAAAATCTTAAGAGAGACCTTAAGGATGTCCTTGGATCTCTTTTTTCTGCCCACCATAGGAACATTTGCCCTGTGTGAGTTATCTATAACATAGCCATTCTGGCAAGCATATACTTTACATTCAAACAACGTGGCCAGCCATCGGAGTTGCGCTCTTTGAAGCATAGTTTGAATGCTTAGCAGTTTAGTTCGAGTGAGGAACTCAATGTCTTGTACCTTATCCTGCCAGGTAATCTTTAAAATCTCCCTAAGTCAATTCAAATGGAAGCAATTCCGTTTCCTGGCATGGCTCTGGTAGACTATCCAGATTATGCAGGCATACAACAATGAAGTCAGCACAATGACTTTATAGACTTTCAGTTTGTTAGTCAGTCTAATCTCTTCTCTCTCATACTTTCCTTTGGAGTCTCCCAAACACTGAGCTAGCTCTGGCAATGCGTGTGTCAACCTCATTATCAATGTGTACATCCCTGGAAAGTACACTTCCAAGGTAAGTAAATTTATCCACAGCATTCAAAACTTCTCCATTTGCTGTAACCTATGGTTCCACAGATGGATGGTGTGGTGCTGGCTGATGGAGCACCTGAGTTTTCTTGGTGTTAATTATTAGGCCAAAAGTAGCACAGGCAGGAGAGAACTGATCCATACTTTGTTGCATCTCAGATCCAGAGGCTGCATTGAGTGCACAATCATCTACAAACAGAAAATCATGCAACCACACTCCTTCCACTTTGGTTTTAGCTTGCAGCCTTTTCAAGTTGAAGAATTTACCATCAGTATGGTAACTGACCTTGATGCTGTGTTCATTCTCATTGAAAACATTTGCCAACATGTCTAAAAACATCATGCTAAAAAGTGTGGGAGCAAGCACACAGTCCTGTTTCGCTCCATTGGTGACTGGGAAGGCATGAGAGCATTGTCCACCATTCAGAACCTGGGCAAACATGCCATCATGAAATTGACATACAATGCTGATGAACTTCTTTGGGCAAGTAAATTTTGATATAATTTTCCATAAGCCCTCATGACTCACAGTGTTAAAGGCCTTGGTCATAACTATTATAGTTGTGTACAGACCTCTGTTCTGTTCCTGGTATTTCTCCTGGAGTTGTCAGACAGCAAACACCATATCAACTGTTCCTCAGCCCTTTCTGAAGCCACACTGGCTCTCAAGTAGATGATCATTTTCCAGGTAAAGGATCAGTCTATTAAGGAGGACTTTATCAAGAATATTGCCAGCAATGATTAAGAGAGAGACTCCCCTGTCACTGTCACAGGACAATCTATTTCCTTTACTTTTATGCAGATGGACAGTGGAGGTGTCCTTTGAACTCCTAAGAGATACCCTCCTCTTGCCATGTAACCTGGAATAGTTAGATGTGTTCAGGGAAGTCTAGTACCTCTGGTACGAGGGCTGTCGAGTCCTTTTCAGGGATGCTTTCTACCTTTGGCATCCAGCTATTCTACCCAACTCTCACCTGTGGTTCCAAGAAACTGTAGCATAAGCAGTGACCATACCCCAATAAACCATTTCAGCAGAGAGGTTAAACCAGGCTGAGGGTAACCAAAGGGTCTCAAACCCATCAGTTAGTTGGGAGATGCTTATCCCTTATGGAGGATGTGTACCCCAAGCATGTGAAGACATCCCCTGGCGGAATGGGTGGATGAGAACAATTTGCTCCAAAGGCCATGAGGGCAGCTGAAGTAGGCTCTGTGGAGTGCTTAGAGTTTGGTTAGACATTGAAGAAGCCAAGGTTCTCCATTGCGTCTTGAGCCTTCACCAGCTGTCGTGATTCTGTCCTGACACAGGACTGTGATGACTTTGGAGGAGAGAGTGAGGCCAATGATTTCATACAACTTCCTCACTTAAATCCAATTTACACATGAATAAAAAGACATCATTCATAATAACTCTAGCTTACCAGAAAATATGTACCCTTCTATTAATTAACCCTGGTAGGCTAAATAATATCAACTGATATTCATAAAGGAAGCACACAGTTGGGGGATTGTAAGCCATGATCTGTTCTCTGTTACCCAATCAAGACTTCAGGTCTAGGTCTAAATCCCTGAAAGGAAATTCAGTAGAAGACCTCTGGGGTCCTGAGCTGCCAGTGTGAATATGGAATCAAAGAGCAGATCAAATCCTGAATTATACATGCAGTATCCCCTGATTCTCCCACCTTCCCCTGGAGATATTGTACTTATTTTTAGTTGTAGAAACTGAGGCTTAGTAAGCTTTGGTGTTCCCAGGTCCCAAAAACCTTTAAAGATAGGAAGTGAGTTGGCAGAATGCTTAGAGGCCTGGGCCCAGAGTCAGAAAGAGCTGACTTCAAATTTGACCTCAGAAACAAACTAGGTTTATAACCTTGGGCAAATCCCTTAAGCTCTGTCTGCATCAGTTTCCTCATCTGTACAATGGGTATAATAATAACACCCAGATTACCAGTTTCTTTTGAGGATAACCTCATGTTATAAGGGCTACAAAAGGATCTGCCAACTATAAAGAATTAAATAAATGCTAACTAGCACCTATATACTAGGATCCCTCCCATCTCAAATATCCCATGTTTTTACACCTCTTGCTTCTGAACTTCTATAGTGTAAGGGCTCTCCTTTCATTGATAACTCTTTTTCTAAAGGTCCTCCCAGATCTGACACTTCCATCTCTGTGGTATGTTCCAGACAAGACAAACTATATTCAAAGTCCTCTTACAGCTTTGACAATCTAAGTCCTAGGGCCCTACCCTATACTATTCTGACATTCTAGACTTTTCTGTCTTCTAAGCTAATTTAAAAAAATATTTAATTTGCTCCTTATAGAGCTTGATAATGCAGTGATTACAAAGAACAAAGGTGATTCCTTTTTAATCCTTTTCAAATTAACACCTTACTTTAAAAAATTCTCTGTATTAATCAACAGTCATAGTAACATCCATTCCTGTCTTACCTGATCATGGCACTGCATGGAAGTCCTTTACTGTTCTTCATTTTTCTTTTATCCATATAAGTAGCTCTGATTCCTCATTCTCTCTTGCTCTCTTTGTTGCAGGATCTAAGTTTTAATTTAGAACAACCACAAAGTGCTGATATCAATTTTACTGAAGAATTATCATGTTATAAATATTTCTAAATTACCCTGTCCTTATGCTTATCTTAGCCCATTGGACAGAGAAAACACAAGTGCTTTTGAGCTGTTTCTCATTTAGGGTTTTATGTTTCCTAAGAAGCCTCCAAGCTCTCAAGATAGGAAGCTAGGTGACACAGGGGTTAGAGCCCTAGAACTGGAATCAGAAAGTCTTGGCTTCAAATCAGGCCTCAGAGAATGAGTAAGTGTGTGGCCCTGGACAAATCACTTAAACCCTCTTTACCTCAGGTTCCTCATGTATAAAACGAGGCTGATAATAGCACTTACCTTACTTGGTTATTTTGTAAAGGTAAAATGAGACCATATTTGTCAAGTACTTTATAAACTGTTTGAGCTATCTGTATTCCATGGGCCCTGGCATCTCTGAAATTCTGAGGTTTTAGGGCCATTCCTATTTCTCACCTTTTATGATGTAAGGGCTTTCTTAGTTATGATATCCTTCTGCCCAGTTCTCAGCTTTATAGCTATTCCCAGGCCATATTCCCAGTGTAATTACTCTGGCTGTCACAATATGTTTTCTTGGGCTCTGAACATCTTCTACTTTCCTGATAAACAGTCCCTCTCATCTCATGCTCTTGGACTCCATCCAGATTAAACTTCTTTGCTACGTGCTGTCTGCCTGCATTTTCTCATCTTTAACATGGGACCAACAAAAGCCCCAATTTCACGGGATTACAGTGGGGAATCAAATTATACAACAGACAGAAAGTGCTTCACAAAATTTAAAAGCTAGATAATAGTTGATATAGTTGTTGTTGCTGTGGATGACATAAAAAGTGCAACACACAATTCAGAAACTTTTTAAAATACTGACTAGAATAGAGATATGAGACCAGCTAAGAATGACTTTAACCGATTTATGGAAGTATAAAGGAGGGACAAGCCATGATCAAGGAGGAAAGTTATAGACTTACCTGAGCTCTCCCAAATTTTCCTTCAAACAGTGTTAAAATAATGCCTCAAAAAGAATTCTAAAGAGGTAGAAGAAACAAAAAGAAACAGACTGAGTGAAACAATTTTCTGGTCCAAAACAACTTGGAAGGTTAGCAGAAAATATGTCTCCCATGGGTGAGACCACAGACCACTCTAGCACAGGCCACACCCAGGCAAGCCAGAAGAAGAACTCAGGGATGACTGAATTGATGGTAACAGGGGGTTCCAGAGCTCTTAGCCCACAGACAGTAGAGCGGTAATACAAGTGATCAGAAGGTGATTAAAAGAGAGTCTTTGCTAGTACTGAAAGCAGCACTCTTGTCTATTGCCCATACAGAATGCTGCGTTTCAATCCCAGGGCAAGGAAAAGCACTATCAGGAGAGGGGGCTATGGTCACACTTCCATGTTACAAAAGAGTGTTTGTGTTTGCTCATGAATCAGAGCACAGGAAAGCAAAATAGTGATCACACCTCTCCTTAGATCATACCACCTTGGAAGAACAAAAATTTGTAGATATTTAGAACCACCTCAGACAACAGCAGCATGAAACACATAAAGGTAGATCAGTGGAATATATGAGGTACACATGACACAGTAGTCAATGACTGTAGTAATCTACTGTTTGATAAACCCAAAGACTCCAGTCTCTGGAATAAGAACTCACTACCTGACAAAAATTAGGCACAGACCAACATCTTATACCCCATACCAAGATAAAGTCCAAATGGGTATTCAGTTTAGATATAAAGGCTGATGCTATAAGAAAACTAGGAGAGTAAGGAATTGTTTACCTGTCATATTTATGGAGAAGGGAAGAATTTATGATCAAACAAGAGATAGAGGGTATCATGAAACTGAAAAGTTTTTGCAAAAACAAAGCCAATGCAACCAAGATTAGAAGGAAGCAGAAAGCTGGAAAACAACTTTTACAACCAGTGTCTCTGATAAAGACCTCATTTCTAAAATACATAGAGAACTGAGTCAAATTTATAAGAATACAAGTCATTCCCCAATTGATAAATGGTCAAAGATTGAATAGGTAGTTTTCAGAGGAAGAAATTAAAGCTATCTATAGTCATATGAAAAAATGCTCTAAATCACTATTGAGTAGAGAGATGCAAATCAAAACAACTCTGAGGTACTACATCACACCTATCAGATTGGCTGACACGACAAAACACAAAGATGATAAATGTTGGAGAAGATGTGGGAGAGTTGGAACATTAATTCATTGTTGATGGAGCTGTGAGCTGATCCAACCATTTTGGAGAACAATGTGGAACTATTCCCAAAGTGCTATAAAAATGTGCATACCCTTTGACCCAGCAATATCACTTCCAGTACTGTATCCCAAAGAGATCGTAACAATGGGGACAGGACCCACGTGTACAAAAATATTTATAGCAGGTTTTTTTTTTCTTTTGTGGTGGCCAAAAGTTAGAAATTGACGAGATGTCCATCTATTGGGGAATGGCTGAATAAGTTGTGGTGTATGAATGTAATGGAACACTATTGTGCTTTAGGAAATGATGAGCAGGCAAACTTCAGAAAAACCTGAAAAGACTTATACTAACTGATGCTGAGTGAAGTAAGCAGAACCAGAACACTGTACACAGTAACAGTCACATTGTGCAATACTGACTTTGATAGACTTAGCTCTTTTCATCAATGCAAGGACCTAAAACATATCCAAAAGACTCACGATGGAAAATGCTATCCACATCCACAGAGAGAAATATGGAGTCTGAATGCAGATCATAGCATGTTATTTGATCTCTCTCTCTTTTTGGTTATTTTATTTCGTTTTGTTTTCATTCTCATGGTTCCTCTCATTCATTCTAGTTCTTCTATACAACATGACTAAAGTGAAAATATATTTAATAGGAATTATATGTAGAGCCTATATTGGATTGCACAACTTCTTGGGGAGGGAAAAAGGGAGGGAGTCAGAGAAAAGTTAAAATTTATGGAACTGAATATTGAAAAATAAAAATAAATTAATTTATAAAAAAAGGACACATAAGATAAAACTAGGGACATGGAAAAAATATACTATAGATCAAAAGAATCCAAAATAAGTAAGAGTTGCCATTATGCTATCAGAAAAAGCAAAAATAAATATTCAAAATATATAAAGGAATAAATAAAGTATTTTGTGCCAAAAAATCACCCATAGACAACAAAGTAATATCTGGAATAAACTTATATGCACCACATGACTTACCTTCCAAATTCATATAGGAAACTTTATCTATGCTTAAAAAAGACATAGACAGTAACATGATACTTAAAGCAGACTTCTATCTCTTTCTGTAAGCTATAGATAAGCCTAAAAGAAAGATAACAAAAGGGAAAATATGATACTGAACAAATTTCTGAAGAAACTAAACTTAAAAAGATTTTTGATATTTTCTGAATGGGACAACAAAAGAATATACATATTTCTCTGCACTACATGGGGATTATAGAAAACTGAACATGTATTAAGGCACAGAGATGTTGCAAACAAATATAAAAAAGGCAGAAATAATTAACATATCCTTTTCACATCATAATGCAATAAGGTTAGAAATTTTTTTCCAGTACCAAAAACAAAAGGTAATGATCCCAACTAATACTCAGCAATGAAATTTTAAATAACGATTAGGCCAATGCTCAAATCACAGTAACAATGACTATGTAAAGGAAAATGATAATGATGAAAAAACTCCCTAAAATTTCTGTGATGCTCCTAAAACAATCCTAAGGGGAGGGGGAAATCATATCCTTACGAAAATACATTAACAAAAGATATTATTAATAAACTGAATATGCATTTAAAATTGGATACTAAATAAACCAAACATAAGCATGAAATATATAATTAGAAACAAAAATCATAGAAATGACAAAAAGCTAGTTTTTGAAAAAACAAAATTAATAAACCCTTAGCTAATGTTATTAAAAAGAAGAAAGCAAAACATTAAATCAATATAATATCAAAAGAGTAAGGCAAAATCACAACAAACCCAGAAGAAATAAAAAGAATAGTCAGAACATATACATATACATATGTTCTGACTCTTCTTTTTATATAAAACATTTATATAATCCAGTTGTATGCTGACAAAAAGGAGAACACAAAAGAAACAGACAAATATCTTCAGAAATATAAACTATCCAAACTATGAGAAGACCAAAGAGAAATCATAAGTAACTCAACCTCTGAAAAGTAAATAGGTCTATTTGTAAAAGAATTACCAAAAATATTACTGTATCTAATAGATTAACCAGAGAAATCCATCAAACTTTTAAAGAGCAATTAGTACTCATCACTCCCAAAATATTTTAATTAATTTATTTTTAGTTTGCAATATCCAATTACACAAGCTTTCAAGTTCCAAATTTTCTTCCCTTCCTCCTCCCCGCTTCCCATGACAGCATGCAATCTGATATAGAATCTACATATATATTTACATTAAGTAAAATGTTCCTTTTTATTATTATTAATTTGTTTTCAGTTTTCAACAGTCACTTCCATATGTTTTAATTTTTTCCCCCTCCCACCTGGGGCTGAGGATGTCCTCCTGGTTTTCTGAATGAGGCTGTCTGTGACAACTCCAGTCCTGCACTGGTCCCCTTCAACCGCAGCAAGAGGTACTCTTCTCATCAATCTTCCTAGCCTCCCAAGCTGAGAGACTGCTGTGTCCCTTCTGATGATCCCACTATTCCAGGATTTTTTCTGGGGAAATGCTCTCTATGTTTTTCAATGTCAACAAGAAGAAGAAGAGAGCACTTACAGTTTAATCTACCACCTTGGCTCCTAAAAGCTCAAGTAGGTGACTTTCAAACATTTAATCTGTGAACTGATAGTCTCAGAAGTGACTACTGATGTTACAGGGAGTCCTGTACTTCTCTTTCACTCAGTTCCTCTGGACTCCCGTCCTTGGATGATATGTTTTAGAATCTGCACTGCTGCTTCGCTTCAGCCCACCCAGGGTCATTCCCACTCTGTTGCAATATGGTGGAGTCCCTACTGGTACAGCCTGTGTGCTCTGTGCTCCCCCAGCCCAGGGTAAAAGATCCTTCCTGTCCACCTTCTGGACTATCTTGGTCTAGAAATCTGTCACCCTCTGTCTCCTAGTGGATTCTGCCACGCTAAAATTTGTTCAGATTCACTTTTTAGAGGTATCTGAAGGAATTTGTGGTAGGGCTCAGGTTTGTCATTGCTTTCGCTCCGCCATTTTGGCTCCAAACAAAATATTCCTAAAAACTGAAAAATAAAGAAGCCCATTAAAGTTCGTTTGCAAAACAAATATTGTCCTAATACCTAAACTAGTGAAAGATGAAACTTGGACAGATAAATATAGACCAATATTATAAATGGATGTTGACTCAAAAATTAAAAAACAAATAAACAAACATGAAATCCTATCAAATACATTATAGTGATTTATCCAAAAAATCAATTATTAGGATCAAGTGGAATTTATGCTAGGGATGCAATGATGGTTAGATATTAAGACCAATCATGTTCAGGCTTCAAACATCCCAAACCATATGATCACTGTGAGCTCCTGGCTATTGCCAAAGCAGTCAGGGTTCATTTGAACTATTTTTCTTCCAGTTAGGAAGAAATTGCCCCTGTTTTGTTTCTTACGCTCTGTGTCCAGTTATAAACAACAAATATTTCTGGGTCACCAAAGTCTTCTCTGGTGTATGTGTTGCTGGTGTATTGCAAGATTTGGTGAAAATGTTTTTTTTTTTTTTTAATTAATTTATTTTTAGTTTTCAACATTCATTTCCATAAGATTTTGAGTTCCAAATTGTCTCTCCCTCCTTTTCCAACACCTCCTCAAGACAACATTCAATCAGATATAGACTCTACTTACACATTCATATTTAATTTACATTAGTCATGATGCAAAGAAAAATTAGAACTAATGGGAAGAACCGTGAGAAGGATAAAACACACCAAAACAACAAAAGAAAAGGAGAGAAAATAGCATGCTTCCATTCACATTCACACTCCAAAGTTCTTTCTCTGGATGTGGATAGCATTGTCCATCATGAGTCTTTTGGAGTTGTCTCAGATTTTAACATTGCTGAGAAGAGCTAAGTCTATCAAAGTCAGTCATCACACAATGTGATTACTACTGTTTAAAATGTTCTCGTGGTTCTGTTCATTTCACTCAATATCAGTGCATATAATCATGTTTTTCCAGGGTTTTCTGAAGTCAGCCTGCTCATCATTTCTTATACACAATAGTATTACATTCATATACCACAACTTGTTCAGCCATTCCCCAATTGATGGACATCCACTCAATTTCTAATTCTTGACCATCACAAAAAGAGCTGCTATAAATATTTTTGTACATGTGGGTTCTTTTCATATTTTTACGATCTCTTTGGGATACAGACCTAAAAATGGTATGGCTGGGTCAAAGAATATGCATAGTTTCATACCCTTTGGGCATAATTCAAGTTGCTCTCCAGAATAGTTAGGTGGATCCATTCACAACTCCACCAACAATGTTGCAATTTTCCCACATTTATCATGTTCATGTTTTGTCATGTTAGCCAATATGATAGGTATGATGCCATAACTGAAAAGTTGTTTTAATTTGCATTTCTCTAATCAATAGTGATTTAGAGCATTTTTTTCATATGACTATAGATAACACTAATATCTTCCCTTGAAAAACTGCCTGTTCATATCCTTTGACTATCAATAGGGGAATGACTTGTATTCTTATAAATTTGACTCAGTTCTCCACATATTTTAAAAATGAGGGCTTTATCAGAGACACTGGTTGCAAAAATTCTTTCCCAGTTTTCTACTTCCCTCCTAATCTTCATTGAATTGACTTTGTGCAAAAACTTTCAATTTAATGTAATCAAAATTAAATATTTTGCATTTCATAATGTTCTCTATCTTTTGTTTGGTCATAAATTCTTCCATTCTCCATAAATCTGACGTAAAAACAATTCCTTGCTCTCCTAGTTTGCTTAAAATATCAGCCTTTATATCTAAATAATGTTTGGCGAGAGCTTTTGATCCCCTTGTGGAGACAGGGCACACAATTCTTCTACAGACAGGGCTAAAGAACAACGTGGGGCAGAGAGGAGGGAAGACCTTATGAGAATCTAATTAAGAGCAGTCACATGTAAGAGAGATGTAATATTAATAATCTCCAGGGATTTCCAAGTTTCCAAAAAAAGAAGCCCCACCTCAAGTGCACAATAATTAGTGCAGAGGAGTCAGGAGAATTGGAGGTCGAGTACTGCCTTAGGCATTCCCTTGCTATGTGGCTTTGGGAATATCACCTGAATATTTTCTGTCTCAATTTCCTCAGCTATAAAATGAGAATAATAAAATCACTTTCATAAAAGAGATACTCTAATAATCAAGTGAGCAAATATGTGTAAAATGTTTTGGAAATCTTAACAACACTATATAAATGAGAGCAATAACTACTATCACGGGTACTGGTGCTATTTAGCTCTATTACAACATGATGATGATTATGGATGATGATGACAATGATAGCGATGATGACTACTACAACTGACCATAATATTACTATTTACATCTCGGTAGGTCTAATTGAAATAAACCATTCATGCAAATACCAACCTGAGTCTGGGAAAAATAAAAATATTCAACAGTATCCTTAGACATTTTTGTTTTTACTAGAACCATAGCTTCCCCTTATACCATCCTTAGGAGGATACCACAGTCTTGGCTCAATAAAGGACTGCTACATGTTGAAAACCATCCCCCTACTGTCTTAGGAAAAAAAGGAAGATTCTGAAGAAGGGAGAAATGCCTGCGTATTAGTCTGAAACGGATCATCCAAATTCAACGTGCTCACAATAAATTTCACAAGAAAATATATTTTCCTTCTCCTCAAATTTTTCCATCCTCTGAATTTCCCTCTCCCTATCTGGGACATTAACACCACTTCAGCCACCCTGAGTTGCAACATTAGAGACATCTCATGACAAGGGAGCTTACACTTCATCTTGCCTGGAACCTCCACCTCGCTTTGTAATCACCTTCTCTACTTAGTTTCTCAAGTTCATCCAGGTTGTCTTGTTTTCCCTTACTAGAATGTAAGCTCACTTAGGGCTGAAACAGGTTTTTTTTTGCTTATTTTTCAAACTCTTCACTTAGAACAGTCCGTCGAATGTAGTTAACACTCAATACACGCCATAAATCAAATAATACCCCCATCTCCCCCCTCTCTCCTTTCATCCCTTGCTCCCTTTTGACAACCAGTCTCTCTGATAAAGCCCACATTTCTAAAATATGGAGAGAACTGAGTCAAATATATAAGAACACAAGTCATTCCCCAATTGATTAATGGTCAAAGGATATAAACAGACAGTATTCAGAGGAAGAAATTAAAGTTATCTATAGTCATATGAAAAATGTTCTAAATCACTATTGATCACAGAAATGAAAATCAAAACATCTCTGAGGTACCACATCACACCTACCAGATTGACTAACATGACAAAATAGGAAAATGATAAGTGCTGGAGAAGATGTTGGGAAATTGAAACACTAATGCATTGTTGGTGGAATTGTGAACTGATCCAACCATTCTGGAGAGCAATTCAGAATTATGCCCAAAGGGTTGTAAGACTGCATACCCTTTGACTCAGCAATATCACTTCTAGGTCTGTATCCCAAAGAAATACAAATGTTGACAGGACCCACATGCACAAAAATATTTATAGCAACTCTTCTCGCGGCAGCAAAGAATTAGAAATTGAGAGGATGCCCATTAATTGGGGAAAGGCCGAACAAGTTGTGGTATACGAATGGAATGGAATACTACTGTTCCATAAGAAATAATGAACAGGCAGAATTCAGAAAAAACCTGGACTTATATGAACTGATGCTGAATGGAAGGAGCAGAACCAGGAGAACATTGCACATAGTAACAGCCACATTGTGGTATAACTAACTTTGATAAGACATCTCTTCTTAGCAATGCAAGGATGTAAGACAACTACAAAAGACTCAAGACGGAAAATTCTATCCACATTCAGAGAAAGAACTATGGAGTCTGAATGTAGATCAAAGCATATTATATCAAATTACACACTGTCTTGAGATTGGTAGAGGGGAGAGATGGGGAGAAAATTTGGAACTCAAACTCTAACGGAAGTGAATGTTGAAATCTAAAAATAAATAAATTATTTTTTTTTTAAAAAAAACATGTCAAGATGGTTTTTATTTTACTTTTGATCTCTTTGTCAAGGTGGTTCTCTGCTTCCAGTGGGGATGAGGGGGTGATCCCCCCCACAATCTGTGGGTCTAGACCTCCAGAAATGGTCACTACCACTGCCACTGCTACTGCTGTGACTGCCACAGGCTCCTCTGCCCCCTCCACTGCCCTGCCATACTACTCTCTCACACAGATCCAAAAGCATTTTTCCCCTCATCTTCTTGTCCTTGGTGTTTTGGGTTCGAGAAGTCTGAAAACTGCCACAGCTGTCGGTGAATCAGTCTCCCTCCCTGCCCCTCCCAAGGTCTGCTCAGGCCCTGTTTGTGCTGGCACAGCCCACACTGGACTGTGCTCTGCTCCCAGCGCATTGTAATTGATGCTTTCTGTTGACCTTCACATCATCATTCTGTAGGTTGTGCAGATCCAGAATTTGTTTACAGTCATTTTTTACAAGTATTTGGGGGTTTTGGGGGACAGCTCAAGAAAGTCTTTGCTTTTATTCTGTCATCTTGGCTCCACCCTCAAAAGATTTCAAAGATATAAATTTTCACGTAAGTACTGCTAAGTCTTCATCCTGAATTTTTGTTTTTCATTGCTTTTTTTGCTGTTATTATCTTTAATAAAATTATTGTTCCTATGATTTGCAGCATTCATTGTTTTCATCTTTTTCAAAGGTATTTTATTGATTATAATTGCATCATTCAGTGGTCACAAAAAGATGCATTTAATATTTGTGCTTTTCTGGATTTACTTTTGAGCATTTTATACAGTTCTAAAAAGTACAATAGATAATGAAGTAATATGAATAATAAGCATACATAGGTCAAATGGTATGGAATCCAAATTTCTAAAAGAGAAGTTAAATAAGATAAAGGTGAAAATATAAAGTAAAATTATTACTTTGGAGAATCTCAAACTTCACCTGTTAAAACTACATAAATCTAAGCACAAAATTAACAAAAAAGAAATTAAGGAGGTAAATAGGATTTTGGGTGATTTAGATATGATAGATCTCTGAAGAAAACTGAATGAGGATAAAAAAGAATATGACTTTTTTCCAGCACACATGGTACTTAACACAAAAATTGACAACAATATTAGGGCACAAAAACCTCACAATCAAATGAAGAAAAGCAGAAATATTAATGAATCCTTTTCAGACAATGATGCAATAAAAATTGCATTCAATAAAGGGCCATAGAACAGTAAATTAAAATTAACTGGAAACTAAATAATCCAGTCTGAAAGAATGAATAGGTCAAAGAAGAAATCGTAGAAATAATAATTTCATCAAAGGGAGGGATAAGAATGAGACAAAACACCAAAAATGTGTGGGATGCAGTCAAAGTAGTACGTAGGGGAAAATTTATTTCTCTAAATATTTACGCCAACAAAATAGAAAAAAAAAACAGATCAATGAATTGGGCATGCAACTAAAAAAGCCAGAAGAAGAACAAATTAAAAATCCCCAATTAAACACGATATCAGAAATCATAAAAATTAAAGGAGAGTTTAGTAAACTGGAAGTAAGAAAACTATTCAACGAATAAACAAAACTAGGAGCTGGTTTTATGTGGGGAAAAAACTCACAATTAAATAGATTGGTTAATTGGATTTTTTTTTAAAAGAAGAAAACCAAATTACTAGTATCAAAAATGAAAAGGGTGAATTCACCATTAATGAAATAGAAATAAAACAATCATTAGAACTTATTTTGCTCAATTTTATGACAATAAATGTGACAATCTAAGTGAAATGGATGAGCATTTACCAAAATATAAATTGTCCAGATTAACAGAAGATAAAATAGAATAACCTTAAATAACCCGATTTTAGACTAAGAAGTTGAATAAGCCATCAATGATCCCCCTAAGAAAAAATCCCTAGGACCAGATAGTTCTCACAGAACAAGTGAGTTCTACCAAATGTTTATAAAACAATTAAATCTTATATTAGGTAAACTATTGGGAAAAGAGGTGAAAAAGTCTTACTAAATTACTTTTATGACACAAACATAGTGCTGACACCTAGATGAGGAAGAGCAAAAAAAGAGAAAGAAAACTATAGACCCATTTCCTAAATGAATATTGACACAAAAATTTTAAATAAAATACTAACTAGGACCTTACAGCAATATATTATAAGGATCATACACTATGATGAGGAAGTATTTATACCAAGAATGTGGGGCTGGTTCAGTATTAGGAAAACTATCAGCATAATTGACTATATCAGTGACACAATCAACAGATATCATATGATTATCGGAACAGATGCAAAAAAGATTTTTTAAAAATAAAATACAGCACATATTCCTACTAAAAATACTAGAAAGCATAGGAATAAAGGGAGTTTTCTTCATAAATATAAGTAGTGTCTTATGATAAGCAGGAACTTGGGAGAGTCACCTGAACGCTTTCCAATGAGCATAATAAAGTCATTTTGATAATAGATTTACTCTAAGGATCAAATGAGAAAATATATGTGTGTATACATATGTGTACACACACACATGGTATTTTGGAAATCTTAAAACACTATATAATGAGAGCTATTTCTATTATCACTGGAGCTGGTGGTATTTACTGCTGTGACAAAAATCATGATGATGGATGATGATAACAATGTTGACTACTACTACTGATCATTATCATAATATTATTGTTTATATCCAGCTGAGTCTAATTGAAATAAACCCTTCATTCAAATGCAATGTGAGTCTGGAAAACAAAGAACTGCCTCCTTTGAGGCAGCTGTTCTGACTAGAACTATACCTGCCTCTCATACCATTTTTAGGAGCATACCACAGTCTTAGTTCAACAAAGGACTGCTACATGCTACACCCCCTCCACCTTACCCCCTTCTATCTTACAAAAAGAAAGGAAGAGTCTGAAGAAGGGAGAAATGCCTGCATGCTAGTCTGAAATCGATCTTTCGAACTCATCATGTTCACACTAAATTTCACACAAGAATATATTTTCCTTCTAAAATCTTTCCATCCTCTGAATTTCCCTATCACTGTCTGGGGCATCAATACCATTTCAGTCACTCTGAGCTGCAATATTGGAGACACATTATGACAAGAGGGCTTACACTTCATCTTGCCTGGAACCGCCACCTTGCTTGGTAATCACTGTCTCCCTTCAGTTTGTCAAATTCCCCCACATTGTCTTCTCTTCCCTTGCTAGAATGTAAGCTCCCTTAGGACTGAGACTGTTTTTCTTATTTATACTTTTAAACTCATTGCTTAGAACAGCACCTTACATGTAGTGAGCACTCAATAAATTCCCTAAATTAAATAATCAAATCTGCCTCCCCACTCTCTTCATCTCTCTCTCTCTTCCCACCCCTCTCCACCTGTCTCTGTCTCTCCATCTTCTACCTGGTATGTCCTTCAGAAAACCAATTCTCAGAAAAAAAAACACATGAACACAATAGAACAATAAGTTCTATTTCTATTAACTTCTTCTTCACTTTCATAAACCTCATCAACACAACAAAAAAATCAAGCCCTTATTTGTATGCCAAATTGCAAATTGTAACCACTCAGACTGACAATTTAAGTATTTACTCTTATATTTGTATGTATGTATCTATATATCTAGCGACCAATCATCGGTGAATCACTAACCCCTAATGGACTGTTTAATTGCCATTGATTTCAATAGCATGGTCTTTTTTGACATCTAGTGTCCAAAAGAGATATTGCAATATCATGAAAGGTTTATAACAGAAAATATTTTTCTATCTTTATAATCTATATACTATGTATCACATGGTCCTCATTCTCCCTCAGCACTCATATCCAATTAGTTGTCAAGTTTTATAATAACTACCTGAATGATGCCTCAGACAAGCATCCTTCTCTCCACTTATATAACATCATTTCTTTTCTTCTTATGAACTGCAAGAGTGTCCTAACTGGGCTCTGTGTCTAATGTAGGGCAAAAATCACACAGGAAAAATTATCTGTAATCAAAGAAGACATACACAATAACATAATATTGAAAGCAGGCTTCAATCTCCTTCTACAAGTTTTGAATGAGACCAAAGAAAGATAAACAAAAGGGAAAATATGGAAAATGATCAATCATATTCAAACCCAAAACATCACAAACCATAGGAAAACTCTGAGCACTCGACTATTGCCAAAGCAGTGTTCATTTTTTTTCTTCCAGTTAGGATCTTTCCCTTTTGCCCCTGCATTGTTTCATGTGCTCTGCATCCAGTTATAAACAAAGAGTATCTGTGGGTCACCAAAGCCTTGTCTGGCATGTGTGTGATGCTGGTGTATAGCAAGATTTGGTGAGGACATTTTACCCCTTTAGGGAGACAGGACACGAAACTCTGTTGCAGTGAGGGCTGAAGAACAAAGACGGACATAGAGGAGTGAAAACCTGATGAAAATCTAATTAGGAATAGTCACACGTAAGAGAGATGTACTAATAATTCCCCACTCCCTTACCTGGGTATTTCCAAGTTTCCAAAAAGAAGCCCTACGTAAGATGCATGGTGATTAGGACACAGGACTTGGAGTCAGGAGAACCTAAGGAGTCCTATCTTAGGCACTCCCTTGCTATATGACCTTGGGAAAATCACCCGAACACTTTCTGCCTCAGTTTTCTCATCTGTAAAATGAAGATAATAAAATCAATTTTATGACAGTTTTTCTCTAAGAATCAAATAAGTAAATATACAGAAAGTGCTTTGGAAATCGTAAGCCCTGATCTATTTGACAAATTCCAAGTTGTCACCACTCTGACTGAAACTTTTAGACTTTATTTTTATATATACATTATGTATGTATATATGTATGTTTCTCTCTATCAATCAGTTATCATTTATCTCTCTATCTTTTGACTGATCAACAATCATTACTGGACTGTTTCATTTCATTGAGTCAAATAGCATGGTCTTTTCTTGACAGCTAGTGTCCAGAAGGGATATTGCAACATCCTGAAAGGTTTATAACAGAAAATATTTTTCTGTCTCTATAATCATGTATCACATGACTCTCACTCTCCCTCAGCTCCCATATCCAATTAGTTGTGAAGTTTTGTAATAACTACCTGAATGGTATATCAGACAAGCATCCTTATCTTTCTACTTATATAACCTCATCTCTTTTCTTCATGTAAACTGCAAGAGTGTCCTAACTGGGATCCATGCCTTAAATCATTTCTCCTTTACAGCCTCCACTCAGCTGTGAAAGGGATATTCTTGTTGCATGGTTCTAATTTCCTCATATTTATTTGTGGAATTTGCATTTCTTGGTTTTATTTGAGTGTTGAATTGATATGACATATATATGTATATGTATATATATATACATACTTGCTGCATGCTTCTGATTTTCTTGTAATTATCTGTAGGATTAGTATTTTATGTATTTATTAGCAAGGTTATCTGAGTGTAGAACTGAAATTCTACATATCCTCTTGCTGAATTTTCTAAAACATTCATTAATTTATGCCAATCCCACACTCAAAGAAGAGGGCTTGGTGATGAGTTGAAATGATGGGAGTATACAAGAAAAATTAAGGGGGTGAGAAAGATAGATGCACTAGGAGAAAGGGGAGGAGAGAGGGAAAATAGAGTAAAATATCTCACTCCTAGGAAAGAAGTGTAAAAGGAAAAGCTTTTACAGCAGGAGACAGATGGGGCTAACAAGCAATGCTTGAACCTTACTCGCACTAAAATTGGCTTAAAGAGGGAATATACACACTCAGTTCGGTATATAAATCCATATTACCCTAATTAGGAGGGAACTTGGATAACATAAAAACTGGAGGCTAACAGAAAGAGAGGTAGAGTAAGGGTTGCACCTGTCAGAGGCTTAAAAAATTTTTGAGGAGGGAGAGTGAATGGAGAGAGAGAGGACACTAAAAAAGTGATGGAGGGAAATATACAATAAGCATAACTGTGAATGTGAATTGAATGAAACTACCCATAAAATGAAAGCAGAGAGCAGACTGGATTAAAAACCACTATGTTTGCTGTTTACAAGAAAGAGACCAGAAGAAGACACACACAGAGTCAAGATAAGGGACTGGAGTAGAATCTGGTATGCTTCACTTGAAACAAAACAAAGAAGTTAAGACAAGTAAATGACAACAAAAATACCAGGTGTAGTACCATCATAACCTTAAAGTAAAAGTAAAAGCAGACCTAATTAAAAGAGATAAGCAAAGAAATTACACTTTATTAAAAGGTATCATAGAGAAACTTCTGGAAGGCAAGATGACAGAGTAAGCAGCAGACCTCTGTCTCTCTTCCATTCTTATCCCCAAACACCCATAAAAAGTGCCCCAGAACTGATCCTGAAACAGCAGGGCCAGTGGAAAGATGGGGTAGACTAGTCTTTTTGATTCAGGAGACTTAGAAGATTGGCAAATAAGGACTGTATCATTCACATTAAAGAGGAGTACAGTCCAGGAAAAGAATCATCCCAGCAAGCCAGCAGCAGACTCCACCTCAAGAAACGAGCAGGAAATCTGGAAATCCAGAGTGGCAGAGCAGACAAACTCTAGCACTAAGACCATCCATGTACCTTAACACAGCAGGGAGAACTGGCAAATTCTAGCTCAGAGACACACCACATGTGCTAGAACTCAGGGTGGTCAGGCATCCTCCAGCAACAGAGCTCCACATGCTTCAGCACAGCCCCAGGGAAACACAGAAAAACCCCAGCTTCCCTCAACAAATGGCAGATATCACTACTAGGACTCCAGCTTATCACCAGAACCTAGAGCCTCCATCAGGTTGTACCTGAGGTCCCAGGGCACAAAATTAGTGACCATGTCCCTGAACCCCAGCAAAAGAAGCTTGAAAAAGTGCCCCCTATGATCCAACAGAAGAGACCAACTTTAAAAGACATGGCATAGGCAAAGAAAATTAGCAAAAAGCAAAAAAGAATACTGACCATATAGAATTATTATAGTGACAGGGAAGATCAAACACAAGCTCAGAAGATGGCAACATTGTCGATATATCCAAATCTGAAACCATAAAGTGGAATATGAACTGGTCTCAAATCCAAAAAGCCTCCTTGGAATAGCTTAAGAAGGATGTTAAAAGTCAAATAAGAAAGGTAGAGGAAAAATTGGAGAAGAAATAAGATGTATGCAAGAGATAGTCAATAGCTTGGAAAAGGAAGGACAAAATTTGAATGTGGAAAATAAGTCCTTAAAAATACAATTGGCCAAATTGGGGGGGGGGGGGTGAGGATCGCTGAAGAAAACAATTCATTTAAAAGTAGAATTAACCAAATGAAAAAGGTGGTACAAAAGCTAACTGAAGAAAACAATTCCTTAAAAGTTAGAATTGGACAAATGGAAGCTAATGACTTTTAAACATTAAGAATCAGTCAAGCAAAATCAAGAGTGAACAAATAAAAGAAAATTGAAATACTTCATTGGAAAAACAAATGACCTGTAAAATAGGTCCAGGAGATACTATTAAGAATTGTTGGTCCACCACCAGAAAGACTTCAATCAAAAAAAGCAGCCTAGACAGTATCTTTCAAGAAATTATTAAGGAAAACTACCCTGACATCCTAGAACCAGAGAGTAGAATAGTCATTGAAAGAATCCACTGATCAACTCCAGAAAGAGATGCCAAAAGGAAAACTCCAAGGAATATCATGGCTAAATTTCAGAATTATCAAGAAGAAAATACTACAAGCAGCCAGAAATATATATATATATATATATATATATATATATATATATATATGTATATAGGAACCACAGTCAGGATTATGCAGGATTTAGGACCTTCTACATTAAAGGATGACAAGGGCCTGGCAAATGATATTTCATAAAGCAAATTACAACCAAGAATAAACTATCCAGTAAAACTGAGTAAAATCTGTTAGGGGAAAAGATGAATATTCAATGATATAAGGGATTTTCAATCATTCCTGATTTAAAAACAAACAAAAAGCAGAAATGAGCAAAAAAAAATTGATCTTCAAATATAAAATTTGAGAATATAAAAAGGTAAACAAGAAAGAAAAAAGATATTATGCCAAATGAAGTAAAAACAGCAGGGATAGCAATCCTGATCTCAAAGCAAAACCAAAAATAGATCCAATTAAAAGAGATCATAAAGGAAACTGCATCTTGCTAAAAGGTACTATAGAAAATGAAGTAATATCAATACTAAACATATATGCACCAAGTGGCATAGCATCTAAATTCTTAGAGGAGAAGTTAAGGCAGTTAGAGGAAGAAATAGATAGCAAAACTATAACAGTGGGGGACCTCAACCTCCCCAACTCAAAACAAGATAAATCTAACCACAAAATAAACAAGAAAGAAGTTAAGGAGGTGAATAAAATTTTAGAAAAACTAGATATGATAGACTTCTGAAGAAAACTAAATGGGATAGAAAGGAATATGAACTTTTATCCATGGTACATGGGATCTACACAAAACCTGATCAAGTTCCTGATCTCTATCAGGGCATAAAAACCTCACTATCCAATATGGAAGGGAAGAGATATTAAATGCATTGTTCTCAGATCATGAAATCATAAAAATCATGATATCAAAAAATATCATAAAAAGAGATATTAAATGCATTGTTCTCAGATCATGATATCATAAAAATATCATAAAAATGTAATAAAGGGTTATGGAATGATAGACTAAAAGTTAATTGGAAACTAAAGAATCTAATCCTAAAGAATGAGTAGGTCAAACAAAAAAATCATAGAAAAAATCCATAATTTCATTCAAGAGAATGACAATAATGAGACAACATATCAAAACTTATGAGATGCAGCCAAAGCGATTCTTCTAGGAAATTTTATATTTCTCAACTCTTACATGAATAAAATAGAGAACAAAGAAATAAATGAATTGAGCATGCAACTAAAAAAAACTAGAAAAGGAACAAATTAAAAACCCCCAATTATATACCAAATTAGAAATTCTGAAAATCAAAGGAGAAATTAATAAAATCACAATTAAGACAACTATTGAACCAAAAAATAAAACTAAGAGATGGTTTTATTTAAAAAATAGGAAAAGTATTAACAAAATTGACCAAATTAATAAAAAAAATGAACAGAAACCATAATCTTAATAGATGCAGAAAAAACCTTTTGACAAAATACATCTTTATTCCTCTTGAAAACTCTGGAGAGCATAAGAATCAATGGACCTCTCCTTAAAAATGATAAAGCAGCATCCATCTAAAACCATCAACAAGCATTATGCGTATTGGGGACAAAATGGAATATTTCCAGTAAGATCAGGGATGAAACAATGACGTCCACTCCTCTCCTCTCCTCTCCTCTCCTGTCCTCTCCTGTCCTTTCCTGTCCTGTCCTCTCCTCTGCTCTCCTCTCCTCCCCTCCCCTCTCCCCCATCTTCTTCTCTGTTCTCCTCTTGTTTCCTTTCCTTTCTTTTCCTTTACCAAAACCTTAAACCTTACTGCACTCTATACATTACACCCACACATTGGACAACACTAGGCCCCCTGCTCAAGCTCCACTTCAGGGCTGTTTTCTGGACCCTCCTTCCTGTCTTAAGAGTGATTATCAATTGTAACTGTTGTTGTTTCCCTCAAAGCCTGATGTCGCTATTTTTCTTTGCCTCATTAAAGGGGCCATACCTTGACTACTTCTTAAACAAGCCTATTCACTGAATGGGCATTACCTCACCCTAAGTGAGTACCTGAATAGACCTTGGCTAAAAGGGTCAAGTGCATCCTGGGCCATCTCCAGTCATCCTGAAGAATATCTAGTCACTGGATTCAGATGGCTCTGGAGGAGAAGTGAGGCTGGTGACCTGCACAGACCTCTCTCATTCAAAACAAAGTCAAGTGCAAATCATGTCATCATTTCTCTGATGGCCTGGTCTTCTTTGGCAAGGAAGGATGAACACAACAACCACTGGATCTGTATCCCACAGAGATCAAAAAAGGAAAAGGATCTATATGCACAGGATAATTTATAGCAGCTCTTTTTAGGGTGGAAAAACCTGGAAAGACTTACATGAACTGAGGTAAAGTGAAGTGAGCAAAAATAGTAGAATATTATATAAAATAATAGCATTACCGTACAATGATCAACTATGAATGACAGTTATTCTCAGCAACACAATGATGCCAGAAGATTATGAAGGACTTGGGATGACATATGACATCCACCACCAAAGAAAGAACTGATGGAATCTGAATGCAGAATGAAAGGTGCTTTCAAAAAATTCTTTATTTTTTTGGAGGGGTGGTTAATATGTGTTTTTATTCACAATGCAGGTAATGTAGTGTAGAGGGCTAAGGGGAGTGCGAGTCCTGTGATCAAGGCCATAGCTGAGGCAAGGCCTGTTCCTGTGGGACTTGTGCTTACTCAAACCCTGGCATAAGCTCTCCATGACCCTGAAACCTGATGTTCCTGCCAGATACTGACGTTCTTTGCAGAAAAGTTACAATTGGGTCTGGGAACTCAGGAACTAGCTTCAGGAGCAAGATAAGCTTCGTTACTTTCTTCGGGCACAAGGATGTGGGTAAGTCATGAGATGGTGAAGTAATGGGATGAGCTTAGCCTGCACATGATTGTGGTTACAGCCTTTAAAACCCCTGATTCTCAGCTGAATAAACGGAGTTGCCTTACATCCTGCCTCCCGTCTCATTCTTTGCTTCTGAGACGAGGATCTTGCTGGTCAAGACCCTCTACCCAAGTAGTTCCTAGGTGAAAGGAATCCAACAGATCTGAGTGGATTGACTCATTGGGTGGTGAACGTGCTGGTGGCGTCTGGAGATGATGTCAAAAGACCTTGGTTAGGTAAGAACTGGCAGATAGCTGCGGACCACAACAATGTAGAAACATGCTTTGTGTGACTATTCATGTATAAACTTTAACAAATTTCTTACCTTTTCTAGGATATGTAAGGGAAATGAGGGAGAGAATTTGGAACTCAAAATTTTTCTTTAGTATATGCTTTATCTTAATTTTTCAGTTCTTAATATTCACTTCCACAAGAATTTGAATTCAAGATTTTTCACCATCTCTCCCCAACCCCCCACCCCAGGACAGCATCCACCCCCTCCTCAGCCTATCCTCCATTCTCTTACCCACCCTTCTTCCATCCCCAGTCCCCTCTATTTTCCTGTAGGACAAAATAGGTTTCTATGCTCCGTTGCCTGAATAGCTTCCAATTGCATGTTAAAACAATTTTTAACACTCATTCTTAAACCTTTGAGTTCCATATTCTCTCCCTCCCTCCCCACCCACTCTCATTGAGAAAACAAGCAATTTAATACAAGTCATACATGTGTAACAATGGAAAACACTTCCATAATACTTATGTTGTAAAAGACTAACCAGGTTTCCCTCTGTCCTATCCTGTCCTTCCATTCTCTCCCTTGACCTCTCCTCCCACAATAGCGTTTGCTTCTCACTATCCCATTCCCCAATTTGCTGTCCCTTTTATTATCTTCCCTCTCCTACCCCCTTTGCCCTTGCCTTCTTGCAGGGCAAAATAGATTTCCATATCCAATTGAGTCTGTGTTATTCCCTCCTTAAGTCAAATCCCATGAGAGTAAGGCTCAATTTTTTTCATTTCATCTCCCCTCTCTTCCCCTCCATTGCAAAAGCTCTTTCTTCTCTCTTTTCTGGGAGATGATTTGCTACATTCTACCTCTCCTTTTCTCTTACTCCTAGTACATTCCATTCAACAGTAAATTGCATTTTTTTAGCTATTCTCCCTTCTTATTCACCTCACCCTGTGCACTCTGTCTACGTATATGTATATATATATATATATACATACATATACACACGCATATATATATCTATGTATATATAATATACACATACATACCATACAAACCTACAAACATATTATATATATATATATATATGCTTTATAATACACACACACGCACACACACACATATACATAACACGTATTTCCCCTAACTAACCTAATATTGAAAAAGATCTCAAGAGTTACAAGTAACATCATTCCATGTGGGAATATAAAGAGTTCAACTTTAAAGAGTTCCTTAAGTCTTCTCTTTCCTGTTTACCTTTTAATGTTTCTCTTGATTATTATATTTGAAGGTCAAAGTTTCTACTCCACTCTGGTCTTTTTTTTTCTAAATTTATTTATTAAACTTTTTACATTCATTTAAACAAAATTTTGGGTTCCAAATTTTCTCCCCCCACTCCAAAACCCCAAGCATTCTAATTGCCCCTGTCACCAATATGCCCTCTCTTCTATCATCCCTCCCTTCCCTTGACCCCATCTTCTCTTTTGTCCTGTAGGGCAAGGTAATTTTCTATTCCACATTAACTGTATTTCTTATTTACTAGTAGCAAGAACAATACTCAACAGTTGTTCCTAGAACTTTGAGTTCCAAATTCTCCCCATCCCTCCCTCCCCACCCATTCCCTTTGGGAAGGCAGGCAATTCAATATAGGCCATATCTGTGTAGTTTTGCAAATGACTTTGATAACAGTCATGTTGTGTAAGACTAACTGTATTTCCCTCCATCCTATCCTGCCCCCCCCATTGTTTCTATTCTCTCTTTTGGTCCTTTCCCTCCCCAAGAGTGTTGGCTTCAAATTGCTCCCTCCTCCCATTGCCCTCCCTTCCATCATCCCCCGCACCCTGCTTATCTGCTTCTCCCCCACTTTCCTGTATTGTAAGATAGGTTTTCATACCAAAATGAGTGTGCATTTTATTCCTTCCTTTAGTCGAATGTGATGAGAGTAAACTTCATGATTTTTCTCAGCTCTCCTCTTTTTCCCTCCACCGTTTACCTTAATTTTTTAAAGATATGATCCCATCTTCTTCAATTCACTCTGTGCTCTCTGTCTTTGAGTGTACATGCACGTGTGCATGTGTGTGTGTGTGTGTGTGCAATGCCACCAACTACCCAGATACTGAAAAGTTTCAAGAGTTACAAATATTGTCTTTCCATGTAGGCATGTAAACAGTCCAAGTTTGGTAAGTCCCTTATGACTTCTTTTTGCTGTTTACTTTTTCATGCTTCTTCTCATTCTTATGTTTGAAAGTCAAATTTTCTTTTCAGCTCTGGTCTTTTCATCAAGAATGCTTGAAAGTCCTCTATTACATTGAAAGACCATTTTGTCCCCTGAAGTATTATACTCAGTTTTGCTGGGTAGGTGATTCTTGGTTTTAGCCCTAGTTCCTTTGACTTCTGGAATATCCTATTCCATGCCCTTTGATCCCTTAATGTAGAAGCTGCTAGATCTTGTGCTATCCTGATTGTATTTCCACCATACTGGAATTGTTTCTTTCTAGCTGCTTGCAATATTGTCTCCTTGACCTGGGAATTCTGGAACTTGGCCACAATGTTCCTAGGAGTTTCTCTTTTGGGGTCTATTTCAGGCGGTGATTGGTGGATTCCTTCAATATTTATTTTGCCCTCTGGTTCTAGAATATCAGAGCAGTTTTCCTTGATAATTTCATGAAAGATGATGTCTAGGCTCTTTTTTTGATCATGGCTTTCAGGTAGTCCCATAATTTTTAAATTGTCTCTCCTGGATCTATTTTCCAGGTCAGTTGTTTTTCTAATGAGATATTTCACATTCTCTTCCATTTTTTCATTCTTTTGGTTTTGTTTGGTGATCTCTTGGTTTCTCAGAAAGTCATTAGCCTCCATCTGTTCCATTCTAATTTTGAGAGAACTATTTTCTTCAGTGAGCTTTTGAACCTCTTTTTCCATTTAGCTAATTCTGCTTTTGAAAGCATTCTTCTGCTCATTGGCTTTTTGAACCTCTTTTGCCAATTGAGTTAACCCATTTTTCAAGATGCTATATTTTCTTCAGCACTTTTTTGGTTCTCCTTTAGCAAGGTATTGACCTGTTTTTCATGTTTTTCTTGCATCTCTCATTTCTCTTCCCAGTTTTTCCTCCACCTGTCTAACTTGATTTTCAAAATCTTTTTTGAAAAATGGGCCTGAGCCCATTGAATATCTATTTCAGATGTTTGGGATACAGAGGCCTTGACTTCTATGTCTTTCCCTGTTGGTAAGCATTGTTTTTCCTCATCAGAAAGGAAAGGAGGAAGCATCTGTTTCCCAAGAAAGTAACCTTCTACGGTCTTATTTTTTTTTCCCCTTTTCTGGGCATTTTCCCAGCCAGTTACTTGACTTCTGAGATTCTTCTCCACCCCCACCTCCTCACTTCCAGATCTGCCTCGTGTTTGAGGTCTGAGATTCAAATGTTGCTTCCCAGCCTCAGGGCTTTCAGTGGGGACGGGGCTGCTATTCAGTGTGAGATTAAATTCAGGTTCTCAGGTTGGGGCAGGGCCACCTCCCAGGCTCAGTTCCCTCAGGGGGTTTATGGTTCTGAGCTCCTGCCTGCTTTGGGAGCTCCTGTCTGCCACTGCCTCTTGTGCTGCCTCCCAAGGGGGCCTGAGTTACGCAGACACCCCGCACCCCTCTCGGCCAGTCCAGAAGGCTCTCTCACTGACCTGTGAAGCTGTGGGTTGAGGGACCTTCGCGGCTCCCGGAGATTCCGTCCCTGAAGCCTGCTTGCATCTGCTCCTCTCAGTGCCACGCAGCCAAGGCAGGGCTGGGCTCTGCTCTGGGTCCAGTGCTCAACAGACCTTTGGTGTCGGTTTTTCAGGGCTCTCTGGAACAGAATTCTCCTCCACTCCGTTGCCTTGTGACTTCTCCTGCTCCAGAATTTGTTGGGAGTTCTTTTTACAGGTAATTTATGGGCTGTGGGTTCGGAGCTAGCATATGTGAATCTTTCTACTCCGCCATCTTGGCTCTTCCCCCTCTCTGCTCTGGTCTTTTCAATAAGAATGTTTAGAAGTCCTCTATTTCATTGAAACTCCATTTTTCTCCTGAAGTATTATACTCAATTTTTCTGGATAGGTGATTCTTGGTTTTAAACCTATCTGCTTTGACCTCTGGAATATCATATTCGAAGCCCTTCAATCCCTTTGTGTAGAAGCTGCTAAATCCTGTGTTATCCTGATTGTATTTCCACAGTATTTGAATTGTTTCTTTCTGGTTGCTTGTAATATTTTCTCCTTGATCTGGAAACTCTGGAATTTGGCTACCATATGCCTAGGAGTTTACATTTTGGGATCTCTTTCAGGGGGTGATCGGTGAATTCTTTCCATTTATATTTTACCTACTCATTTTAGAATGTCAGGGCTGATTTCCTCGATAATTTATTGGAAGATAATGTGTAGGCTCTTTTTTTGATCATGGTTTTCAGGTGGAACAATAATTTTTAAATTATTTCTCTTGGATCTATTTTCCAGGTCTGTTGTTTTTTCAGTGAGTTATGTCTCTTTTTAATTTTTTAAATTTATTTATTTTCATTTTCTATAATCACTTCCATATATCTTAGATTTTCCCCCTCCTTCCCCCACCTTTCCCCATTCTTCCCCCCTCCCTCCCTGAGATGGCATGCAATCTTATATAGGTTCTACTCATACATTCTTATTAAATACATTTTCACCTTATTCATGTTGTATAGAAGAATTAAAATGAATGGGAGCAACCATGAAAACAAAATAAAACATAACATAACATAAGAGACAATGGTCTGCTTCATTCTGTGATCCAGTTCCATAGTTCTGTCTTTGGATGTGGAAGAGATTTTTCCTCGAGTCCTTTGGGAACTTTTTAGATCCTTGCATTGCTGTGAAGGGCTAAGTCTACCAGAAAAATTCCTCACACACTCTGGTTGTTGTTTACAAAGTTCTCCTGGTTCTCTTCCTTTCACTCAGCATCAGTTCATACAAGTCCTTCCAGGCCTCTCCAAAGTCTTCCTACTCATCATTTCTTACAGCACAAATATTCCATTACATCCGTATACCACAACTTGTTCAGTCATTCCCAAATTGATGGGCATCCCCTCAATCTCCAGTTTTTGGCAACTACAAAGACAGGTGTTATAAATATTTTTGTACATGTGGAACTCTTTCCCATTATTATGAACTCCTTGGGATAGAGTCCCAGAAGTGGTATTGCTGGGCTAAAGGGTATGCACATTTTGTAGCCCTTTGGGCATAGTTCCAAATTGCTCTCCAGAATGGTTGGATCAGTCCCCAGTTCTACTCGCAATGAATTAGTGTTCCAACTCTCCCATATCTTCTCCAACCTTTATCACCTTCTTGTTTTGTCATGTTAGCCAGTCTGAGAGATGTGATGTGGTACCTCACAGTTGCTTGGCTTTTCATCTCTCTAATTGATAGTGATTTAAAGCATTTTTTCATATGACTATAAATGACTTTAATTTCTTCCTTTGAAAACTACCTGTTCATATCCTTCGACTATTTATCAGTTGGAGAATGACTTGTATTCTTGTACATTTGGCTCAGTTCCCTATATATTTTAGAAATGAGGCTTTTATCACAGACACTAGCTGCAAAAATTCTTTCCCAGTTTTCTGCTTCCTTCCTAATCTTGGTTGTATTGGGTTTGTGCAAAAACTTTTCAATTTAATGTAATCAAAATTATCCATTTTGCACTTCATAATGTTCTCTATCTCTTGTTTAGTTAAAAATTCCTCCATTCTCCATAAATCGGACAACTACCCTACTCCTTTATCCCCTAATTTGTTTATAGTTTCAGTCTTTATATCTAGATCATGTATCCATTTGGACTTTATTCTTATGTACCATTTCAGGTATTTGTCAATGCCCAGTTTCCACCACACTGTTATCCAGTTTTCCCAGCAATTTTTGTTAAACAGTGAGTTCTTATCCCAGAAGGTGGGGTCTTTGGGTTCATCAAACAGTAGGTTGCTATATTCATTGACTATTGTGTCTTGAGTGCCTAAAATATTCCACTGGTCTATCCCTCTTTTTCCTAGCTAGTACGAAGTCGTTTTGATGATTGCTGCTTTATAATACAATTTGAGATCTGGTAGGGCTAGGCCACCTTCCCTGGCATTTGTTTTCATTACTTTCCTTAATATTCTGGATCTTTTGTTCTTCCAGATGAATTTTGATATCATTTTTTCTACCTCTAGAAAATAATTTTCTGGTAGTTTGATTGGTATGGCACTGTATAGGTAAATTATTTAAGGTAGGATTGTGATTTTTATTATATTAGCTCAGCCTCCCCACGAGCAACTGATGTTTTCCACTTACTTAAATCTGACTTCATTTGTGTGAAATACACAAGTTATTAACTTTTATCTGTTCCATTATAATTATTAAAGAACTGTTTTCTTCAGTGAGCTTTTGACCCTCCTTTACCATTTGGCCAATTCTACTTTTTAAAGCATTCTTTTCCTAATTGTCTTTGTGAACCTCTTTTGCCATTTGGGCTAGTCTATTTTTGAAGGTGTTATTTTCTTCAGCATTTTTTGGGGTCTCCTTTAGCAAGTTGTTGACTTGCTTTTCATGATTTTCTTGCATCGCTCTCATTTCCCTTCCCAATTTTTCCTCTGTCTCTCTTATTTGATTCTCAAAATACTTTTTGAGCCCTTCCATGGCCTGAGACCATTACATATTTTTTGGAGGTTTTGGATGTAGAAACCTTGACTTTCATGCGTTCCTCTGATGGTATGTATTGTTCTTCCCCACCTCAAAGGATAGAAGAAAATACCTTTGTGGTCAAGAAATTAACATTCTCTACTCTTATTTTTTCCCTTTTTTGGCCTTTCCTTTGCCAGTTACTTAACTTTTGAGACCTTCATGAAGTGAATGCTATACTCTAGGGATCTGTAAGTTCTCAATTTCTCCAAGGTGGCACAATCAAGGGACAGGTGTTTACTCCTCTCCTGGTCTGTGCTCTGATCTGTGAGCAACCACAAGCATTCTTTTCTACCGTGGAATTCCGAGTAGGATTTCCTCTCCATGGCCACCACCAGCTCCACCACGTCCTCACCCCTGGACTGCTCAGAACTCAGACTGAATTCTCAGAATTGAGACTCAGATCAATCACTTGATTCACCCAGGGTCTTTAGACCGAGGGCTCCAGAAGTTGATGCTGCTGCCACCCTGAGGCAGGGCTTGGGCCAGACTGCACTCCCCTCTCACCCAGGCGAAAGAGCTTTCTTACTGACCTTTGAAGCTGTCTTTAGCATTTGTGGGTTGAGAAATCTGGGAACTGCAGCTGCTACCCATGATTCCATGCCCTGGAGCCTGCTCCAGTCCTGTCTGTGCTGTGCCCAGCAGCCCTCATGGGGTTGTGCTCTTCCCTCCCCCCTAGACCTTTCCTGTCAGTCTTCCAGGCTCTGTTGGCCTGGAAATCTCTTTCACTCTGTTGTTTTGTGGCTTTTGCTGCTCTAGAATTATTTTAGAGTCATTTTTATAGGCATTTTATGGGCTGTGGGGAGAGAGCTAGAATACTTTCATCTTTCTGTTATGCCATCTTGGCTCTACTCTGAACTCAAACTTTTTTAAAAAATACTAAAACTATTTTTATATATAGTTGGAATAAATAATTTAAAAAACAGACTTGATTCCATGGTAAAGTATTAATGTTTCCCACTCAGTGGTACAAAACTTTTGGAATATAAATACTAGAAAATTGCTGTTTTTTGCTTTGTTGCTAATTTTAAGAATAAATATCAAAAGTTGGATTGAGATGTTACCACGGTCAAATCAGACATTTGTTGAATGCTTACTCATGCGCCTAGGTAGAGTACAAAAAACCTAAATTCCTGAACATACAAAACCAGTAAATAAAATGACTGAGGTAATCTTGTAATAAGTTGCTAAGTTGGATCCAATTTCAATGTTCCTGACATTGAACCAGTTTCTCCATTTCCCTCCCACTCTAGCACTCAAATCTGTATAAAACTTCCATTTTCTCCTTTCATTCATTGACAGTCTTCTCAAACGTGGCATCTCCACCTGCTACTTCAATTCCATCCCCACTAGTCTTTGCTTTCAGCCCTTATGTGAGTCTACAAAATCACAGTTCTAAATGTACAGCATGAAGTGACATAAGTGGCTAACTATTCCACTCGCAACATTTTGAAGTGGAGGAAACTGAGAACCAGAGAGGTCAAATACCTTGCCTCAATTTATTCTAAAAATTGTTGATCTAGAGCTGGCAAGGTCCCCAGAGTTAATCTTGTTTAATCCCCTCAATTTACAGATGAGGAAACTGAGGCTTAGGGAATAAAAGTGACTTCCTCAATTTCATACTATAGATTCTAGCTGAAAGGGATGTCCCAGATAATCTAATCAAACCTACTGAATTTACAGATTGTAAGACTGAAGACAAGAAAGGGGAAATGACTTGCCTGAGATCACACAGCTAGCAAGTGGGTGAAATTGAGTATTTGTCACTCTGAAAGTCATGGAAAATTCAGATCATTATTTGTTCAATGCAACCAAATCCAACAAACATCTTGTCTTCAAAAAGCATTTCTTAAGCATGTGTCAAGTGATGGAAATGCGAAAAAGGGGGGAAGTATTTTTTCCCTCAACAAGTTCACAACCTGATGGGAAAGGCACAAAGAAGATAAATGGGGAATAAAAAAAGCTTCCTATAGATGATGGAATTTTAATAGAGACTTCAAAAACTCAGAAAAGCCAGTAGGCACATTTGCGGAAGGAGAGTATTCTAAGCAAGAGGGACAGCCAGAGAAAATGCCAGGAGCTGAGAGATGGAATGCCTGATCATCGAAAAGCAGGAAGGCTGATGTTACCACATCAAAGAGTACATGGCAAGAGTAAAATGTATGAAGACTGAAAAGATAACAGGGAGCTAGGTTGGGAAATTACTTACATGCAAAAAGTAGAGGATTTTCTATTTGATCCTAGAGATTGCATTTTAGAGACATGCTTGGTAGACAAAAAGATAATAAGAAAAATTTATTACAGCAGAGTTCAGAGGAATTGAACACTTTCACCAAAGTTGACTCTACCCCTATTCAGGGGTAGGGAGTGCCCTCTATATTCATTCCCTCTGAATTAATGGTAGCTTCCAAGTGAGGCTACTGGAAAACTACAATTTGTTCAGACCAGTGTAAGCCATTTATACTCTTCTGAATTTTGGACTCTGTGCCACATCATCCACTGGCCATTGACTTCATGTTCTCCTCTCTGACAAGCTCTCCCTCAAACAGTTCATCAAGCCTATAAACTGACCTTTAATCTGCTGACCTTTAATCTGACCATGCTAGGCCACAAGTCTGATCACTGAAAGCTGGGGAAACACAACTTCTTCCTTGTTACCCACATTACAGAAAAGTACTGGAATTTACTGGTGACATGGTCAGACTTGTGCTTCTGGAAAACTTCTTTGTTAACTAAATGAAGGCTGGAAAGGAGTGGAAAGAGATATTTAAGGCAGAAACCCACCAGCAGGCCATTGCAATAGACCAGGAGTGACATGATTATGACCTTAACCAGAGTAGTGAAGAATCAGAAGAGAAAAGAGGGTACAGTACAAAAAAGGGAGAAAAATTAAAGAAGTTACAGAGCTTGACAACAGATTGGATATTGGGGTAAAAAATAATGAGGAGTCAGCTTCAACTTTTCAGTGTCTCTCCAATATTTCTCCTCTTCTCTGTCACTAACACCACTGGGCCAGGTACTCCTCACTTCATTCTTTGATGACAAGAAGAGCCTGCTGGTGGGTTGTCTTGCTCTATGTCTCTCTTCAATTCAATGCGTTCACCCATTAAAATGATTTTCCTGAATCAAAGATCTGATTATGTTATTCCCCTTCTTGATAAACTCCAGACAAAATACAGTATGTTCTCTTTGGAATTCAAAGCCCTTAGTAACTTGCCTTTCTCTTCCTCTCCAGTCTTCTTAAATCTTACACCCCAAAAAGTACAATTCCATACAATGACATTAGACTCTTGCCTGTACCATAAACAAGATACTCCATCTCTCATCTATAGGCATTATTTATGGGTTGTTCTTCATTCTTGGAATGCTCTCTTTCTCTTTCACTCCAAATAATGACCTCCTTGGTTACTTGTAAGTCCTAAGTAAAATCCCACATTCTACAGGAAGCTTTCCTTAACTCTGCTTAATTCCAAAGCTATCAGTTTATTTTTAAGTTTTTCTTATTTATTCTATATGTAGCTTTCTCTGTATATATTTACATATTAATGGATTAAAAAATCGGCAAAACAAAAAAGCATGACAAGCAACAACAGCAAAAAACAAACATTGAACTCTACAGTCTGTGACTTCTAGGAAACACATTTAAAAAACAAAGACAGACATACAGGTGAATTGAGGGATTAGGGAAAAAAATTACCATGCATCTAGGATCTCATTGAAGCTTATTTTTTATTCCCTTATAATTGATCACTCATATTTATCTTTTTAATGTTATTTTTCTAGACTCCAATATTTGTATTGCAAACTTTCTGCAGAAGCCTGGCTTTGCACCAGGAATAATGAGAAATTCTCTATTGTATTAATGGTCCATTTCCATATGTATAATATTTGTTAAGCAACTTATTCTGGGTTCTAAGTCTATGTTTAGTTGTCTTCTGGGTTAGGATACTCCAAGTTATCCACTCTTTTAGAAAAGTAGCTGTTAAATCTTATGCAGTAATGACTGATTTCTAGGTATTTCTATACTTTTTGACTCCTTCAAGGAAGCTTTCTTTGAGGTGTAAGCTGGGGATTTACACTAACATATTCCTCGCCTTTTTATTTTTATGTTTCTTTTAGGAGATAAATGATAAGCTCTTTACATTTGTTTTGCATTCTGGTTCTAAGACATCTAATCAGTTTTCTTATCCAATGCAACTACTACTGGGTCTGTATCACAAAGGGATCAAAGAAAAAGGAAGACAACCTATATATACAAATATACGATTTTGTATTTTCTAAGAACTCTCTCAAGTTTCAAGATAGGGAGCCAGGCAGCACAGGACTTAGACCACTGGATTTTGAGTCAGAAAGAACTGAGTGGGGGCGGAGCCAAGATGGCGGAGTAGAAGGACGCACGTTTACGAGCTCCGAAACCACAGCCCATAGAATTAATGTAAAAAGAGACCCCCATAACTTCTGGACCACTGAAAGGTGTGCAGAAACAGAGTGGAAGAGATTTCTGTTCCAGAGAGCCCTGGAGACCCGTCCCCAGGGTCCATCGTGCCCCAGAAAGCGGACCCCACCCCAGTGCTGCCCTGGCCCCGGCCCCAGAGAAGCTGACCCAAGCAGGCTTCAGGGACAAAAGCTCCGGCAGCCGGGAAAGTCCCTCCGCCCACAGAAGCTACAGGTCAGTGAGAGAGACGGCTGGCTGGCTGAGGGGAATGGGGTGTCGCCGTGACTCGGGCCCCCTTGGGAGGAAGCGGTGGCGGCAGGGGGGGGTGACCCTGGAAAATAGATCCAGGAGAGACAATTTAAAAATTAACGGACTACCTGAAACTCATGATCAAAAAAAGAGCCTAGACATCATCTTCCATGAAATTATCAAGGAAAACTGCCCTGACATTCTACAACCAGAGGGCAAAATAAGTATTGAAAGAATCCATCGATCACCACCTGAAAGAGATCCAAAAAGAGAAACTCCTAGGAACATTGTGGCCAAATTCCAGAACTCCTAGCTCAAGGAAAAAATCTTGCAAGCAGCTAGAAAGAAACAATTCCAGTACTGTGGAAATACAATCAGGATAACCCAAGATCTAGCAGCTTCTACATTAAGGGATCGAAGGGCGTGGAATAGGATATTCCAGAAGGCAAAGGAACTAGGACTCAAACCAAGAATCACCTACCCAGCTGAACTGAGTATAATACTTCAAGGGAAAATATGGTCTTTCAATGAAACAGAGGACTTTCAATCATTCTTGATGAAAAAACCAGAGCTGAAAAGAAAATTTGACTTTCAAAAACAAGAATGAGAAGAAGCATGAAAAAGTAAACAGCAAAGAGAAGTCTTAAGGGACTTACCATGAGTGAACTATTTACATTCCTACATGGAAAGACAATATTTGTAACTCTTAAAACTTTTCAGTATCTGGGTAGTTGGTGGGACCACATATACACATGTACAAGCAAGCACACACGTGCACACACATACAGAGATAGAGAGCACAAATTGAACTGAATAAGAGGGGACCATACCTTAAAAGAAACTAGGGTAAATGGTGAGAGAGAAATGTAGGGGGAGGGAAAAGGAAGGGGGTAACTATATGTCATTTAAGAGGCAGGTAGGAGTTTTTCTTAGTGGAGGGAAAAAGAGGAGAGATGAGAAAAAAAAACAAAAAACAAGAAGTTTACCCTCATCACATTTGACTAAACGAAGGAGTGAAATGCACACTCATTTTGGTATGAAAACCTATCTTACAGTATAAGAAAGTGGGGGAGAAAGAGATATTGCAAGGGGGGATGATGGAAGGGAGGGCAAAGGGAGGAGGGAGCAATATGAAGTCAACACTTGGGGAGGGACAGGATCAAAAGACAGAAGAGAAAAAATGAGGGGCAGGTTAGGAGGGATGGTAATCCAGTTAGTCTTACACAACATGACTATAAGGGAGGCCAATGGCAAAACTACACAGATATGGCCTATATTGAATTGCCTGCTGTCCCAAAGGGAATGGGTGGGGAGGGAGGGATGAGGAGAATTTGGAACTCAAAGTTTTAGGAACAACTGTTTAGTATTGTTGTTGCAACTAGGAAAGAAGACATACAGTTAAGGAGGGATAGAAAGTCATCTGGCCGAACAAGAGAAAAGACAAGATGGAGACAAGAGAAGGGAGAGATGACAGAAGAGAGGGCAGATTGGAGATAGAGAAAATTAGATTGCTTGGGGTATTGGGGTAGGGGGAGGGGATAAAAGGGGAGAAAATTTGGAACCCAAAAATTTGTGAAAATGAATGTAAAAAATTTAAATAAATAAATAAATTAAAATTAAAAAAAAAAAAAAAACCACACTTGCTTCCTAGAAAGGATTGGGGAGGATTCCTTCTTCCTCAATTTTACCAAATAACCTGTATTGTCTGAGAAGTAACTGTTCTCTAAGCGTTTGATAGAATTCCCTTGTGAATTCCTCATGCCCTGGTGAGCTTTTCCTAGGGAGTTCTCGCATATTTTCCGGAATTTCCTTTTCTGAGATGGCTTTGGTGGAATGGTGCACATGCTCTTCCCTTAGCCTAGGCAGTTTGCATCTTTGGAAATAATCATCCACCTGACTGAGGTGGTCGAAGTCACGGGTTTACGTATGGGCTGTGTAATTTCTTATTGGTGTTTTAATCTCCCCCTCCTTCAACGCGAGTTCACTCTTTTCCTTCTTGTTATAGCCAAGTTGGTATCCTACTGAGTTTTCTTCAAGAAACTGACCAAAGGGTTATCAACTGTATTGGTTTGCTCATCCAACCGATTCCTACTGCCACTTCTTAGTTCCAGAGTTTGGCGAATTTCAATTTTGCGAGTCTCCCCTTGATGTTGACATGGGGAATTCCATTTTCTTTTTTTATCAAGTTTTCTCAGCTGCATGCCCAATTTGTGGATGCCCTCTTTCTCTAATCTATACAGGGAGGCATTCAGAGATGGACAATTGGCCCTGAGAACGGCAGGATGCCATCAGATTTCAAGGGGGGCTCGTTGTGGTCTCTCTCCTGAATGAAGCTGGTGATGGTATTCCTGACGGCCCTAGGTAGCAGAACTTTTTCCCTTGCCCTGAGGTCCGCTCGCAATGATGCCAGTCCATAGCCGGAAAGGCACACAAGCAGGAGAATGGGCAGAAATCTCGACATGCGCATAGAGAAGTTGAACTGTCTAAAAAATACCTCCCCTGGCAGTCAGGTTCACAGCAGGGGGTGGACAAGGCCCTCCGGCACCGGTTCACCCTCTCACCTCTATCCACCAACACTCTCTACAACTTTCAAACTCCGGTGGAGGAAAGCAGAGCAGAAGGAGTCCAAAAGGCAGACGGAGCTTTATCTGGGGCAGAAATGGCCGACAGGAGGGCCACATCTGTCAAGGATCCAGCAAGGAACCCCCGAGGATCCGAGGATTGGCTGCAGGAGACCACAGAGCCCTGTCCTTTATCTTTGAGTCTGCTCAGGGCAATGCCACGGCATACCTAGAGAGTAGCAGAGGCAGGAAAACCGACAATATACAGACCCAGGGAAGCAGCAGGAGAATCTTGCTTAAAATCCCGTCCCTGACTGGCCTTCTCAGCCGCGGGGCCTGCCCTAAATCCTGTGCCAGTATCCCCAGCATCTATGCGGTGGCACTTGGCAGATTGCAGAAAGGGCAAAGCAGGAAAGCAGAAGCAAATCTAGTCTGAGGGACCCACTTAGCATGGCGCAAGTCACCTTAGGCCAACGGTCTGTCGAAATCCCCCTAGAGTTCGAGCCCTCAGTGGAGGAGATGTGGGGCTTGCCCGCAGCAGAGAGAAAGGAAGGCTTTCCCCATGCTCCATGCCCACCCCGGATGGTCCTCTGTTTGCATGGAAAGCAAAAGGGGCAGCAGAATGTCCTAAAATCCAGAACCAGACTTAGGAAGGAGAATTTTCCCCCCAGGTACCTTTCAAGGTGAAGTCCCTCATAGCAGGGGGCCAGCCACTGCACTGTGGTCCAGATTCCAGCACCTCCATCCACCAACATTCTGTAGAACTGGCAATCGCCTACCCTCCAACTTTCCCAGGTTTTTTGGATTGTTTGGAGTCGTTTCTTGCGTGCCTTTCTGCGATTCTCTAAGCATATCATGATATCCTCTGCAAAGAGAGATATTTCTGTATCTTCTTTGGCTATAAGAATTCCTCGCATTAGTTTGTCTTCTCTTATTGTTACAGCTAACACTTCGGGTCCCCATTTAACAGTAGGGGTGATAACGGATAGCCATGCTTCATCACTGATCTTATTGGAAACGCATCTAGCTTCTGCCCATTGCTTTGAACACCTGTTGAACGTATTAGGGAAATACTGCTTATTATGCTATGGAAAGTTTCTATTTATGTCTGTGTTCTGCAGAAGTGTCGGTAGGAACATATCTTTTCAAAAGTTTTCCTGCATCTATGCAGATAATCAGGTGGTTTCCCTTCGTTTGAGATCGACATGATCAGTAATGCCAACAATTTTTCCTAACATTGAGGCGGACCTGCATTCCTGGTAGGAATCCACCCTGCTCGTCAAGCCTTTTTCTGTTGATGACTCGCTGTGTTCTATTGATTAAAACTTTATTAAGACTTCTGAGTCTGGATTCCTTAGATAATTTGGTCTGTCAGTACCTTTTCCTTTGTTGTCTCTTGCCACCTAAATATTAAAACCACACTTGCTTCCTAGAAAGGTATTTGGGAAGATTCCTTCTTCCTCAATTTTACCAAATACCCTGTATTGTCTGAGAATTAAACTGTTCTCTAAGCGTTTTGATAGAATTCCCCTTGTGAATTCCTCATGCCCCTGGTGAGCTTTTCCTAGGGAGTTCTCGCATATTTTCCGGAATTTCCTTTTCTGAGATGGCTTTGGTGGAATGGTGCACATCCTCTTCCCTTAGCCTAGGCAGTTTGCATCTTTGGAAATAATCATCCACCTGACTTAGGTGGTCAAAGGCACGGGTTTACGTTTGGGCTATGTAATTTCTTATTGGTGTTTTAAATCTCCCCCTCCTTCAACGCGAGTTCACTCTTTTCATTCTTGTTATTAGCTAAGTTGGTATCCTACTGTGTTTTCTTCAAGAAACTAGACCCAAAGGGTTATCAACTGTATGGGTTTGCTCATACAACCGATTCCTACTGCCACTTCTTAGTTCCAGAGTTTTGCGAATTTTAATTTTGCGAGTCTCCCCTTGATGTTGACATGGGGAATTCCATTTTCTTCTTTTTGTCAAGTTTTCTCAGCTGCATGCCCAATTTGTGGATGCCCTCTTTCTCTATTCCTATACAGGGAGGCATTCAGAGATGGACAATTGGCCCTCAGAACTGCAGGATGCCATCAGATTTCAAGGGGGGCTGGTTCTGGTCTCTCTCCTGAATGAAGCTGGTGATGGTATGCCTGACGGCCCTAGGTAGCGGAACTTTTTCCCTTGCCCTGAGGTCTGCTCGGAATGATGCCAGTCCATAGCCAGAAAGGCACAACAAGCAGGAGGAATGGCCAGAAATGTCGAAATGCGCATAGAGAAGTTGAGCTGTCTAAAAAATACCTCCCCTGGCAGTCAGGTTCACAGCAGGGGTTGGACAAGGCCCTCCGGCACCGGTTCACCCTCTCACCTCTATCCACCAACACTCTGTACAACTTTCAAACTCCGGTGGAGGAAAGCAGAGCAGAATGAGGCCAAAACGCAGACGGAGCTTTACCTGGGGCAGAAATGGCAGGCAGAAGGGCCACATCTGTCAAGGATCCAGCAAGGAACCCCAGAGGGTCCGAGGATTGGCTGGAGGAGAGCACAGAGCCCTCACCTTTATCTTTGAGGTCTGCTCAGGGCAATGCCACGGCATACCTAGAGAGTTAGCAGAGGCAGGAAAAACCGACAATATACAGACCCAGGGAAGCAGAGAAAGAGAATCTTGCTTAAAATACCGTCCCCTGACAGGCCTTCTCAGCCGTGGGGCCCTGCCCTAAATCCTGTGCCAGTATCCCCAGCATCTATGCAGTGGCACTTGGCAGATTGCAGAAAGGGAAAGCAGGAAAGCAGAAGCCAAATCGAGTGCTGAGGGACCCACTTAGCATGCCCCAAATCACCTTAGGCCAACGGTCTGTCGAAAACCCCCTAGAGTTCGAGCCCTCAGTGGAGGAGATGTGGGGCTTGCCCGCAGCAGAGGGAAAGGAAGGCTTTCCCCCATGCTCCATCTCCACCCCGGATGGTCCTCTGGTTTGCATGGAAAGCAAAAGGGGCAGCAGAATGTCCTAAAATCCAGAACCAGACTTAGGAAGGAGGAATTTTCCCCCCAGGTACCTTTCAAGGTGAAGTCCCTCATAGCAGGGGGCCAGCCACTGCACTGTGGTCCAGATTCCAGCACCTCCATCCACCAACATTCTTGTAGAACTGGCAATCGCCTACCCTCCAACTTTCCCAGGTTTTTTGGATTGTTTGGAGTCGTTTCTTGCGTGCCTTTCTGCGATTCTCTAAGCATATCATGATATCCTCTGCAAAGAGAGATATTTCTGTATCTTCTTTGGCTATAAGAATTCCTTGCATTAGTTTGTCTTCTCTTATTGTTACAGCTAACACTTCGGGGTCCCCATTTAACAGTAGGGGTGATAACGGATAGCCATGCTTCATCACTGATCTTATTGGAAACGCATCTAGCTTCTGCCCATTGCTTTGAAACACCTGTTGAACGTATTAGGGAAATACTGTTTATTATGCCGTGGAAAGTTCTATTTATGTCTGTGTTCTGCAGAGGTGTCGGTAGGAACATATCTTTTCAAAAGTTTTCCTGCATCTATGCAGATAATCAGGTGGTTTCCCCTTCGTTTGAGATCGACATGATCAGTAATGCCAACAATTTTCCTAACATTGAGGCGGACCTGCATTCCTGGTAGGAATCCACCCTGCTCGTCAAGCCTTTTTCTGTTGATGACTCGCTGATTGTTCTATTGATTAAAACTTTATTAAGACTTCTGAGTCTGGATTCCTTAGATAATTTGGTCTGTCAGTACCTTTTCCTTTGTTGTCTCTTGCCACCTAAATATTAAAACCACACTTGCTTCCTAGAAAGGATTTGGGAAGATTCCTTCTTCCTCAATTTTACCAAATACCCTGTATTGTCTGAGAATTAACTGTTCTCTAAGCGTTTGATAGAATTCCCTTGTTGAATTCCTCATGCCCTGGTGAGCTTTTCCTAGGGAGTTCTCGCATATTTTCCGGAATTTCCTTTTCTGAGATGGCTTTGGTGGAATGGTGCACATCCTCTTCCCTTAGCCTAGGCAGTTTGCATCTTTGGAAATAATCATCCACCCTGACTTAGGTGGTCAAAGTCACGGGTTTACGTTTGGGCTATGTAATTTCTTATTGGTGTTTTAATCTCCCCCTCCTTCAACGCGAGGTCACTCTTTTCATTCTTGTTATAGCTAACTTGGTATCCTACTGTGTTTTCTTCAAGAAACTGACCAAAGGGTTATCAACTGTATTGGTTTGGCTCATCCAACCGATTCCTACTGCCACTTCTTAGTTCCAGAGTTTGGCGAATTTCAATTTTGCGAGTCTCGCCTTGATGTTGACATGGGGAATTCCATTTTCTTCTTTTTATCAAGTTTTCTCAGCTGCATGCCCAATTTGTGGATGCCCTCTTTCTCTATTCTATACAGGGAGGCATTCAGAGATGGACAATTGGCCCCTCAGAACCGCAGGGGATGCCATCAGATTTCAAGGGGGGCTGGTTCTGGTCTCTCTCCTGAATGAAGCTGGTGATGGTATTCCTGACGGCCCTAGGTAGCGGAACTTTTTCCCTTGCCCTGAGGTCCCGCTCGGAATGATGCCAGTCCATAGCCAGAAAGGCATACAAACAGGAGAATGGTCAGAAATCTCGAAATGCGCATAGAGAAGTTGAACTGTTGTAAAAAATACCTCCCCTGGCAGTCAGGTTCACAGCAGGGGGAGTGGACAAGGCCCTCCGGCACCGGGTTCACCCTCCTCACTTCTATCCACCAACACTCTCTACAAACTTTCAAACTCCGGTGGAGGAAAGCAGAGCAGAAGGAGTCCAAAAGGCAGACGGAGCTTTATCTGGGGCAGAAATGGCAGACAGAAGGGGCCACATCTGTCAAGGATCCACCAAGGAACCCCAGAGGATCCGAGGATTGGCTGCAGGAGACCACAGAGCCATGTCCTTTATCTTTGAGTCTGCTCAGGGCAATGCCACGGCATACCTAGAGAGTAGCAGAGGCAGGAAAAACGACAATATACAGACCCAGGGAAGCAGAAGGAGAATCTTGCTTAAAATCCCGTCCCTGACAGGCCTTCTCAGCCGCGGGGCCTGCCCTAAATCCTGTGCCAGTATCCCCAGCATCTATGCGGTGGCACTTGGCAGATTGCAGAAAGGGCAAAGCAGGAAAGCAGAAGCAAACCGAGTCTGAGGGACCCACTTAGCATGCCCACAATCACCTTAGGCCAAGGGTCTGTCGGAAATCCCCCTAGAGTTCGAGCCCTCAGTGGAGGAGATGTGGGGCTTGCCCGCAGCAGAGAGAAAGGAAGGCTTTCCCCATGCTCCATGTCTACCCCGGATAGTTCTCTGTTTGCATGGAAAGCAAAAGAGGCAGCAGAATGTCCTAAAATCCAGAACCAGACTTAGGAAGGAGAATTTTCCCCCAGATACATTTCAAAGGGAAGTCCCTCTCAGCAGGCGGCAAGCCCCCTGGACTGTGGTCCAGATTCCAGCACCTCCATCCACCAACATTCTGTAGAACTGGCAATCGCCTACCCTCCAACTTTCCCAGGTTTTTTGGATTGTTTGGAGTCGTTTCTTGCGTGCCTTTCTGCGATTCTCTAAGCATATCAGGATATCCTCTGCAAAGAGTGATATTTCTGTATCTTCTTTGGCTATAAGAAATCCTCGCATTAGTTTTGTCTTCTCTTATTGTTACAGCTAACATTTCGGGTCCCCATTTAACAGTAGGGGTGATAACGGATAAGCCATGCTTCATCACTGATCTTATTGGAAACGCATCTAGCTTCTGCCCATTGCTTTGAAGGGCCCTGTTGAACGTATTAGGGAAATACTGCTTATTATGCCGTGGAAAGTTCTATTTATGTCTGTGTTCCGCAGAGGTGTCAGTAGGAACGTATCTTTTCAAAAGTTTTCCTGCATCTATGCAGATAATCAGGTGGTTTCCCTTGGTTTGAGATCTACATGATCAGTAATGCCAACAATTTTCCTAACATTGAGGCGGACCTGCATTCCTGGGTAGGAATCCACCCTGCTCGTCAAGCCTTTTTCTGTTGATGACTCGCTGTGTTCTATTGATTAAAACTTTATTAAGACTTCTGAGTCTGGATTCCTTAGATAATTTGGTCTGTCAGTACCTTTTCCTTTGTTGTCTCTTGCCACCTAAATATTTAAAACCCACACTTGCTTCCTAGAAAGGATTTGGGAAGATTCCTTCTTCCTCAATTTTACCAAATACCCTGTATTGTCCTGAGAATTAACTGTTCTCTAAGCGTTTGATAGAATTCCCTTGTGAATTCCTCATGCCCTGGTGAGCTTTTCCTAGGGAGTTCTCGCATATTTTCCGGAATTTCCTTTTCTGAGATGGCTTTGGTGGAATGGTGCACATCCTCTTCCCTTAGCCTAGGCAGTTTGCATCTTTGGAAATAATCATCCACCTGACTTAGGTGGTCAAAGTCACGGGTTTTACGTTTGGGCTATGTAATTTCTTATTGGTGTTTTAATCTCCCCCTCCTTCAACGCGAGGTCACTCTTTTCATTCTTGTTATAGCTAACTTGGTATCCTACTGTGTTTTTCTTCAAGAAACTGACCAAAGGGTTATCAACTGTATTGGTTTGCTCATCCAACCGATTCCTACTGCCACTTCTTAAGTTCCAGAGTTTGGCGAATTTCAATTTTGCGAGTCTCGCCTTGATGTTGACATGGGGAATTCCATTTTCTTCTTTTTATCAAGTTTTCTCAGCTGCATGCCCAATTTGTGGATGCCCTCTTTCTCTATTCTATACAGGGAGGCATTCAGAGATGGACAATTGGCCCTCAGAACCGCAGGATGCCATCAGATTTCAAGGGGGGGGCTGGTTCTGGTCTCTCTCCTGAATGAAGCTGGGGTGATGGTATTCCTGACGGCCCTAGGTAGCGGAACTTTTTCCCTTGCCCTGAGGTCCGCTCGGAATGATGCCAGTCCATAGCCAGAAAGGCATACAAACAGGAGAATGGTCAGAAATCTCGAAATGCGCATAGAGAAGTTGAACTGTGTAAAAAAATACCTCCCCTGGCAGTCAGGTTCACAGCAGGGGGTGGACAAGGCCCTCAGGCACCGGTTCACCCTCTCACTTCTATCCACCAACACTCTCTACAACTTTCAAACTCCGGTGGAGGAAAGCAGAGCAGAAGGAGTCCAAAAGGCAGACGGAGCTTTATCTGGGGCAGAAATGGCAGACAGAAGGGCCACATCTGTCAAGGATCCACCAAGGAACCCCAGAGGATCCGAGGATTGGCTGCAGGAGACCACAGAGCCCTGTCCTTTATCTTTGAGTCTGCTCAGGGCAATGCCACGGCATACCTAGAGAGTAGCAGAGGCAGGAAAACCGACAATATACAGACCCAGGGAAGCAGAAGGAGAATCCTTGCTTAAAATCCCGTCCCTGACAGGCCTTCTCAGCCGCGGGGCCTGCCCTAAATCCTGTGCCAGTATCCCCAGCATCTATGCGGTGGCACTTGGCAGATTGCAGAAAGGGCAAAGCAGGAAAGCAGAAGCAAACCGAGTCTGAGGGACCCACTTAGCATGCCCACAATCACCTTAGGCCAAGGGTCTGGCGAAATCCCCCTAGAGTTCGAGCCCTCAGTGGAGGAGATGTGGGGCTTGCCCGCAGCAGAGAGAAAGGAAGGCTTTCCCCATGCTCCATGTCTACCCCGGATAGTTCTCTGTTTGCATGGAAAGCAAAAGAGGCAGCAGAATGTCCTAAAATCCAGAACCAGACTTAGGAAGGAGAATTTTCCCCCAGATACATTTCAAAGGGAAGTCCCTCTCAGCAGGCGGCAAGCCCCTGGACTGTGGTCCAGATTCCAGCACCTCCATCCACCAACATTCTGTAGAACTGGCAATCGCCTACCCTCCAACTTTCCCAGGTTTTTTTGGATTGTTTTGGAGTCGTTTCTTGCGTGCCTTTCTGCGATTCTCTAAGCATATCAGGATATCCTCTGCAAAGAGTGATTATTTCTGTATCTTCTTTGGCTATAAGAAATCCTCGCATTAGTTTGTCTTCTCTTATTGTTACAGCTAACATTTCGGGTCCCCATTTAACAGTAGGGGTGATAACGGATAGCCATGCTTCATCACTGATCTTATTGGAAACGCATCTAGCTTCTGCCCATTGCTTTGAAGGCCTGTTGAACGTATTAGGGAAATACTGCTTATTATGCCGTGGAAAGTTCTAATTTATGTCTGTGTTCCGCAGAGGTGTCAGTAGGAACGTATCTTTTCAAAAGTTTTCCTGCATCTATGCAGATAATCAGGTGGTTTCCCTTGGTTTGAGATCTACATGATCAGTAATGCCAACAATTTTCCTAACATTGAGGCGGACCTGCATTCCTGGTAGGAATCCACCCTGCTCGTCAAGCCTTTTTCTGTTGATGACTCGCTGTGTTCTATTGATTAAAACTTTATTAAGACTTCTGAGTCTGGATTCCTTAGATAATTTGGTCTGTCAGTACCTTTTCCTTTGTTGTCTCTTGCCACCTAAATATTAAAACCACACTTGCTTCCTAGAAAGGATTTGGGAAGATTCCTTCTTCCTCAATTTTACCAAATACCCTGTATTGTCTGAGAATTAACTGTTCTCTAAGCGTTTGATAGAATTCCCTTGTGAATTCCTCATGCCCTGGTGAGCTTTTCCTAGGGAGTTCTCGCATATTTTCCGGAATTTCCTTTTCTGAGATGGCTTTGGTGGAATGGTGCACATCCTCTTCCCTTAGCCTAGGCAGTTTGCATCTTTGGAAATAATCATCCACCTGACTTAGGTGGTCAAAGTCACGGGTTTACGTTTGGGCTATGTAATTTCTTATTGGTGTTTTAATCTCCCCCTCCTTCAACGCGAGGTCACTCTTTTCATTCTTGTTATAGCTAACTTGGTATCCTACTGTGTTTTCTTCAAGAAACTGACCAAAGGGTTATCAACTGTATTGGTTTGCTCATCCAACCGATTCCTACTGCCACTTCTTAGTTCCAGAGTTTGGCGAATTTCAATTTTGCGAGTCTCGCCTTGATGTTGACATGGGAATTCCATTTTCTTCTTTTTATCAAGTTTTCTCAGCTGCATGCCCAATTTGTGGATGCCCTCTTTCTCTATTCTATACAGGGAGGCATTCAGAGATGGACAATTGGCCCTCAGAACCGCAGGATGCCAATCAGATTTCAAGGGGGGCTGGTTCTGGTCTCTCTCCTGAATGAAGCTGGTGATGGTATTCCTGACGGCCCTAGGTAGCGGAACTTTTTCCCTTGCCCTGAGGTCCGCTCGGAATGATGCCAGTCCATAGCCAGAAAGGCATACAAACAGGAGAATGGTCAGAAATCTCGAAATGCGCATAGAGAAGTTGAACTGTGTAAAAAATACCTCCCCTGGCAGTCAGGTTCACAGCAGGGGGTGGACAAGGCCCTCCGGCACCGGTTCACCCTCTCACTTCTATCCACCAACACTCTCTACAACTTTCAAACTCCGGTGGAGGAAAGCAGAGCAGAAGGAGTCCAAAAGGCAGACGGAGCTTTATCTGGGGCAGAAA
>JAJHZJ010000486.1:0-74732 GCA_023548195.1 Bettongia penicillata ogilbyi | reverse complement strand
GAACTTTTTCCCTTGCCCTGAGGTCCGCTCGGAATGATGCCAGTCCATAGCCAGAAAGGCATACAAACAGGAGAATGGCCAGAAATCTCGAAATGCGCATAGAGAAGTTGAACTGTCTAAAAAATACCTCCCCTGGCAGTCAGGTTCACAGCAGGGGGTGGACAAGGCCCTCCGGCACCGGTTCACCCTCTCACTTCTATCCACCAACACTCTCTACAACTTTCAAACTCCGGTGGAGGAAAGCAGAGCAGAAGGAGTCCAAAAGGCAGACGGAGCTTTATCTGGGGCAGAAATGGCAGACAGAAGGGCCACATCTGTCAAGGATCCAGCAAGGAACCCCAGAGGATCCGAGGATTGGCTGCAGGAGACCACAGAGCCCTGTCCTTTATCTTTGAGTCTGCTCAGGGCAATGCCACGGCATACCTAGAGAGTAGCAGAGGCAGGAAAACCGACAATATACAGACCCAGGGAAGCAGAAGGAGAATCTTGCTTAAAATCCCGTCCCTGACAGGCCTTCTCAGCCGCGGGGCCTGCCCTAAATCCTGTGCCAGTATCCCCAGCATCTATGCAGTGGCACTTGGCAGATTGCAGAAAGGGCAAAGCAGGAAAGCAGAAGCAAATCGAGTCTGAGGGACCCACTTAGCATGCCGCAAGTCACCTTAGGCCAACGGTCTGTCGAAATCCCCCTAGAGTTCGAGCCCTCAGTGGAGGAGATGTGGGGCTTGCCCGCAGCAGAGAGAAAGGAAGGCTTTCCCCATGCTCCATGTCCACCCCGGATGGTCCTCTGTTTGCATGGAAAGCAAAAGGGGCAGCAGAATGTCCTAAAATCCAGAACCAGACTTAGGAAGGAGAATTTTCCCCCAGATACATTTCAAAGGGAAGTCCCTCTCAGCAGGGGGCAAGCCCCTGGACTGTGGTCCAGATTCCAGCACCTCCCTCCTCCAACATTCTGTAGAACTGGCAATCGCCTACCCTCCAACTTTCCCAGGTTTTTTGGATTGTTTGGAGTCGTTTCTTGCGTGCCTTTCTGCGATTCTCTAAGCATATCAGGATATCCTCTGCAAAGAGTGATATTTCTGTATCTTCTTTGGCTATAAGAAATCCTCGCATTAGTTTGTCTTCTCTTATTGTTACAGCTAACATTTCGGGTCCCCATTTAACAGTAGGGGTGATAACGGATAGCCATGCTTCATCACTGATCTTATTGGAAACGCATCTAGCTTCTGCCCATTGCTTTGAACGCCTGTTGAACGTATTAGGGAAATACTGCTTATTATGCTATGGAAAGTTCTATTTATGTCTGTGTTCTGCAGAGGTGTCAGTAGGAACATATCTTTTCAAAAGTTTTCCTGCATCTATGCAGATAATCAGGTGGTTTCCCTTAGTTTGAGATCGACATGATCAGTAATGCCAACAATTTTCCTAACATTGAGGCGGACCTGCATTCCTGGTAGGAATCCACCCTGCTCGTCAAGCCTTTTTCTGTTGATGACTCGCTGTGTTCTATTGATCAAAACTTTATTAGAACTTTGGAGTCTGTATTCCTTAGATAATTTGGTCTGTCAGTATCTTTTTCTTTGTTGTCTCTTGCCACCTAAATATTAAAACCACACTTGCTTCCTAGAAAGGATTTGGGAGGATTCCTTCTTCCTCAATTTTACCAAATACCCTGTATTGTCTGAGAATTAACTGTTCTCTAAGCGTTTGATAGAATTCCCTTGTGAATTCCTCATGCCCTGGTGAGCTTTTCCTAGGGAGTTCTCGCATATTTTCCGGAATTTCCTTTTCTGAGATGGCTTTGGTGGAATGGTGCACATCCTCTTCCCTTAGCCTAGGCAGTTTGCATCTTTGGAAATAATCATCCACGTGACTTAGGTGGTCAAAGTCACGGGTTTACGTTTGGGCTATGTAATTTCTTATTGGTGTTTTAATCTCCCCCTCCTTCAACGCGAGGTCACTCTTTTCATTCTTGTTATAGCTAAGTTGGTATCCTACTGTGTTTTCTTCAAGAAACTGACCAAAGGGTTATCAACTGTATTGGTTTGCTCATCCAACCGATTCCTACTGCCACTTCTTAGTTCCAGAGTTTGGCGAATTTCAATTTTGCGAGTCTCGCCTTGATGTTGACATGGGGAATTCCATTTTCTTTTTTTATCAAGTTTTCTCAGCTGCATGCCCAATTTGTGGATGCCCTCTTTCTCTATTCTATACAGGGAGGCATTCAGAGATGGACAATTGGCCCTCAGAACTGCAGGATGCCATCAGATTTCAAGGGGGGCTGGTTCTGGTCTCTCTCCTGAATGAAGCTGGTGATGGTATTCCTGACGGCCCTAGGTAGCAGAACTTTTTCCCTTGCCCTGAGGTCCGCTCGGAATGATGCCAGTCCATAGCAGGAAAGGCATACAAGCAGGAGAATGGCCAGAAATCTCGAAATGCGCATAGAGAAGTTGAGCTGTCTAAAAAATACCTCCCCTGGCAGTCAGGTTCACAGCAGGGGGTGGACAAGGCCCTCCGGCACCGGTTCACCCTCTCACCTCTATCCACCAACACTCTCTACAACTTTCAAACTCTGGTGGAGGAAAGCAGAGCAGAAGGAGGCCAAAACACAGACGGAGATTTATCTGGGGCAGAAATGGCAGACAGAAGGGCCACATCTGTCAAGGATCCAGCAAGGAACCCCAGAGGATCCGAGGATTGGCTGCAGGAGACCACAGAGCCCTGTCCTTTATCTTTGAGTCTGCTCAGGGCAATGCCACGGCATACCTAGAGAGTAGCAGAGGCAGGAAAACCGACAATATACAGACCCAGGGAAGCAGAAGGAGAATCTTGCTTAAAATCCCGTCCCTGACAGGCCTTCTCAGCCGCGGGGCCTGCCCTAAATCCTGTGCCAGTATCCCCAGCATCTATGCGGTGGCACTTGGCAGATTGCAGAAAGGGCAAAGCAGGAAAGCAGAAGCAAATCGAGTCTGAGGGACCCACTTAGCATGCCCACAATCACCTTAGGCCAACGGTCTGTCGAAATCCCCCTAGAGTTCGAGCCCTCAGTGGAGGAGATGTGGGGCTTGCCCGCAGCAGAGAGAAAGGAAGGCTTTCCCCATGCTCCATGTCTACCCCGGATAGTTCTCTGTTTGCATGGAAAGCAAAAGAGGCAGCAGAATGTCCTAAAATCCAGAACCAGACTTAGGAAGGAGAATTTTCCCCCCAGATACCTTTCAAGGTGAAGTCCGTCACAGCAGGGGGCCTGCCACAGCACTGTGGTCCAGATTCCAACACCTCCATCCACCAACATTCTGTAGAACTGGCAATCGCCTATCCTCCAACTTTCCCAGGTTTTTTGGATTGTTTGGGGTCGTTTCTTGCGTGCCTTTCTGCGATTCTCTAAGCATATCAGGATATCCTCTGCAAAGAGTGATATTTCTGTATCTTCTTTGGCTATAAGAAATCCTCGCATTAGTTTGTCTTCTCTTATTGTTACAGCTAACATTTCGGGTCCCCATTTAACAGTAGGGGTGATAACGGATAGCCATGCTTCATCACTGATCTTATTGGAAACGCATCTAGCTTCTGCCCATTGCTTTGAACGCCTGTTGAACGTATTAGGGAAATACTGCTTATTATGCCGTGGAAAGTTCTATTTATGTCTGTGTTCCGCAGAGGTGTCAGTAGGAACGTATCTTTTCAAAAGTTTTCCTGCATCTATGCAGATAATCAGGTGGTTTCCCTTGGTTTGAGATCGACATGATCAGTAATGCCAACAATTTTCCTAACATTGAGGCGGACCTGCATTCCTGGTAGGAATCCACCCTGCTCGTCAAGCCTTTTTCTGTTGATGACTCGCTGTGTTCTATTGATTAAAACTTTATTAAGACTTCTGAGTCTGGATTCCTTAGATAATTTGGTCTGTCAGTACCTTTTCCTTTGTTGTCTCTTGCCACCTAAATATTAAAACCACACTTGCTTCCTAGAAAGGATTTGGGAAGATTCCTTCTTCCTCAATTTTACCAAATACCCTGTATTGTCTGAGAATTAACTGTTCTCTAAGCGTTTGATAGAATTCCCTTGTGAATTCCTCATGCCCTGGTGAGCTTTTCCTAGGGAGTTCTCGCATATTTTCCGGAATTTCCTTTTCTGAGATGGCTTTGGTGGAATGGTGCACATCCTCTTCCCTTAGCCTAGGCAGTTTGCATCTTTGGAAATAATCATCCACCTGACTTAGGTGGTCAAAGTCACGGGTTTACGTTTGGGCTATGTAATTTCTTATTGGTGTTTTAATCTCCCCCTCCTTCAACGCGAGGTCACTCTTTTCATTCTTGTTATAGCTAACTTGGTATCCTACTGTGTTTTCTTCAAGAAACTGACCAAAGGGTTATCAACTGTATTGGTTTGCTCATCCAACCGATTCCTACTGCCACTTCTTAGTTCCAGAGTTTGGCGAATTTCAATTTTGCGAGTCTCGCCTTGATGTTGACATGGGGAATTCCATTTTCTTTTTTTATCAAGTTTTCTCAGCTGCATGCCCAATTTGTGGATGCCCACTTTCTCTATTCTATACAGGGAGGCATTCAGAGATGGACAATTGGCCCTCAGAACTGCAGGATGCCATCAGATTTCAAGGGGGGCTGGTTCTGGTCTCTCTCCTGAATGAAGCTGGTGATGGTATTCCTGACGGCCCTAGGTAGTGGAACTTTTTCCCTTGCCCTGAGGTCCGCTCGGAATGATGCCAGTCCATAGCCAGAAAGGCATACAAGCAGGAGAATGGCCAGAAATCTCGAAATGCGCATAGAGAAGTTGAACTGTCTAAAAAATACCTCCCCTGGCAGTCAGGTTCACAGCAGGGGGTGGACAAGGCCCTCCGGCACCGGTTCACCCTCTCACTTCTATCCACCAACACTCTCTACAACTTTCAAACTCCGGTGGAGGAAAGCAGAGCAGAAGGAGTCCAAAAGGCAGACGGAGCTTTATCTGGGGCAGAAATGGCAGACAGAAGGGCCACATCTGTCAAGGATCCAGCAAGGAACCCCAGAGGATCCGAGGATTGGCTGCAGGAGACCACAGAGCCCTGTCCTTTATCTTTGAGTCTGCTCAGGGCAATGCCACGGCATACCTAGAGAGTAGCAGAGGCAGGAAAACCGACAATATACAGACCCAGGGAAGCAGAAGGAGAATCTTGCTTAAAATCCCGTCCCTGACAGGCCTTCTCAGCCGCGGGGCCTGCCCTAAATCCTGTGCCAGTATCCCCAGCATCTATGCGGTGGCACTTGGCAGATTGCAGAAAGGGCAAAGCAGGAAAGCAGAAGCAAACCGAGTCTGAGGGACCCACTTAGCATGCCCACAATCACCTTAGGCCAACGGTCTGTCGAAATCCCCCTAGAGTTCGAGCCCTCAGTGGAGGAGATGTGGGGCTTGCCCGCAGCAGAGAGAAAGGAAGGCTTTCCCCATGCTCCATGTCTACCCCGGATAGTTCCCTGTTTGCATGGAAAGCAAAAGAGGCAGCAGAATGTCCTAAAATCCAGAACCAGACTTAGGAAGGAGAATTTTCCCCCCAGATACCTTTCAAGGTGAAGTCCGTCACAGCAGGGGGCCTGCCACAGCACTGTGGTCCAGATTCCAACACCTCCATCCACCAACATTCTGTAGAACTGGCAATCGCCTATCCTCCAACTTTCCCAGGTTTTTTGGATTGTTTGGAGTCGTTTCTTGCGTGCCTTTCTGCGATTCTCTAAGCATATCAGGATATCCTCTGCAAAGAGTGATATTTCTGTATCTTCTTTGGCTATAAGAAATCCTCGCATTAGTTTGTCTTCTCTTATTGTTACAGCTAACATTTCGGGTCCCCATTTAACAGTAGGGGTGATAACGGATAGCCATGCTTCATCACTGATCTTATTGGAAACGCATCTAGCTTCTGCCCATTGCTTTGAACGCCTGTTGAACGTATTAGGGAAATACTGCTTATTATGCCGTGGAAAGTTCTATTTATGTCTGTGTTCCGCAGAGGTGTCAGTAGGAACGTATCTTTTCAAAAGTTTTCCTGCATCTATGCAGATAATCAGGTGGTTTCCCTTGGTTTGAGATCTACATGATCAGTAATGCCAACAATTTTCCTAACATTGAGGCGGACCTGCATTCCTGGTAGGAATCCACCCTGCTCGTCAAGCCTTTTTCTGTTGATGACTCGCTGTGTTCTATTGATTAAAACTTTATTAAGACTTCTGAGTCTGGATTCCTTAGATAATTTGGTCTGTCAGTACCTTTTCCTTTGTTGTCTCTTGCCACCTAAATATTAAAACCACACTTGCTTCCTAGAAAGGATTTGGGAAGATTCCTTCTTCCTCAATGTTACCAAATACCCTGTATTGTCTGAGAATTAACTGTTCTCTAAGCGTTTGATAGAATTCCCTTGTGAATTCCTCATGCCCTGGTGAGCTTTTCCTAGGGAGTTCTCGCATATTTTCCGGAATTTCCTTTTCTGAGATGGCTTTGGTGGAATGGTGCACATCCTCTTCCCTTAGCCTAGGCAGTTTGCATCTTTGGAAATAATCATCCACCTGACTTAGGTGGTCAAAGTCACGGGTTTACGTTTGGGCTATGTAATTTCTTATTGGTGTTTTAATCTCCCCCTCCTTCAACGCGAGGTCACTCTTTTCATTCTTGTTATAGCTAACTTGGTATCCTACTGTGTTTTCTTCAAGAAACTGACCAAAGGGTTATCAACTGTATTGGTTTGCTCATCCAACCGATTCCTACTGCCACTTCTTAGTTCCAGAGTTTGGCGAATTTCAATTTTGCGAGTTTCGCCTTGAAGTTGACATGGGGAATTCCATTTTCTTTTTTTATCAAGTTTTCTCAGCTGCATGCCCAATTTGTGGATGCCCTCTTTCTCTATTCTATACAGGGAGGCATTCAGAGATGGACAATTGGCCCTCAGAACTGCAGGATGCCATCAGATTTCAAGGGGGGCTGGTTCTGGTCTCTCTCCTGAATGAAGCTGGTGATGGTATTCCTGACGGCCCTAGGTAGCGGAACTTTTTCCCTTGCCCTGAGGTCCGCTCGGAATGATGCCAGTCCATAGCCAGAAAGGCACACAAGCAGGAGAATGGCCAGAAATCTCGAAATGCGCATAGAGAAGTTGAACTGTCTAAAAAATACCTCCCCTGGCAGTCAGGTTCACAGCAGGGGGTGGACAAGGCCCTCCGGCACCGGTTCACCCTCTCACTTCTATCCACCAACACTCTCTACAACTTTCAAACTCCGGTGGAGGAAAGCAGAGCAGAAGGAGTCCAAAAGGCAGACGGAGCTTTATCTGGGGCAGAAATGGCAGACAGAAGGGCCACATCTGTCAAGGATCCACCAAGGAACTCCAGAGGATCCGAGGATTGGCTGCAGGAGACCACAGAGCCCTGTCCTTTATCTTTGAGTCTGCTCAGGGCAATGCCACGGCATACCTAGAGAGTAGCAGAGGCAGGAAAACCGACAATATACAGACCCAGGGAAGCAGAAGGAGAATCTTGCTTAAAATCCCGTCCCTGACAGGCCTTCTCAGCCGCGGGGCCTGCCCTAAATCCTGTGCCAGTATCCCCAGCATCTATGCGGTGGCACTTGGCAGATTGCAGAAAGGGCAAAGCAGGAAAGCAGAAGCAAATCGAGTCTGAGGGACCCACTTAGCATGCCCCAAATCACCTTAGGCCAAGGGTCTGTCGAAATCCCCCTAGAGTTCGAGCCCTCAGTGGAGGAGATGTGGGGCTTGCCCGCAGCAGAGAGAAAGGAAGGCTTTTCCCATGCTCCATGTCTACCCCGGATGGTCCTCTGTTTGCATGGAAAGCAAAAGGGGCAGCAGAATGTCCTAAAATCCAGAACCAGACTTAGGAAGGAGAATTTTCCCCCCAGATACCTTTCAAGGGTTAGTCTATCACAGGAAGGGGCCAGCGACTGCACTGTGGTCCAGATTCCAGCACCTCCATCCACCAACATTCTGTAGAACTGGCAATCGCCTACCCTCCAACTTTCATCCACCTGACTTAGGTGGTCGGAGTCATGGCTTTACGTTTGGGCAACGTAATTTCTTATTGGTGTTTTAATCTCCCCCTCCTTCAACGCGAGGTCACTCTTTTCATTCTTGTTATAGGTAGATTGATTTCCTACTGTCTTTTTTTTAAAGAAATTGACCGAAGGGTTATCAACTTTATTGGTTTGCTCATATAACCAATACCTACTGCTACTTATTAGTTCATTCATGCTGAAACTTCTGTTCGCCTTTAAGATATTTTGAATTGAATGTCTTACCTATCTCTTCTACTAAGTACGGAACTTATGACCATTTTACAATTGGGGTCCTGCTGTCAGCCAAAAATAATTCTTCCTTTTCCTAATCATGTTAGTGCCTTTAGAATCTCCCCAAAAATGCAATTTAGTAACAATACAAAATTTCTTTAGTCTAATTTGCCAAATCTCTTCATCCATTTAAAATGTGCTTTTTATTTAGAATAGGTCTCCAATTTAAAGTTCCATTCCTCTAGAATTTTTGCCAAAGCATCATCAGAGGAAGAAACTCTGAGAATAATGAAGACTTTAGCAATATCAATAGTTCAGGTATTCTAAACTGATTTTGGATGATTGTGCAATAGAATTCTCTAACTTTCTGAGTGATCAAACGTTCTATGTTTCCCTGAAGCAATCTCTTAAACTCTTTCTGTTATCAAACCAATTTTAAACAGTTTATAGCCCTTTCTTTAGTCCTCCCCAGACATGGTGTCCAGTCTTGTTCCAATGCGGACCCCGTAAGATGCCGTTCTTCTCTTATGCCTGACTCCATCTTTCCTGGGGGCACCTCCAACCAGGAGTGACACTCCTCAGATGATCTTCTTTTTTTTTTTTTTTTTTTAAAGTTTATTAACACTTTCTTTTTTTCTTAATATAAATTTGTTTATTTGACTTTTGACATTCATTTTCACAAAATTTTGCGTTCTAAATTTTCTCCCCATTTCTCCCCTCCCTCCACCCCAATACACTGAGCATTCTAATTTTCCCTATCACCAATCTGTCCTCTCTTTTATCATCCCTTCCTTCTCTTGTCCCCATCTTCTCTTTTGTCCTATGGGGCCAGATGACTTTCTATACCCCATTAACTGTATTTCTTATTTCCTAATCGCAAGAACAATACTAAACAGTTGTTCCTCAAACTTTGAGTTCCACATTCTCCCCATCCCTCCCTCCCCACCCATTCCTTTTGGGAAGGCAGGCAATTCAATATAGGCCATATCTGTGTAGTTTTGCAAATGACTTCCATAATAGTCATGTTGTGTAAGACTAACCATATTTCCCTCCATCCTATCCTGCCCCGCATTGTTTCTATTCTGTCTTTTGATCCTGTCCCTCCCCGAGAGTTGACTTCAAATTGCTCCCTCCTCCCATTGCCCTCCCTTCCATCATCCCCCTCACCCTGCTCATCTCTTTCTCCCCCACTTTCCTGTATTGTAAGATAGGTTTTCTTAACAAAATGAGTGTGCATTTTATTCCTTCCTTTAGTCGAATGTAATGAGGGTAAACTTCATGTTTTTTCCTCAGCTCTCCTCTTTTTCCCTCCACTAAAAAGTCTCCTGCTTGCCTCTTGAATGAGATATAATTTACCCCATTCCATTTCATTCTCTCTCCTCCCACTACATTTCTCTCTCACTGTTTACCCTAATTTCTTTTAAAATATGGTCCCATCCTATTCAATTCACTCTGTGCTCTCTGTCTCTGTATGTGCATGCATGTGTGTATGTGTGCGTGCATGCACGCATGTACGTGTGTGTGTGTGTGTGTGTGTGTGTGTCTGTGTGGTCCTACCAACTACCCAGATACTGAAAAGTTATAAGAGTTACAATATTGTCTTTCCATGTAGGAATGTAAACAGTTCACCTTTGGTAAGTCCCTTATGACTTCTCTTTGCTGTTTACCATTTCATGCTTCTTCTCATTCTTGTGTTTGAAAGTCAAATTTTCTTTTCAGCTCTGGTCTTTTCCTCAAGAATGCTTGAAAGTCCTCTATTTCATTGAAAGACCATATTTTCCCCTGAAGTATTATACTCAGTTTTGCTGGGTAGGTGATTCTTGGTTTTATTCCTAGTTCCTTTGACTTCTGGGATATCCTATTCCACGCCCTTCGATCCCTTAATGTAGAAGCTGCTAGGTCTTGTGTTATCCTGATTGTATTTCCACAATACTGGAATTGTTTCTTTCTAGCTGCTTGCAATATTTTCTCCTTGACCTGGGAATTCTGGAATTTGGCCACAACGTTCCTACGAGTTTCTCCTTTTGGATCTTTTTCAGGCGGTGATCGACGGATTCCTTCAATACTTATTTTGCCCTCTGGTTCTATGTAAGGGAATTGCCAACCCCCAGCCTCTTGGACGGCATTCACTGGTCACGACTCAGGTAAACTGAGGGGAGACTGGTAAGGTATGAACAAGATGGCGCTGGGAGGAAGGGTTCTGCCCCTGTTTTGCTCAAGGCTATTTTCCCAGGCTTTCCAGAGAACAAAGCAGCCCAAAATGTTTTTCTTTCTTGTGGCTACGTGTCCACACTGGGCAGTCCTGGTTTAAGGTAAATTACTTCCTTATAAGGGCAAACTAATTGGTGATAGGTTCACTTAGAGCACTGGTGTCAGAGAAGAGATAAAAGCACCGCTCACTGCTTGAATAAACGGAGTTCTTACTATCTTGTCTCCCTCCTCAGTCATTGCTTACAGCTAAACTCCACCAGGGCCTACAGGCCTCTGCTGGTAAGATAAGCCTGTGGGCCTGAGAGATCGGGCTCAGATTCCCGGGGTCCCTAACGGTTCTAGAATATCAGGGCAGCTTTCCTTGATAATTTCACGAAAGATGATGTCTAGGCTCTTTTTTTGATCATGGCTTTCAGGTAGTCCCATAATTTTCAAATTGTCTCTCCTGGATCTATTTTCCAGGTCAGTTGTTTTCCAATGAGATATTTCACATTCTCTTCCATTTTTTCATTCTTTTTGTTTTGTTTGGTGATCTCTTGGTTTCTCAGAAAGTCATTAGCCTCCATCTGTTCCATTCTAATTTTGAGAGAACTATTTTCTTCAGTGAGCTTTTGAACCTCTTTTTCCATTTGGCTAATTCTGCTTTTGAAAGCATTCTTCTCCTCATTGGCCTTTTGAACCTCTTTTGCCAATTGAGTGAGCCTATTTTTGAAGGTGTTATTTTCTTCAGCATTTTTTTGGGTCTCCTTTAGCAGGGTCTTGACCCGTTTTTCATGCTTTTCTTGCATCTCTCTACTTTCTCTTCCCAGTTTTTCCTCCACCTGCCTAACTTGATTTTCAAAATCCTTTTTGAGCTCTTCCATGGCCTGAGCCTATTGGATATCTATTTCGGATGTTTGGGATACAGAGGCCTTGGCTTCTATGTCTTTCCCTGATGGTAAGCATTGTTCCTCCTCATCAGAAATGAAAGGTGGAAACATCTGTTCACCAAGAAAGTAGCCTTCTATGGTCTTATTTTTCTTCCCTTTTCTGGGCATTTTCCCAGCCAGTTACTTGACTTCTGAGATTCCTCTCCACCCCCCACCTAGATCTGCCCAGCTAGTGCTTGGGGTCTGAGATTCAAATGCTGCTCCCCAGGCTCAGGGCTTTTAGCAGCAGGCACAGCTGCTATTCAATGTGAGCTTAAGTTCTGGTGCTCAAGTGGGGGCAGGGCCGCCTCCCAGGCTCAGTTCCCTCAGGGGGTTTATGGGGAGACCTTCAGTAACGGAGCGGAGCTCCTAACTGCTCCAGGAGCGCCGCTGCCTCTGCCGCTGCCTCTGCCACTGCCTCGCGAGGGGGTCTGAGTTACGGAGACACCCCGCTCCCCTCTCTGCCAGTCCAGAAGTCTCTCTCACTGACCTGTAGCGCCTGTGGGTGGAGGGACCTTCGCAGCCGCCTGTGATTCCGTCCCTGAAGCCTGCTCGGATCTGCTCCTCTGGGGGCCGCGCGGCCAGGGCAGGGGCTCCGCTCCACGTCTGGTGCACGATGGACCTTCGTTGCACGATGGAACGGAAATCTCCTCCACTGCGTTGCTGGGCAGCTTGCACTGCTCCAGAATTTGTGGGGAGTTCTTTTTACAGAAAATTTATGGGCTGTGGGTTCAGAGCTAGCATACGTGAGTCTTTCTACTCCGCCATCTTGGCTCCTCCCCGCCAGAGGAACTTCTCCTGAGAGAATTGGACTAGATCCCTGAGGGACCTGCCCTTTGGCTCATTCCACCTGAGAAATTCCCCACTGAAGATCCTGAGAGTTGGTCCTATTTCAATTATGGGTCATGGCAGGTAATATTCTATCCTCCTAAGTTCTGTCTATTTGGAAGTCCTTTTCCTACAGCTGGCACTGTAATATTCAGGGATTCATTTTGACAAATTCTACAAAACTCCCAGTTCTTAATTCCTGGATTTTACCTCTAGGGTCCTAAGACCAGTCAACTAGGGCCTTAAGGTCCTTTATAAGTAAATGTTGAGCAAAATTTACACCAGCTTTCCTTTAAAACTTGCTATTAAGTTTTAGCTCTGATCGTCAGTGACTGACTTAATTTTAAGTACATAAATGATATAACCTTAATCACTAAATGAAAGGGAGCCTTCTCCTTTCCTCATCGCTGTAAAAACTAAAATGAGCCTTTTTCTCAGGTCAGAAGAGGTTAGGATTATTTCCAAGGTGGTTACTACCGAGGTGGGCAATGGATCCCCTAGGGCTATATAGCATCAGGCCTGAATTACTGCACCCCTCAGTGGGGAATCAGTTTCCTAAATTTTACCCTTCAAGGGGCTGGGCAAAGGTCCCCTAGATGGGTTCTTCACTGAAATGAGTTCCATCTCAGTGACTAGGAGAGATTTCTCTACTGATGACAAAAATGATTTAATTACTCCTCGATAAAAGAAATAAAGGCAAAAACACCTATTTTTAAACACTGCTAGCAGGAAGCCTTAAAATTAGCTAGGGAGATAGCTGCATGAAAATTGGGAACCAGCAATTCAATCTCTAACAATATCAAAGTAAACGAAGGAGAAAGGGAAAAAGTTGCCTATCCTTGAAAAGTTTTAAACACGGCCATATAAATTTTTATAAAAATTGAATCTGAGTTCTTCAGAGCTTATGAATGTAGCAAGATTAGTCATGAATTTTATCCTTCTGAAAGAAAATGAATTTAGGATAAATCAAGACGGACTCATCAATCTTCAGCTTAAAGTGATTTATTTCTGGTTCAGAGAATTTGGGTAAAGAGAACTAGGGGAGTCCAACTGCCTAGGGCCAATGTCCCTGGGGGAGCCATCAGCAAAAATTCATCTGGTGTGCACATCCATTCTGGGTTCCTTTCAGGGGCTGGCCTAAAGAGGTTGAGGTCCACACTTTAGTTGGTAAATAAGGAGCACAGATTACACTGCTTTATGTTACATTAAATTTACATTACTTTAAAGTTTTAAAGCTTGAAAACCCTTGTAAGGACCGATTTATACCTATAAATATCAGATTGCGTAATAGTAATTCAAAGAGAGCAGGCATCCCAGTGAATAATTTCTAACATAGGCTAATGGTGATATTTCTTTGCAAATTTCCCCAGTGGTGGTCTCATGCATGGGCATCCCATATTTTTATCTGTTGTTTAAATTCCATCTTCTCCTTCTTCTCCCCTTCGTTCTTCCTCTTCTTCTTTTCTTTCTTCTAAATTGGCAGCTTGGAAAGGCAGTACTGTTTTGTCAGGGTCTGGAATTTGGAGTATTTTAATTAATGGATCTAGAGGAAAAGAGCTCATGTTCCCTGGAGTGAGCAGGATGAACTGCTGATTTTGCTGCCAATGTGCTATTTTGAGGATTATATCCATAGCAGTTTTTTGATGGCTCTTATGCATATAGGTATCAAATGAATCCAGACATTTGAAAGGGGATTCTGTGATGGACCATAAAGTAAGGATGAATAAAAAGTTGGAAAAAGAATTTCTATCTCCTGAGAAGTTTTGGATGTCACTGAAAGCAGTGGTGTTCCCTTCTCCAGGCTGGACTGTTAAAGAAAGTGTCTCGTTCCGGTGATTCAAGTGCATCCCCCCACCGATGGACCACTGAGTTAATAAGTTGTTAAAGTACGATTTGCAGCGTAAAGAAAGACTCTTTCGGTGCTTCTGGTAGATTGCATATCTCTGGGTTGATTTTACTTCCAGTGTTTTAACAAACTCTGTCAAATTCCTCATTTTCCTAGCTAGCTCATGACAACTTTCTTTTACTTTTTTGTATTTCTCCCTCATTTCTTCTTGGCTTCCATGAGTGTGGATTTCTGATTGGATAGTCCTTTTTAACATATTCATTTCTTCACGAAGAACAGTGAGTGTTGTTGTAACTTCTTTACGCCGGGAGCAGATTCTTCCGGCCTTAGCAGTCTCCTCCTTAAGTAGCTTCTGTCTGAGGGTCAGCTCTTGTTTATTCATGCGGAAAGAATTCAAGTGTTCCTGCAGCCTATTTTCAAACTGCAGCACCGATTGGCGGTGGGTCATAATTTCTAAAGCAGCCTGGTTTTGTTGCACCACGCAGGATTTGGTTTCCTGTGCAACTCGATCAATGCTCGACTTGAAGACTTTATGTTTATATTCAGCAACTCTTTTCAATTGCCAGCACGTCGCTCTCTCTCCATTTTGAGCGCCCATCTCTTCCCGAACCTCTCTCATCTCGTGTCCAATTTGTTGAACCTCCTCTTGTAGAAGTGAGATATGTATCAAGTGATGCTTCCCTTCATCCTCAAGGGCTTTTATTTTTGAAGTGATATATCTCACTCTGATCTTTATTTCTTTTAAATGCTGAGAGTGACTATTAATAACTTCTCGATTGTTCCTGGCATATTTTTCAAGGGAAGATTTGTGTTGCTGAAATGATAACAACTGTGCCATTTTATTTTCTATTTTTGTCTCCAAGTCGCTTATTTCGATTTCCACGTCACCCAGATAAGTAGGCCGTGATTCTTCACAAGAATAATAGCGTTTCTCAAAGATTTGATCACCACAGGCAGTGAAAGCTTTGCTACAGTTCTTGGGGGGCTCCTGACCTTGCATCACTCTACGGGCCAAAGAGTTACTTTTAATGAGCAGCACCGACTCTATGGCCCTCATTTCAATCAAAGTATTGGCCACCACTGGATTGTCTATTTCCAAAGCAGTGAGAACTGTTGGAAATTCAGGGTGATAGGCCGCTCTGTCTCTGACATCACACAGCTCACATTCAAATGCTGACACGATTATCTGCGGCTGTGAAGAGCCTAATGGGTAAAACTTTTTCATCAGCTCTTGAAGGACTTGCTCATCTTTGTGGTTGTCACAAACAAAAGCAAGAAGGAGGCCATTTAAGCAGGACTCAATAGCCAAAGCAAATTCAGGGTCTCGGAGACGAAGGCAAGCTCCGAGCGGGCCTATAGGTTTAAAAGTAAAGTCCCCTCGTCTATGCGCATCATCCACTGCTTCAAGAAGGGCCGGAACCTGGGGTCCAAATCGTTTCAGTGGCTCAGATTTACACTCCTTCCAGTGCTTTAGCTGTTGTTCTTCCTCATGCAGTCTTTCTTCAACATACGACTCTTGTTTTCTAATTTCAGAATGTTCTTTGTCACCTTCTTCTATAGCTTGATGGAGATGTTTTAAGTCTTGAACTACTGACATTTCTAGATCACTAAAACTCTTTAATGCTTCCTTCAACGCGGAAATGGTTCCCCGATTTTCCCGATCTGCTTTTTGTACTCTCCTTCTCAGGTGTTCAATTTTACTATAAAACTCTAGTGTCATTTTACCTAAACTGGTCAGTTTATTGTGGGAACAAATGCAGAAAGCCTCTGCTTGCCTATAGGCCTTGTCTGCTTTCCTGATCTCTTCTTCCGCCTCAGTGCACTTGGGCTCTAATGTAGCGGCTTCTTCATGTAAGTTTTGCACTTTGTCATGAAAGGTTGTATACTTCCTTTCTGATGCTTGAAGTTTGACCTTTGAGCTGGCTAGTGTCTGATTTAATAGCACAGTACGTTGCTCTTCAATATTTAAATCGCTGATCATATTATCAAGTTCTCTTTCCGCTTCAATCACTAGTGCCCAAGCCATTTCACCTTGTAAGTCTTCTACTTTCTCCTTCAGGGCATTCATTCTCTCAAAATGCTCCTGTATGGCCATGCACTGATATTTGAGCTTCTCAATCTGTTCTTTTTTTTGGTTTATCTCAAGCTGGGTCTTGACTTTTTTTTCCAAAATTTCTGACTGCTCTTCTCGTCTACGTTGAAGTCCAGTCACTTTGAGGAAGAAATTGTATCTGTCACCATCATGTGGGGTCTGCAACAGTTGCCTGCCTGTGTCTTGTGGTAAAATAGACACTGGATTATCCACGCATATTCTAAAATGATCAAGAATGGCCATAAGCTCCGATTTCTCTGAAGAAACTAGGCGGCCTGCTTGGTTGTTTAGTTTGTAATTTGCAGTACCATCTACACTGATGCATAGCTGCACTGTTATGGAGTGGCCATAGAGTTCAGATTTAAAAGCTCTCTGCCCTCTGTTACGTAACGTGATGGAGATGTTGGCTGAAAGCTCTCTATCTTTCACAAACTCTCTCAAAGATGATCCTAACGATTTTCCCCCGAGACCAACAACTAGAGCTGTCAGCAATGTCTTCCTGTTCGCGTGCTCTACCACCAAGTTGACATGGGACCCAAAGTTTACTGGTCCGAGTTTGGCATGGCACATGAAGTTCTCCACCTGGACACTCTCAATTATGCCAGCTTCTTCTGAGGCCAAACGGGAAGCAGCAACTGCCTGAGAAGCAATGTGGAAGAGGATCCTCTCCCTCTCTTCATTCACATCACTCGGCGACTGTGGCCTTGCATTTTGCTGCATTGCTGCAGGTGGAGGGGTGAGGTCCCCTCTTCTCATACCTACTGGCCCACCTGGATGAGAAAATCCTTCTAATTCTTCCTGCTCCCTTCCTGTTCCTGCCCCTCCTCCCTCTTCTCCTCCCTACTTCCCCTTCCCGCTCCTCCTCTTCCCTCTTCTTGCGCCCTTCGCATCCTCAAATTCCCTCCTTTCATACCCTCCTCCCAAGCCTCCTCCGTTCTTCATCACCCTCCTCCCTTCAGCCTCCACCCCCCAGCTCCCTTGCCCCTCCTTCCCCCTCCACCTTCTTCTCCTCCTTCCACCTCCCTGATGCCCCCTCCTCCCTCCCTCCCTTCCTGCCTCCCCTTCCCCTCCCCTTCCACTCTTCCCTACCCCTTACCATCCTCCTTCCCTCCTCTCTCCAGTCCTCCTTCACTCCCTTCCTCTTTCTCCCTCCCCTCGCCCTCCTCTCTTCCCTCCTTGCTCCCCTTGCCCGGCTCTCTCCCCTCCTCCCTCCCTCCCTTATTTCCTGCTTCCTCTTCCCCTGCCCCTCCTCTCTCCTGGCCTATGTACCTTCCCCATCCTCTCTCCCCTCCTCCTTCCCGGCCCCTCCACCCCTCTTCCCCCCCTTCCTTCCTACCTCCCCTTCCCCTCTCCCTCCTCTTTCCCATCTGCTCCCTCCTGCTCCCTCCACTCCCCCTCCTCTCTCCGGCCCTCCTACGCTCCCTACCTCCGACCCCCTCCTCCCTTCCTCTCTTCCTGCCTCTCCTTCCCCTCTGCCTCCACTCTTCCCTCATACCTACCCATCCCCTCCCCCTCCCCCTCCTCTCACCCCTCATCCCTCCCGTCCCCCTCCACCCCGTCCTCCCCAAGGATGCTCTATCCAAGGGTGACTCTGTAGCTCTACAGAGCTCCCTTCAGAACCCCGACCCCCTCCACAGCAGCCTCCTCTCAGAGGCTACACCAAGCACCCCAGAGGAGGCTGTGGGAAGGTGGCCGGTCCCCGCCCCGTCTTGCCCATGGAGACTGGTCCCCGCCCAGCCCCACCCCAACGGTACTCTATCCCAGGGTGACTCTGTAGCTCTACAGAGCTCCCTTCAGGACCCCGACCCCCTCCACAGCAGCCTCCTCTCAGAGGCTACACCCAGCACCCAGTGGAGGCCCTGGGAAGGTGGCCGGTCCCCGCCCCTTGTTCCCCATTGAGACCGGTCCCCCTCCCCACCTCCCCAAGGGCACTCTATTCCAGGGTGACTCTGTAGATCTGTAGAACTCCCTTCAGGACCCCGACCCCTTCCACAGCAGCCTCCTCTCAGAGGCTACACCCAGCACCCAGTGGAGGCTGTGGGAAGGTGGCCGGTCCCTGCCCCATCTTCCCCACTGAGACCGGTCCCCCCCAACCCTCCCCAAGGGTGCTCTATCCCAGGGTGACTCTGTAGTTCTACAGAGCTCCCTTCAGGACCCCATACCCCTCTACAGCAGCCTCCTCTCAGAGGCTACACCAAGCACACAGTGGAGGCTGTGGGAACGTGGCCGGTCCCCGCCCCCTCTTGCCCATGCAGACTGGTCCCCGTCCACCCCCACCCCAAGGGTGCTCTATCCCAGGGTGACTCTGTAGCTCTACAGAGCTCCCTTCAGGACCACGAACCCCTCCACAGCAGCCTCCTCTCAGAGGCTACACCCAGCACCCAGTGGAGGCTGTGGGAAGGCGGCCGGTCCCTGCCCATCCCCTCCGCAAGGATGCTCTATCCCAGGGTGACTCCGTAGCTCTACAGAGCTCCCTTCAGGACCCCGACCCCCTCCACAGCAGCCTCCTCTCAGAGGCTACACCCAGCACCCAGTGGAGGCCCTGGGAAGGTGGCCGGTCCCCGCCCCTTGTTCCCCATTGAGACCGTTCCCCCTTCCCCCCTCCCCAAGGGCACTCTATTCCAGGGTGACTCTGTAGATCTGTAGAACTCCCTTCAGGATCCCGACCCCCTCTACAGGAGCCACCTCTCGGAGGCTTCACCCAGCACCCAGTTGGGACTGTGGGAAGGTGGCCGGTACCTACCCATTCCCTCCACAAGGATGCTCTATCCCAGGGTGACTCCGTAGCTCTACAGAGCTCCCTTCAGGACCCCGACCCCCTTCACAGCAACCTCCTCTCAGAGGCTACACCCAGCACCCAGTGGAGGCTGTGAGAAGGTGGCCGGTCCCCGCCCACCCACTCCCCAAGGATGCTCTTTATCCCAGGCTGACTCTGTAGCTCTACAGATCTCCCTTCAAGACCCTGACCCCCTCTACAGCAGCCTCCTCTCAGAGGCTACACCCAGCACCCAGTGGAGGCTGTGGGACGGCGGCCGGTCCCAGCCCCCTCTTGCCCATGGAGGCCGGTCCCCGCCCACCCCCTCCCCAAGGGTGCTCTGCCCCAGGGTGACTCTGTAGTTCTACAGAGCTCCCTTCAGGACCCCATCCCCCTCTACAGGAGCCACCTCTCAGAGGCTACACCCAGCACCCAGTTGAGACTGTGGGAAGGTGGCCGGTCCCTGCCCATCCCCTCCACAAGGATGCTCTATCCCAGGGTGACTCCGTAGCTCTACAGAGCTCCCTTCAGGACCCCTACCCCCTCCACAGCAGCCTCCTCTCAGAGGCTACACCCAGCACCCAGTGGAGGCCCTGGGAAGGTGGCCGGTCCCTGCCCATCCCCTCTCCAAGGATGCTCTATCCCAGGGTGACTCCGCAGCTCTACAGAGCTCCCTTCAGGACCACGAACCCCTCCACAGCAGCCTCCTCTCAGAGGCTACACCCAGCACCCAGTGGAGGCCCTGGGAAGGTGGCCGGTCCCCGCCCCTTCTTCCCCACCCTGGGAAGGTGACCGGTCCCAACCACCCCCTCCCCAAGGGTGCTCTATCCCGGGGTGACTCTGTAGTTCTACAGAGCTCCCTTCAGGACCCCGACCCCCTCTACAGCAGTTTCCTCTCAGAGGCTACACCCAGCACCCAGTATTGGCTGTGGGAAGCAGGCCAGTCTCAGGCCCCTCCTCACCACCATGAAATGCTTCCCAACCTACCTCAGAGGCCAAGGCCAGGTCGTCCTCAACATTCACCTTGACGTGTTCCACAGGCACAAGACCCTGAGTCAGAGCCTGTGGAGCACACTGAGTCACAGCCTTTAAGTAGCTGCTGTAGAACACGCGGAGGCACAGCCTTTCAATAGCTGCCATGGCAACTAAAGAATCTGGTTCTCTTGCACCTGCGCAGTTATGGCCCACCCCAGGGGGGTGGGGCCAGAGATGAGGAGTGCGCTTGCCCCAAACCCTCCCTGCCCCCACCCTGCCACCCTCCCCCTCCGGCCCCACTACGGCTTCCCTTCCCCCACCAGTTTCCCAGCGGTCCAGGAGGAATGGGTGCGCGCCTTGTGCTTCCTGATCTCTGGCCTTAGTGTGTCCCCAGGATAGGCACTCTTCAGATGAAGAAGCCAAAGCTATTTATAACCGTATAAAAAAAATATGCCAAACCAGCACTGATTAGCGAAATGCAAGTGGAAGCAGCTCAGAGACACCACCTCCACCTCCGACGGATCAAGTTGGCTATTGGGACAGAAAAGGAAAATGGCAAATGTTGGAGAAGATGTGGGAAAATGCCAACGTTAATGCGCTGTTGGTGGAGTTGTGAACTCATGCAGCTGTGCTGGAGAGCAATTTGGAAGTAGGCCCAGAGGGAGATAAAACTGGGAGTAGCCACTGACCCAGCCGTGCCAGTACTAGGTCTGTGTCCCAAAGACACCGTCACCTAGGGAAAGGCCTCCATGGGCAGAAATACTTACAGCAGCTCTTTGTCTGGTGGCAAAGAAGTGTACACTGAGGGCATACCCATCATCTGTGGAATGGCTGAAAAAGCTGTGGGACATGTATGCCATGGAATACTATGTTTCTATGAGAAATAAGGAGGAGGAAGATTTCAGAAATACCTGGAAAGACTTATGGGAATTGATGCTTACTGAATGAGCAGAAGCAGGGGAATGCTGAACACACTAACAAGAACATGGTGCTACTATGAGAGACTTAGCTATTATCAGCAATATGGAAACCCAAGACAATTCCAAAAGACTCATCATGGAGAAAGCTATCCATATCCAGAGAAACAACTGAGGGAGCCTGGATACAGATGAAACCATACTATTTGCACTTTAGGGGAGCGGGATTTGGTCTTTGTTTTCTTTTAGTTCTATTTATTCTTTCACAGCACGATTAATGTGGAAACATACTTTCTATGACTGCACATCTGTAACCTGTATCAAATCACTTGCTGTCTTCGGGAAGACAGAAAGATAAATATGTGGAACTTAAAATCTTTCCAAAAATTAATGTTGAAAATGGTCTTTACATGCAATAGAAAATAAAAGACTCTTTCTTTCTTACATTATACATTGGGTACATTATATTTCACTAGGGGGACCTAGAGAGCAGAACTCTTTCCACTCACTTCAAATCTGCACAAAACAAAAACACTACATACCAAAAGAGAAACAGAGGCAGGAGAATGTCCTGAAATCTAGAAACAGGACAGGGAATGAGAAGTGCCTAAAACATGTATTCAAAGGGACAAGACTTCACATCAAGGGGCTCTCACCATCCTCTGGGACAGGTTCACTCAACTCCATCTGTCAGTACACTGAAGAACATACAAACTCCTGTGGCGGAGAAGCAGAGCAGCATTGCAGAAAAATGCCCCCAAAAGATGCCCTGGCTCTCCAAAGGCTAAGGGACAAGACAGAAGGGCCAAGTGTTCAATGCATCACAGTAGAGGGGTTTAGGATACCCTCAAGAGGAGAAAGAATATCTCTTTACTCTCCCGTAGAGCCTACTCAGAGCAAGGCCAGGGAATAGCTGGAGAGCTCCACGTCAGAAAAATCACGAGAATTCTGCAGCCAGGTAAAGAGAAGGAGAATCTTCCGTGCAATCCCATCCATGCAGCAGGCCTTCACAACAGCAGGGTCTAACATAACCTGCGTGCCTCTCTCCCCAACACCTGTCCACTGACACTCCACCAAGAGTGGAGACTGCTAAGCAGGAGAAGCCCAGGGAAATCTCCACCCATGACCCACGTAGCCCATCCCAGGTCACCTTAGGCAAACCGTCCCTCAACATCCACCAAGCGTGAAAGTTTCACAGGAAGAGAGGTGAGGATTGCCGCTAGCACAAACAACAGAACTTTTCCCCATGCTGCATGACTCCCCATGAGGGTGCGCTGCTTACATGGAAAACAAAAGGGGCAGCACAACGTCCTCCAATCCAGAAACAGGCTGAAGAAGGAGAATCGTCTAACAGAATACCTTACTAGGCAGAGGGGAACAGCCACTCTACTCTAGCACAGAGGGCTGCCCTTCCATCTGTGAACATACTGCAGAACTGACCAACTGCGGTAGTAGAAATGGGCAGAAGAATCCGAGGAAAATCCCCCCAATGTTTGAGCTGGGTCCCTGAAGTCTAAGGCACCAGTGAAAACAGTGAAGTACTCAATATATCACTGCGGAGGAACCTGGGATATCCTCAAGCTGGCAGAGCAGACCTCTGTCCCCTCACTTGCACCCAGTCTGCAGACTGTGGGACATGAAGAGGAGGAAAAGCTCCAGCGAATCCAGGCAAAGATACACTCGTAGTATGCCCCAGCCCGGAAGAGCCGAATGTTCACCGCAGAACCACCCAGAATTCATCCGTTCCTAGTAAGGAAAGGGAGCATTGCCTTCAGGAGAGAGTGCAGAACTCTTTGCGAAGGGCGTGATTGTCAACAAGATGCCACTGCCAATGCTCATAAGCAGGAGAGTGTCTTGACGTCTAGAAACAGGCAAGGAGAAGGAGAATTCTCCAAAACAAATCATCCAGGGGAGGGTCTTCACTCCAGAGGAGGCTCCTTCACTCCAGAGGGGCAGAACGTGCACCCTCAACCTGATGCCCTATCCTCCCCCTACCACCACTCTGCACAGCTGACAAACTGGAGTAGTGGGAAAGGGGAAAAGAAGTAGAGAAAAATGCCCCCAAAGTGTCCCCTGGCTCACAAAGCCTTAGGTACAAGCCAGAATGGCCGAGTAGTCAATGTGTCACTGCAGGGGGCCTGGGAGGTTCTCAAGATGGGAGAGCACATCTCTTTCCCCTCCTGTTCAGGCAGGGCAGGGCCATGCCACACGTTAGCTAGAGAGCAGCACGGTAGGAAATTCAACGAAAAGCTAGACCCAGGCACAGAAGGAGAATGCTCCATGAATGTCCATTAAAGCCACAGTCATTCACACCAGGGGTCCTTAGTGGATACTCTTGAGAGAAACCTTTCCGTCACTCCCCCCACAGTCTGCAGACTGTGGAACGTAAACAGGAGGAAAACACAAACAGATCCAGGCAAAAATACACCTGTAGTATGTTCCAGACCCCGATAGGGGAATGGGCAGCATAGAACAACCTAGAATTCAACCATTCCCAGAAAGGAAAGGGAAGATTGCCTCTAGGAGGGGGTGCAGAACCATTTCACACACTGCACGCTTGTGCACTCAATGCCCTTGTTTCAATGGAGAAGATCAGGGGCAGGAGAGTGGCTTGACACGTAGGAAGAGGCCGCTAGAAGGTGACATCTCCAAAACGTAGCAGCCAAGGGAGAGGTTTTCAATGCCAAGAGACCCCAAATGCTTGTGCTGGGTCACAGAAGGCTAATCGGGAGGCCACATCGACCAGGAATTCAATAAGGAACATCAGAGGGTCCTGGAGAGCAGAAGTCCTTCCACTCACTTTAAGTCTGATCAGAAAGAGGCCACTTCCTGCCTGGATAGTAGGAGAGGGCCGAGAATGGCCTGAAACGTGTCAGCAGGGAACTCCAAGGAGAATCTCGCATACAATTTCCATCCACAGGACAGGTCTTGCACTCTGCATAGCAGCCCTCATGTCCATCCACCCACACTCTAACGAAACCTTCTCCCTGGGTCACCCAAGGCAAATCCCATTACCTCATCTGTCTGTAATTCAATCTGGGACAGCAGAGGCACCTCGAGAGCAGAACTCTTGTCCCTCACTTTCGCTCTACTGAGAATGCTGCCACTGCATATCTGGAAAGCCAGAGAGGCAGGAGAATGGCCTGAAATCTGGTAGTAGTGTCAGAGAAGGAGGATCCTCTAAAAAATATCTGTCCTGGGAGAGGCTTGCACAGCAGAGGGGCTGTCACCACTCTCTGGGAAAGATTCCCTCACCTCCATCTATCAGCACCCTGGAGAACATAGAAACACACTCCTGTGGTGCAGAAGCAGAAGAGAATTGCTGAAAAGTTCTCCCAAAGGATGCCCTGTCTCTCCAAAGCCTAAGGTACAAGCGAGACGCCCGAAGCATTCAACGTCTCACGGCAGAGGGGCTTAGGATACCCTCAGGAGGAGAGAGAAAATCTCTTTGCCCTCACTTTGAGACTAGTCAGGGCGCAGCCAGGCTATAGCTGCAGAACTGCAGGTCAGAAAAATGACGAGAATTCTACAGCCAGGTAAAGAGAAGGAGAACCTTCCGTGGAACCCCATCCATGCAACAGGCCTTCACAACAGCAAGGTCTACCATGACCTGGGTGCCTCTCTCCCCAACACCTGTCCACTGACACTCCACCAAGAGTGGAGACTGCTAAGCAGGAGAAGCCCAGGGAAATCTCCACCCATGAGCCACATAGCACATCCCAGGTCACCTTAGGCAAACCGTTCCTCAACATCCACCAAGCGTGAAAGTTTCACAGGAAGAGAGGAGAGGATTGCCGCTAGCACAAAGAACGGAACTTTTCCCCATGCTGCACTACTCCCCATGAAGGTGCGTTGCTTACATGGAAAACAAAAGGGGCAGCACAACATCCTCCAATCCAGAAACAGGCTGAAGAAGGAGAATCGTCTAACAGAATACCTACCTAGGCAGAGGGGGACAACCACTCTACTCTAGCACAGAGGGCTGCCCTTCCATCTGTGTACACACTGCAGAACTGACCAACTGCGGTAGTAGAAATGGGCAGAAGAATCCGAGGAAAATCCCCCCAATGTTTGAGCTGGGTCCCTGGAGTCTAAAGCACCAGTGAAAACAGTGAAGTATTCCATATATCATTGTGGAGGAACCTGGGATATCCTCAAGCTGGCAGAGCAGACCTCTGTCCCCTCACTTGCACCCAGTCTACAGACTGTGGGACATGAAGAGGAGGAAAAGCTCAAGCGGATCCAGGCAAAATACACCCGTACTCTGTTCCAGACCTGACATGGGAATGGTCAGCATAAAGCAACCTAGTAGTCCACCATACCCAGTGGAGAAATGAAGTATTGCCTCTAGGAGGGAGTACAGAACTCTTTGGAAATGGTGTTGCTGTCACCACGATGCCACTGCCATTGCTCTTGGGCAGGAGAATGGCTTGAAGGCCAGAAACAGGCAAGGAGAGGGACAATTCTATAAAACATATCATCTAGGGAGGGGTCCTTCACTCCGGAGGGGAAGAACCTGCAGCCTGGGCATGATCCCCTAACCTCCCTCCACCACCACTCTGCACACCTTACAAACTGGAGTAGTAGATAAGGAGAAAAGAATTAGAGAATAGTGCCCCCAACAGGTGCCCTGGCTCACAAAGCCTTAGCCTCAGTATTCAGTGTATCACTGCAGAGGGCCTAGGATGGCCTCAAGATGAGAGAGCAGATGTCTTTCCCCTCCTGTTCGGGTAGGGCAGGCCATGTCGCAGGTTAGCTAGAGAGCAGCAAGGAAGAAAATTCACCAAAATCTAGACCCAGGCAGAGAAGGAGAATCTTCCATGAAATTCCATCCATGCCACCTCCCTTCACAACAGGTTGGCTTACTCTATACTCTTGGCAGAAACCTTCCTGTCACTCGCCCCCGACACTGCAAACTGTGAAACATCTAGAGGAGGAAAGGCACAAGCAGATCCAGGCAAAAAAATGTTCCAGAAGCCTGTAGTGGAATGGTCTGCCTGGAATCACCTAGAATTCAACCATTCCCAGTAAGGAAAGGGAAGATTGCCTCTGGGAGAGAGTACAGAACCATTTCCCACACTGCCCGCTTGTCAACTCAATGCGACTGCTTAAATGGAGAGGATCACGGGCAGGAGAGTGGCTTGAAATGTAGGAACAGGCCACTAGAAGGTGAATTCTCCAAAGCATATCAGCGATGGAAGGAGTTTCCAATGCGAGAAGACACACAAAGCTTGCGCTGGGATACAGAAAGCTAATCGGGAGGCCACATCTATCAGGAAGCAAAAGGACAATCTTCCTTAAAATCCCGTCCCTCACAGGCCTTCACAGTCTCGGGGCCTGCCCTAAGTCCTGTGCCAGTATCAACAGCATCTAAGCAGTGGTACTCGGCAGATTGCAGAAAGAGCAAAGCAGGAAAACAGAAGTAAATCTAGTCTGAGGGACCCACTTAGCATGCCCCAAATCACCTTAGGCCAACGGTCTGTCGAAATCCCCCTAGAGTTCGAGCCCTCAGTGGAGGAGATGTGGGGCTTGCCCGCAGCAGAAAGAAAAGAAGGCTTTCCCCATGCTCCATGTCTACCCCGGATGGTTCCCTGTTTGCATGGAAAGCAAAAGAGGCAGCAGAATGTACTAAAATCCAGAACCAGACTTAGGAAGGAGAATTTTCCCCCCAGATACCTTTCAAGGTGAAGTCCCTCACAGCAGGGGGCCAGCCACTGCACTGTGGTCCAGATTCCAGCACCTCCATCCACCAACATTCTGTAAAACTGGCAATCGCCTACCCTCCAACTTTCCCAGGTTTTTTGGATTGTTTGGAGTCGTTTCTTGCGTGCCTTTCTGCGATTCTCTAAGCATATCAGGATATCCTCTGCAAAGAGTGATATTTCTGTATCTTCTTTGGCTATAAGAAATCCTCGCATTAGTTTGTCTTCTCTTATTGTTACAGCTAACATTTCGGGTCCCCATTTAACAGTAGGGGTGATAACGGATAGCCATGCTTCATCACTGATCTTATTGGAAACGCATCTAGCTTCTGCCCATTGCTTTGAACGCCTGTTGAACGTATTAGGGAAATACTGCTTATTATGCTATGGAAAGTTCTATTTATGTCTGTGTTCCGCAGAGGTGTCAGTAGGAACGTATCTTTTCAAAAGTTTTCCTGCATCTATGCAGATAATCAGGTGGTTTCCCTTGGTTTGAGATCTACATGATCAGTAATGCCAACAATTTTCCTAACATTGAGGCGGACCTGCATTCCTGGTAGGAATCCACCCTGCTCGTCAAGCCTTTTTCTGTTGATGACTCGCTGTGTTCTATTGATTAAAACTTTATTAAGACTTCTGAGTCTGGATTCCTTAGATAATTTGGTCTGTCAGTACCTTTTCCTTTGTTGTCTCTTGCCACCTAAATATTAAAACCACACTTGCTTCCTAGAAAGGATTTGGGAAGATTCCTTCTTCCTCAATTTTACCAAATACCCTGTATTGTCTGAGAATTAACTGTTCTCTAAGCGTTTGATAGAATTCCCTTGTGAATTCCTCATGCCCTGGTGAGCTTTTCCTAGGGAGTTCTCGCATATTTTCCGGAATTTCCTTTTCTGAGATGGCTTTGGTGGAATGGTGCACATCCTCTTCCCTTAGCCTAGGCAGTTTGCATCTTTGGAAATAATCATCCACCTGACTTAGGAGGTCGGAGTCACGGGTTTACGTTTGGGCAACGTAATTTCTTATTGGTGTTTTAATCTCCCCCTCCTTCAACGCGAGGTCACTCTTTTCATTCTTGTTATAGCTAACTTGGTATCCTACTGTGTTTTCTTCAAGAAACTGACCAAAGGGTTATCAACTGTATTGGTTTGCTCATCCAACCGATTCCTACTGCCACTTCTTAGTTCCAGAGTTTGGCGAATTTCAATTTTGCGAGTCTCGCCTTGATGTTGACATGGGGAATTCCATTTTCTTCTTTTTATCAAGTTTTCTCAGCTGCATGCCCAATTTGTGGATGCCCTCTTTCTCTATTCTATACAGGGAGGCATTCAGAGATGGACAATTGGCCCTCAGAACTGCAGGATGCCATCAGATTTCAAGGGGGGCTGGTTCTGGTCTCTCTCCTGAATGAAGCTGGTGATGGTATGCCTGACGGCCCTAGGTAGCAGAACTTTCTCCCTTGCCCTGAGGTCCGCTCGCAATGATGCCAGTCCATAGCAGGAAAGGCACACAAGCAGGAGAATGGGGAGAAATCTCGACATGCGCATAGAGAAGTTGAACTGTCTAAAAAATACCTCCGCTCGCAGTCAGCTTCACAGCAGGGGGAGGACAAGGCCCTCCGGCACCGGTTCACCCTCTCACTTCTATCCACCAACACTCTCTACAACTTTCAAACTCCGGTGGAGGAAAGCAGAGCAGAAGGAGGCCAAAAGCGCAGACGGAGCTTTATCTGGGGCAGAAATGGCAGACAGAAGGGCCACATCTGTCAAGGATCCAGCAAGGAACCCCAGAGGATCCGAGGATTGGCTGCAGGAGACCACAGAGCCCTGTCCTTTATCTTTGAGTCTGCTCAGGGCAATGCCACGGCATACCTAGAGAGTAGCAGAGGCAGGAAAACCGACAATATACAGACCCAGGGAAGCAGAAGGAGAATCTTGCTTAAAATCCCGTCCCTGACAGGCCTTCTCAGCCGCGGGGCCTGCCCTAAATCCTGTGCCAGTATCCCCAGCATCTATGCAGTGGCACTTGGCAGATTGCAGAAAGGGCAAAGCAGGAAAGCAGAAGCAAATCGAGTCTGAGGGACCCACTTAGCATGCCGCAAGTCACCTTAGGCCAACGGTCTGTCGAAATGCCCCTAGAGTTCGAGCCCTCAGTGGAGGAGATGTGGGGCTTGCCCGCAGCAGAGAGAAAGGAAGGCTTTCCCCATGCTCCATGTCCACCCCGGATGGTCCTCTGTTTGCATGGAAAGCAAAAGGGGCAGCAGAATGTCCTAAAATCCAGAACCAGACTTAGGAAGGAGAATTTTCCCCCCAGGTACCTTTCAAGGTGAAGTCCCTCATAGCAGGGGGCCAGCCACTGCCCTGTGGTCCGGATTCCAGCACCTCCATCCACCAACATTCTGTAGAACTGGCAATCGCCTACCCTCCAACTTTCCCAGGTTTTTTGGATTGTTTGGGGTCGTTTCTTGCGTGCCTTTCTGCGATTCTCTAAGCATATCAGGATATCCTCTGCAAAGAGTGATATTTCTGTATCTTCTTTGGCTATAAGAAATCCTCGCATTAGTTTGTCTTCTCTTATTGTTACAGCTAACATTTCGGGTCCCCATTTAACAGTAGGGGTGATAACGGATAGCCATGCTTCATCACTGATCTTATTGGAAACGCATCTAGCTTCTGCCCATTGCTTTGAACGCCTGTTGAACGTATTAGGGAAGTACTGCTTGTTATGCTGTGGAAAGTTCTATTTATGTCTGTGTTCCGCAGAGGTGTCAGTAGGAACGCATCTTTTCAAAAGTTTTCCTGCATCTATGCAGATAATCAGGTGGTTTCCCTTGGTTTGAGATCTACATGATCAGTAATGCCAACAATTTTCCTAACATTGAGGCGGACCTGCATTCCTGGTAGGAATCCACCCTGCTCGTCAAGCCTTTTTCTGTTGATGACTCGCTGTGTTCTTTTGATTAAAACTTTATTAGGACTTTTGAGTCTGTATTACCTTAGATAATTTGGTCTGTCAGTATCTTTTCCTTTGTTGTCTCTTGCCACCTAAATATTAAAACCACACTTGCTTCCTAGAAAGGATTTGGGAAGATTCCTTCTTCCTCAATTTTACCAAATACCCTGTATTGTCTGAGAATTAACTGTTCTCTAAGCGTTTGATAGAATTCCCTTGTGAATTCCTCATGCCCTGGTGAGCTTTTCCTAGGGAGTTCTCGCATATTTTCCGGAATTTCCTTTTCTGAGATGGCTTTGGTGGAATGGTGCACATCCTCTTCCCTTAGCCTAGGCAGTTTGCATCTTTGGAAATAATCATCCACCTGACTTAGGTGGTCGGAGTCATGGGTTTACGTTTGGGCAACGTAATTTCTTATTGGTGTTTTAATCTCCCCCTCCTTCAACGCGAGGTCACTCTTTTCATTCTTGTTATAGCTAACTTGGTATCCTACTGTGTTTTCTTCAAGAAACTGACCAAAGGGTTATCAACTGTATTGGTTTGCTCATCCAACCGATTCCTACTGCCACTTCTTAGTTCCAGAGTTTGGCGAATTTCAATTTTGCGAGTCTCGCCTTGATGTTGACATGGGGAATTCCATTTTCTTCTTTTTATCAGTTTTCTCAGCTGCATGCCCAATTTGTGGATGCCCCCTTTCTCTATTCTATACAGGGAGGCATTCAGAGATGGACAATTGGCCCTCAGAACTGCAGGATGCCATCAGATTTCAAGGGGGGGCTCGTTGTGGTCTCTCTCCTGAATGAAGCTGGTGATGGTATTCCTGACGGCCCTAGGTAGCAGAACTTTTTCCCTTGCCCTGAGGTCCGCTCGGAATGATGCCAGTCCATAGCCGGAAAGGTACCTAAGCAGGAGAATTGCCAGAAACCTCGAAATGTGCATAGAGAAGTTGAACTGTCTAAAAAATACCTCCCCTGGCAGTCAGGTTCACAGCAGGGGGTGGACAAGGCCCTCCGGCACCGGTTCACCCTCTCACCTCTATCCACCAACACTCTGTACAACTTTCAAACTCCGGTGGAGGAAAGCAGAGCAGAATGAGGCCAAAAGGCAGACGGAGCTTTATCTGGGGCAGAAATGGCAGGCAGAAGGGCCACATCTGTCAAGGATCCAGCAAGGAACCCCAGAGGATCCGAGGATTGGCTGGAGGAGAGCACAGAGCCTTGTCCTTTATCTTTGAGTCTGCTCAGGGCAATGCCACGGCATACCTAGAGAGTAGCAGAGGCAGGAAAACCGACAATATACAGACCCAGGGAAGCCGAAAGAGAATCTTGCTTAAAATCCCGTCCCTGACAGGCCTTCTCAGCCGCGGGGCCTGCCCTAAATCCTGTGCCAGTATCCCCAGCATCTATGCGGTGGCACTTGGCAGATTGCAGAAAGGGCAAAGCAGGAAAGCAGAAGCAAATCGAGTCTGAGGGACCCACTTAGCATGCCCACAATCACCTTAGGCCAACGGTCTGTCGAAATCCCCCTAGAGTTCGAGCCCTCAGTGGAGGAGATGTGGGGCTTGCCCGCAGCAGAGAGAAAGGAAGGCTTTCCCCATGCTCCATGTCTACCCCGGATAGTTCTCTGTTTGCATGGAAAGCAAAAGAGGCAGCAGAATGTCCTAAAATCCAGAACCAGACTTAGGAAGGAGAATTTTCCCCCAGATACATTTCAAAGGGAAGTCCCTCTCAGCAGGCAGCAAGCCCCTGGACTGTGGTCCAGATTCCAGCACCTCCATCCACCAACATTCTGTAGAACTGGCAATCGCCTACCCTCCAACTTTCCCAGGTTTTTTGGATTGTTTGGAGTCGTTTCTTGCGTGCCTTTCTGCGATTCTCTAAGCATATCAGGATATCCTCTGCAAAGAGTGATATTTCTGTATCTTCTTTGGCTATAAGAAATCCTCGCATTAGTTTGTCTTCTCTTATTGTTACAGCTAACATTTCGGGTCCCCATTTAACAGTAGGGGTGATAACGGATAGCCATGCTTCATCACTGATCTTATTGGAAACGCATCTAGCTTCTGCCCATTGCTTTGAACGCCTGTTGAACGTATTAGGGAAATACTGCTTATTATGCCGTGGAAAGTTCTATTTATGTCTGTGTTCCGCAGAGGTGTCAGTAGGAACGTATCTTTTCAAAAGTTTTCCTGCATCTATGCAGATAATCAGGTGGTTTCCCTTGGTTTGAGATCTACATGATCAGTAATGCCAACAATTTTCCTAACATTGAGGCGGACCTGCATTCCTGGTAGGAATCCACCCTGCTCGTCAAGCCTTTTTCTGTTGATGACTCGCTGTGTTCTATTGATTAAAACTTTATTAAGACTTCTGAGTCTGGATTCCTTAGATAATTTGGTCTGTCAGTACCTTTTCCTTTGTTGTCTCTTGCCACCTAAATATTAAAACCACACTTGCTTCCTAGAAAGGATTTGGGAAGATTCCTTCTTCCTCAATGTTACCAAATACCCTGTATTGTCTGAGAATTAACTGTTCTCTAAGCGTTTGATAGAATTCCCTTGTGAATTCCTCATGCCCTGGTGAGCTTTTCCTAGGGAGTTCTCGCATATTTTCCGGAATTTCCTTTTCTGAGATGGCTTTGGTGGAATGGTGCACATCCTCTTCCCTTAGCCTAGGCAGTTTGCATCTTTGGAAATAATCATCCACCTGACTTAGGTGGTCAAAGTCACGGGTTTACGTTTGGGCTATGTAATTTCTTATTGGTGTTTTAATCTCCCCCTCCTTCAACGCGAGGTCACTCTTTTCATTCTTGTTATAGCTAACTTGGTATCCTACTGTGTTTTCTTCAAGAAACTGACCAAAGGGTTATCAACTGTATTGGTTTGCTCATCCAACCGATTCCTACTGCCACTTCTTAGTTCCAGAGTTTGGCGAATTTCAATTTTGCGAGTCTCGCCTTGAAGTTGACATGGGGAATTCCATTTTCTTTTTTTATCAAGTTTTCTCAGCTGCATGCCCAATTTGTGGATGCCCTCTTTCTCTATTCTATACAGGGAGGCATTCAGAGATGGACAATTGGCCCTCAGAACTGCAGGATGCCATCAGATTTCAAGGGGGGCTGGTTCTGGTCTCTCTCCTGAATGAAGCTGGTGATGGTATTCCTGACGGCCCTAGGTAGCGGAACTTTTTCCCTTGCCCTGAGGTCCGCTCGGAATGATGCCAGTCCATAGCCAGAAAGGCATACAAACAGGAGAATGGCCAGAAATCTCGAAATGCGCATAGAGAAGTTGAACTGTCTAAAAAATACCTCCCCTGGCAGTCAGGTTCACAGCAGGGGGTGGACAAGGCCCTCCGGCACCGGTTCACCCTCTCACTTCTATCCACCAACACTCTCTACAACTTTCAAACTCCGGTGGAGGAAAGCAGAGCAGAAGGAGTCCAAAAGGCAGACGGAGCTTTATCTGGGGCAGAAATGGCAGACAGAAGGGCCACATCTGTCAAGGATCCACCAAGGAACCCCAGAGGATCCGAGGATTGGCTGCAGGAGACCACAGAGCCCTGTCCTTTATCTTTGAGTCTGCTCAGGGCAATGCCACGGCATACCTAGAGAGTAGCAGAGGCAGGAAAACCGACAATATACAGACCCAGGGAAGCAGAAGGAGAATCTTGCTTAAAATCCCGTCCCTGACAGGCCTTCTCAGCCGCGGGGCCTGCCCTAAATCCTGTGCCAGTATCCCCAGCATCTATGCGGTGGCACTTGGCAGATTGCAGAAAGGGCAAAGCAGGAAAGCAGAAGCAAACCGAGTCTGAGGGACCCACTTAGCATGCCCACAATCACCTTAGGCCAACGGTCTGTCGAAATCCCCCTAGAGTTCGAGCCCTCAGTGGAGGAGATGTGGGGCTTGCCCGCAGCAGAGAGAAAGGAAGGCTTTTCCCATGCTCCATGTCTACCCCGGATGGTCCTCTGTTTGTATGGAAAGCAAAAGGGGCAGCAGAATGTCCTAAAATCCAGAACCAGACTTAGGAAGGAGAATTTTCCCCCCAGATACCTTTCAAGGGTTAGTCTATCACAGGAAGGGGCCAGCGACTGCACTGTGGTCCAGATTCCAGCACCTCCATCCACCAACATTCTGTAGAACTGGCAATCGCCTACCCTCCAACTTTCATCCACCTGACTTAGGTGGTCGGAGTCATGGCTTTACGTTTGGGCAACGTAATTTCTTATTGGTGTTTTAATCTCCCCCTCCTTCAACCCGAGGTCACTCTTTTCATTCTTGTTATAGGTAGATTGATTTCCTACTGTCTTTTTTTTAAAGAAATTGACCGAAGGGTTATCAACTTTATTGGTTTGCTCATATAACCAATACCTACTGCTACTTATTAGTTCATTCATGCTGAAACTTCTGTTCGCCTTTAAGATATTTTGAATTGAATGTCTTACCTATCTCTTCTACTAAGTACGGAACTTATGACCATTTTACAATTGGGGTCCTGCTGTCAGCCAAAAATAATTCTTCCTTTTCCTAATCATGTTAGTGCCTTTAGAATCTCCCCAAAAATGCAATTTAGTAACAATACAAAATTTCTTTAGTCTAATTTGCCAAATCTCTTCATCCATTTAAAATGTGCTTTTTATTTAGAATAGGTCTCCAATTTAAAGTTCCATTCCTCTAGAATTTTTGCCAAAGCATCATCAGAGGAAGAAACTCTGAGAATAATGAAGACTTTAGCAATATCAATAGTTCAGGTATTCTAAACTGATTTTGGATGATTGTGCAATAGAATTCTCTAACTTTCTGAGTGATCAAACGTTCTATGTTTCCCTGAAGCAATCTCTTAAACTCTTTCTGTTATCAAACCAATTTTAAACAGTTTATAGCCCTTTCTTTAGTCCTCCCCAGACATGGTGTCCAGTCTTGTTCCAATGCGGACCCCGTAAGATGCCGTTCTTCTCTTATGCCTGACTCCATCTTTCCTGGGGGCACCTCCAACCAGGAGTGACACTCCTCAGATGATCTTCTTTTTTTTTTTTTTTTTTAAAGTTTATTAACACTTTCTTTTTTTCTTAATATAAATTTGTTTATTTGACTTTTGACATTCATTTTCACAAAATTTTGCGTTCTAAATTTTCTCCCCATTTCTCCCCTCCCTCCACCCCAATACACTGAGCATTCTAATTTTCCCTATCACCAATCTGTCCTCTCTTTTATCATCCCTTCCTTCTCTTGTCCCCATCTTCTCTTTTGTCCTATGGGGCCAGATGACTTTCTATACCCCATTAACTGTATTTCTTATTTCCTAATCGCAAGAACAATACTAAACAGTTGTTCCTCAAACTTTGAGTTCCACATTCTCCCCATCCCTCCCTCCCCACCCATTCCTTTTGGGAAGGCAGGCAATTCAATATAGGCCATATCTGTGTAGTTTTGCAAATGACTTCCATAATAGTCATGTTGTGTAAGACTAACCATATTTCCCTCCATCCTATCCTGCCCCGCATTGTTTCTATTCTGTCTTTTGATCCTGTCCCTCCCCGAGAGTTGACTTCAAATTGCTCCCTCCTCCCATTGCCCTCCCTTCCATCATCCCCCTCACCCTGCTCATCTCTTTCTCCCCCACTTTCCTGTATTGTAAGATAGGTTTTCTTAACAAAATGAGTGTGCATTTTATTCCTTCCTTTAGTCGAATGTAATGAGGGTAAACTTCATGTTTTTTCCTCAGCTCTCCTCTTTTTCCCTCCACTAAAAAGTCTCCTGCTTGCCTCTTGAATGAGATATAATTTACCCCATTCCATTTCATTCTCTCTCCTCCCACTACATTTCTCTCTCACTGTTTACCCTAATTTCTTTTAAAATATGGTCCCATCCTATTCAATTCACTCTGTGCTCTCTGTCTCTGTATGTGCATGCATGTGTGTATGTGTGCGTGCATGCACGCATGTACGTGTGTGTGTGTGTGTGTGTGTGTGTGTCTGTGTGGTCCTACCAACTACCCAGATACTGAAAAGTTATAAGAGTTACAATATTGTCTTTCCATGTAGGAATGTAAACAGTTCACCTTTGGTAAGTCCCTTATGACTTCTCTTTGCTGTTTACCATTTCATGCTTCTTCTCATTCTTGTGTTTGAAAGTCAAATTTTCTTTTCAGCTCTGGTCTTTTCCTCAAGAATGCTTGAAAGTCCTCTATTTCATTGAAAGACCATATTTTCCCCTGAAGTATTATACTCAGTTTTGCTGGGTAGGTGATTCTTGGTTTTATTCCTAGTTCCTTTGACTTCTGGGATATCCTATTCCACGCCCTTCGATCCCTTAATGTAGAAGCTGCTAGGTCTTGTGTTATCCTGATTGTATTTCCACAATACTGGAATTGTTTCTTTCTAGCTGCTTGCAATATTTTCTCCTTGACCTGGGAATTCTGGAATTTGGCCACAACGTTCCTACGAGTTTCTCCTTTTGGATCTTTTTCAGGCGGTGATCGACGGATTCCTTCAATACTTATTTTGCCCTCTGGTTCTATGTAAGGGAATTGCCAACCCCCAGCCTCTTGGACGGCATTCACTGGTCACGACTCAGGTAAACTGAGGGGAGACTGGTAAGGTATGAACAAGATGGCGCTGGGAGGAAGGGTTCTGCCCCTGTTTTGCTCAAGGCTATTTTCCCAGGCTTTCCAGAGAACAAAGCAGCCCAAAATGTTTTTCTTTCTTGTGGCTACGTGTCCACACTGGGCAGTCCTGGTTTAAGGTAAATTACTTCCTTATAAGGGCAAACTAATTGGTGATAGGTTCACTTAGAGCACTGGTGTCAGAGAAGAGATAAAAGCACCGCTCACTGCTTGAATAAACGGAGTTCTTACTATCTTGTCTCCCTCCTCAGTCATTGCTTACAGCTAAACTCCACCAGGGCCTACAGGCCTCTGCTGGTAAGATAAGCCTGTGGGCCTGAGAGATCGGGCTCAGATTCCCGGGGTCCCTAACGGTTCTAGAATATCAGGGCAGCTTTCCTTGATAATTTCACGAAAGATGATGTCTAGGCTCTTTTTTTGATCATGGCTTTCAGGTAGTCCCATAATTTTCAAATTGTCTCTCCTGGATCTATTTTCCAGGTCAGTTGTTTTCCAATGAGATATTTCACATTCTCTTCCATTTTTTCATTCTTTTTGTTTTGTTTGGTGATCTCTTGGTTTCTCAGAAAGTCATTAGCCTCCATCTGTTCCATTCTAATTTTGAGAGAACTATTTTCTTCAGTGAGCTTTTGAACCTCTTTTTCCATTTGGCTAATTCTGCTTTTGAAAGCATTCTTCTCCTCATTGGCCTTTTGAACCTCTTTTGCCAATTGAGTGAGCCTATTTTTGAAGGTGTTATTTTCTTCAGCATTTTTTTGGGTCTCCTTTAGCAGGGTCTTGACCCGTTTTTCATGCTTTTCTTGCATCTCTCTACTTTCTCTTCCCAGTTTTTCCTCCACCTGCCTAACTTGATTTTCAAAATCCTTTTTGAGCTCTTCCATGGCCTGAGCCTATTGGATATCTATTTCGGATGTTTGGGATACAGAGGCCTTGGCTTCTATGTCTTTCCCTGATGGTAAGCATTGTTCCTCCTCATCAGAAATGAAAGGTGGAAACATCTGTTCACCAAGAAAGTAGCCTTCTATGGTCTTATTTTTCTTCCCTTTTCTGGGCATTTTCCCAGCCAGTTACTTGACTTCTGAGATTCCTCTCCACCCCCCACCTAGATCTGCCCAGCTAGTGCTTGGGGTCTGAGATTCAAATGCTGCTCCCCAGGCTCAGGGCTTTTAGCAGCAGGCACAGCTGCTATTCAATGTGAGCTTAAGTTCTGGTGCTCAAGTGGGGGCAGGGCCGCCTCCCAGGCTCAGTTCCCTCAGGGGGTTTATGGGGAGACCTTCAGTAACGGAGCGGAGCTCCTAACTGCTCCAGGAGCGCCGCTGCCTCTGCCGCTGCCTCTGCCACTGCCTCGCGAGGGGGTCTGAGTTACGGAGACACCCCGCTCCCCTCTCTGCCAGTCCAGAAGTCTCTCTCACTGACCTGTAGCGCCTGTGGGTGGAGGGACCTTCGCAGCCGCCTGTGATTCCGTCCCTGAAGCCTGCTCGGATCTGCTCCTCTGGGGGCCGCGCGGCCAGGGCAGGGGCTCCGCTCCACGTCTGGTGCACGATGGACCTTCGTTGCACGATGGAACGGAAATCTCCTCCACTGCGTTGCTGGGCAGCTTGCACTGCTCCAGAATTTGTGGGGAGTTCTTTTTACAGAAAATTTATGGGCTGTGGGTTCAGAGCTAGCATACGTGAGTCTTTCTACTCCGCCATCTTGGCTCCTCCCCGCCAGAGGAACTTCTCCTGAGAGAATTGGACTAGATCCCTGAGGGACCTGCCCTTTGGCTCATTCCACCTGAGAAATTCCCCACTGAAGATCCTGAGAGTTGGTCCTATTTCAATTATGGGTCATGGCAGGTAATATTCTATCCTCCTAAGTTCTGTCTATTTGGAAGTCCTTTTCCTACAGCTGGCACTGTAATATTCAGGGATTCATTTTGACAAATTCTACAAAACTCCCAGTTCTTAATTCCTGGATTTTACCTCTAGGGTCCTAAGACCAGTCAACTAGGGCCTTAAGGTCCTTTATAAGTAAATGTTGAGCAAAATTTACACCAGCTTTCCTTTAAAACTTGCTATTAAGTTTTAGCTCTGATCGTCAGTGACTGACTTAATTTTAAGTACATAAATGATATAACCTTAATCACTAAATGAAAGGGAGCCTTCTCCTTTCCTCATCGCTGTAAAAACTAAAATGAGCCTTTTTCTCAGGTCAGAAGAGGTTAGGATTATTTCCAAGGTGGTTACTACCGAGGTGGGCAATGGATCCCCTAGGGCTATATAGCATCAGGCCTGAATTACTGCACCCCTCAGTGGGGAATCAGTTTCCTAAATTTTACCCTTCAAGGGGCTGGGCAAAGGTCCCCTAGATGGGTTCTTCACTGAAATGAGTTCCATCTCAGTGACTAGGAGAGATTTCTCTACTGATGACAAAAATGATTTAATTACTCCTCGATAAAAGAAATAAAGGCAAAAACACCTATTTTTAAACACTGCTAGCAGGAAGCCTTAAAATTAGCTAGGGAGATAGCTGCATGAAAATTGGGAACCAGCAATTCAATCTCTAACAATATCAAAGTAAACGAAGGAGAAAGGGAAAAAGTTGCCTATCCTTGAAAAGTTTTAAACACGGCCATATAAATTTTTATAAAAATTGAATCTGAGTTCTTCAGAGCTTATGAATGTAGCAAGATTAGTCATGAATTTTATCCTTCTGAAAGAAAATGAATTTAGGATAAATCAAGACGGACTCATCAATCTTCAGCTTAAAGTGATTTATTTCTGGTTCAGAGAATTTGGGTAAAGAGAACTAGGGGAGTCCAACTGCCTAGGGCCAATGTCCCTGGGGGAGCCATCAGCAAAAATTCATCTGGTGTGCACATCCATTCTGGGTTCCTTTCAGGGGCTGGCCTAAAGAGGTTGAGGTCCACACTTTAGTTGGTAAATAAGGAGCACAGATTACACTGCTTTATGTTACATTAAATTTACATTACTTTAAAGTTTTAAAGCTTGAAAACCCTTGTAAGGACCGATTTATACCTATAAATATCAGATTGCGTAATAGTAATTCAAAGAGAGCAGGCATCCCAGTGAATAATTTCTAACATAGGCTAATGGTGATATTTCTTTGCAAATTTCCCCAGTGGTGGTCTCATGCATGGGCATCCCATATTTTTATCTGTTGTTTAAATTCCATCTTCTCCTTCTTCTCCCCTTCGTTCTTCCTCTTCTTCTTTTCTTTCTTCTAAATTGGCAGCTTGGAAAGGCAGTACTGTTTTGTCAGGGTCTGGAATTTGGAGTATTTTAATTAATGGATCTAGAGGAAAAGAGCTCATGTTCCCTGGAGTGAGCAGGATGAACTGCTGATTTTGCTGCCAATGTGCTATTTTGAGGATTATATCCATAGCAGTTTTTTGATGGCTCTTATGCATATAGGTATCAAATGAATCCAGACATTTGAAAGGGGATTCTGTGATGGACCATAAAGTAAGGATGAATAAAAAGTTGGAAAAAGAATTTCTATCTCCTGAGAAGTTTTGGATGTCACTGAAAGCAGTGGTGTTCCCTTCTCCAGGCTGGACTGTTAAAGAAAGTGTCTCGTTCCGGTGATTCAAGTGCATCCCCCCACCGATGGACCACTGAGTTAATAAGTTGTTAAAGTACGATTTGCAGCGTAAAGAAAGACTCTTTCGGTGCTTCTGGTAGATTGCATATCTCTGGGTTGATTTTACTTCCAGTGTTTTAACAAACTCTGTCAAATTCCTCATTTTCCTAGCTAGCTCATGACAACTTTCTTTTACTTTTTTGTATTTCTCCCTCATTTCTTCTTGGCTTCCATGAGTGTGGATTTCTGATTGGATAGTCCTTTTTAACATATTCATTTCTTCACGAAGAACAGTGAGTGTTGTTGTAACTTCTTTACGCCGGGAGCAGATTCTTCCGGCCTTAGCAGTCTCCTCCTTAAGTAGCTTCTGTCTGAGGGTCAGCTCTTGTTTATTCATGCGGAAAGAATTCAAGTGTTCCTGCAGCCTATTTTCAAACTGCAGCACCGATTGGCGGTGGGTCATAATTTCTAAAGCAGCCTGGTTTTGTTGCACCACGCAGGATTTGGTTTCCTGTGCAACTCGATCAATGCTCGACTTGAAGACTTTATGTTTATATTCAGCAACTCTTTTCAATTGCCAGCACGTCGCTCTCTCTCCATTTTGAGCGCCCATCTCTTCCCGAACCTCTCTCATCTCGTGTCCAATTTGTTGAACCTCCTCTTGTAGAAGTGAGATATGTATCAAGTGATGCTTCCCTTCATCCTCAAGGGCTTTTATTTTTGAAGTGATATATCTCACTCTGATCTTTATTTCTTTTAAATGCTGAGAGTGACTATTAATAACTTCTCGATTGTTCCTGGCATATTTTTCAAGGGAAGATTTGTGTTGCTGAAATGATAACAACTGTGCCATTTTATTTTCTATTTTTGTCTCCAAGTCGCTTATTTCGATTTCCACGTCACCCAGATAAGTAGGCCGTGATTCTTCACAAGAATAATAGCGTTTCTCAAAGATTTGATCACCACAGGCAGTGAAAGCTTTGCTACAGTTCTTGGGGGGCTCCTGACCTTGCATCACTCTACGGGCCAAAGAGTTACTTTTAATGAGCAGCACCGACTCTATGGCCCTCATTTCAATCAAAGTATTGGCCACCACTGGATTGTCTATTTCCAAAGCAGTGAGAACTGTTGGAAATTCAGGGTGATAGGCCGCTCTGTCTCTGACATCACACAGCTCACATTCAAATGCTGACACGATTATCTGCGGCTGTGAAGAGCCTAATGGGTAAAACTTTTTCATCAGCTCTTGAAGGACTTGCTCATCTTTGTGGTTGTCACAAACAAAAGCAAGAAGGAGGCCATTTAAGCAGGACTCAATAGCCAAAGCAAATTCAGGGTCTCGGAGACGAAGGCAAGCTCCGAGCGGGCCTATAGGTTTAAAAGTAAAGTCCCCTCGTCTATGCGCATCATCCACTGCTTCAAGAAGGGCCGGAACCTGGGGTCCAAATCGTTTCAGTGGCTCAGATTTACACTCCTTCCAGTGCTTTAGCTGTTGTTCTTCCTCATGCAGTCTTTCTTCAACATACGACTCTTGTTTTCTAATTTCAGAATGTTCTTTGTCACCTTCTTCTATAGCTTGATGGAGATGTTTTAAGTCTTGAACTACTGACATTTCTAGATCACTAAAACTCTTTAATGCTTCCTTCAACGCGGAAATGGTTCCCCGATTTTCCCGATCTGCTTTTTGTACTCTCCTTCTCAGGTGTTCAATTTTACTATAAAACTCTAGTGTCATTTTACCTAAACTGGTCAGTTTATTGTGGGAACAAATGCAGAAAGCCTCTGCTTGCCTATAGGCCTTGTCTGCTTTCCTGATCTCTTCTTCCGCCTCAGTGCACTTGGGCTCTAATGTAGCGGCTTCTTCATGTAAGTTTTGCACTTTGTCATGAAAGGTTGTATACTTCCTTTCTGATGCTTGAAGTTTGACCTTTGAGCTGGCTAGTGTCTGATTTAATAGCACAGTACGTTGCTCTTCAATATTTAAATCGCTGATCATATTATCAAGTTCTCTTTCCGCTTCAATCACTAGTGCCCAAGCCATTTCACCTTGTAAGTCTTCTACTTTCTCCTTCAGGGCATTCATTCTCTCAAAATGCTCCTGTATGGCCATGCACTGATATTTGAGCTTCTCAATCTGTTCTTTTTTTTGGTTTATCTCAAGCTGGGTCTTGACTTTTTTTTCCAAAATTTCTGACTGCTCTTCTCGTCTACGTTGAAGTCCAGTCACTTTGAGGAAGAAATTGTATCTGTCACCATCATGTGGGGTCTGCAACAGTTGCCTGCCTGTGTCTTGTGGTAAAATAGACACTGGATTATCCACGCATATTCTAAAATGATCAAGAATGGCCATAAGCTCCGATTTCTCTGAAGAAACTAGGCGGCCTGCTTGGTTGTTTAGTTTGTAATTTGCAGTACCATCTACACTGATGCATAGCTGCACTGTTATGGAGTGGCCATAGAGTTCAGATTTAAAAGCTCTCTGCCCTCTGTTACGTAACGTGATGGAGATGTTGGCTGAAAGCTCTCTATCTTTCACAAACTCTCTCAAAGATGATCCTAACGATTTTCCCCCGAGACCAACAACTAGAGCTGTCAGCAATGTCTTCCTGTTCGCGTGCTCTACCACCAAGTTGACATGGGACCCAAAGTTTACTGGTCCGAGTTTGGCATGGCACATGAAGTTCTCCACCTGGACACTCTCAATTATGCCAGCTTCTTCTGAGGCCAAACGGGAAGCAGCAACTGCCTGAGAAGCAATGTGGAAGAGGATCCTCTCCCTCTCTTCATTCACATCACTCGGCGACTGTGGCCTTGCATTTTGCTGCATTGCTGCAGGTGGAGGGGTGAGGTCCCCTCTTCTCATACCTACTGGCCCACCTGGATGAGAAAATCCTTCTAATTCTTCCTGCTCCCTTCCTGTTCCTGCCCCTCCTCCCTCTTCTCCTCCCTACTTCCCCTTCCCGCTCCTCCTCTTCCCTCTTCTTGCGCCCTTCGCATCCTCAAATTCCCTCCTTTCATACCCTCCTCCCAAGCCTCCTCCGTTCTTCATCACCCTCCTCCCTTCAGCCTCCACCCCCCAGCTCCCTTGCCCCTCCTTCCCCCTCCACCTTCTTCTCCTCCTTCCACCTCCCTGATGCCCCCTCCTCCCTCCCTCCCTTCCTGCCTCCCCTTCCCCTCCCCTTCCACTCTTCCCTACCCCTTACCATCCTCCTTCCCTCCTCTCTCCAGTCCTCCTTCACTCCCTTCCTCTTTCTCCCTCCCCTCGCCCTCCTCTCTTCCCTCCTTGCTCCCCTTGCCCGGCTCTCTCCCCTCCTCCCTCCCTCCCTTATTTCCTGCTTCCTCTTCCCCTGCCCCTCCTCTCTCCTGGCCTATGTACCTTCCCCATCCTCTCTCCCCTCCTCCTTCCCGGCCCCTCCACCCCTCTTCCCCCCCTTCCTTCCTACCTCCCCTTCCCCTCTCCCTCCTCTTTCCCATCTGCTCCCTCCTGCTCCCTCCACTCCCCCTCCTCTCTCCGGCCCTCCTACGCTCCCTACCTCCGACCCCCTCCTCCCTTCCTCTCTTCCTGCCTCTCCTTCCCCTCTGCCTCCACTCTTCCCTCATACCTACCCATCCCCTCCCCCTCCCCCTCCTCTCACCCCTCATCCCTCCCGTCCCCCTCCACCCCGTCCTCCCCAAGGATGCTCTATCCAAGGGTGACTCTGTAGCTCTACAGAGCTCCCTTCAGAACCCCGACCCCCTCCACAGCAGCCTCCTCTCAGAGGCTACACCAAGCACCCCAGAGGAGGCTGTGGGAAGGTGGCCGGTCCCCGCCCCGTCTTGCCCATGGAGACTGGTCCCCGCCCAGCCCCACCCCAACGGTACTCTATCCCAGGGTGACTCTGTAGCTCTACAGAGCTCCCTTCAGGACCCCGACCCCCTCCACAGCAGCCTCCTCTCAGAGGCTACACCCAGCACCCAGTGGAGGCCCTGGGAAGGTGGCCGGTCCCCGCCCCTTGTTCCCCATTGAGACCGGTCCCCCTCCCCACCTCCCCAAGGGCACTCTATTCCAGGGTGACTCTGTAGATCTGTAGAACTCCCTTCAGGACCCCGACCCCTTCCACAGCAGCCTCCTCTCAGAGGCTACACCCAGCACCCAGTGGAGGCTGTGGGAAGGTGGCCGGTCCCTGCCCCATCTTCCCCACTGAGACCGGTCCCCCCCAACCCTCCCCAAGGGTGCTCTATCCCAGGGTGACTCTGTAGTTCTACAGAGCTCCCTTCAGGACCCCATACCCCTCTACAGCAGCCTCCTCTCAGAGGCTACACCAAGCACACAGTGGAGGCTGTGGGAACGTGGCCGGTCCCCGCCCCCTCTTGCCCATGCAGACTGGTCCCCGTCCACCCCCACCCCAAGGGTGCTCTATCCCAGGGTGACTCTGTAGCTCTACAGAGCTCCCTTCAGGACCACGAACCCCTCCACAGCAGCCTCCTCTCAGAGGCTACACCCAGCACCCAGTGGAGGCTGTGGGAAGGCGGCCGGTCCCTGCCCATCCCCTCCGCAAGGATGCTCTATCCCAGGGTGACTCCGTAGCTCTACAGAGCTCCCTTCAGGACCCCGACCCCCTCCACAGCAGCCTCCTCTCAGAGGCTACACCCAGCACCCAGTGGAGGCCCTGGGAAGGTGGCCGGTCCCCGCCCCTTGTTCCCCATTGAGACCGTTCCCCCTTCCCCCCTCCCCAAGGGCACTCTATTCCAGGGTGACTCTGTAGATCTGTAGAACTCCCTTCAGGATCCCGACCCCCTCTACAGGAGCCACCTCTCGGAGGCTTCACCCAGCACCCAGTTGGGACTGTGGGAAGGTGGCCGGTACCTACCCATTCCCTCCACAAGGATGCTCTATCCCAGGGTGACTCCGTAGCTCTACAGAGCTCCCTTCAGGACCCCGACCCCCTTCACAGCAACCTCCTCTCAGAGGCTACACCCAGCACCCAGTGGAGGCTGTGAGAAGGTGGCCGGTCCCCGCCCACCCACTCCCCAAGGATGCTCTTTATCCCAGGCTGACTCTGTAGCTCTACAGATCTCCCTTCAAGACCCTGACCCCCTCTACAGCAGCCTCCTCTCAGAGGCTACACCCAGCACCCAGTGGAGGCTGTGGGACGGCGGCCGGTCCCAGCCCCCTCTTGCCCATGGAGGCCGGTCCCCGCCCACCCCCTCCCCAAGGGTGCTCTGCCCCAGGGTGACTCTGTAGTTCTACAGAGCTCCCTTCAGGACCCCATCCCCCTCTACAGGAGCCACCTCTCAGAGGCTACACCCAGCACCCAGTTGAGACTGTGGGAAGGTGGCCGGTCCCTGCCCATCCCCTCCACAAGGATGCTCTATCCCAGGGTGACTCCGTAGCTCTACAGAGCTCCCTTCAGGACCCCTACCCCCTCCACAGCAGCCTCCTCTCAGAGGCTACACCCAGCACCCAGTGGAGGCCCTGGGAAGGTGGCCGGTCCCTGCCCATCCCCTCTCCAAGGATGCTCTATCCCAGGGTGACTCCGCAGCTCTACAGAGCTCCCTTCAGGACCACGAACCCCTCCACAGCAGCCTCCTCTCAGAGGCTACACCCAGCACCCAGTGGAGGCCCTGGGAAGGTGGCCGGTCCCCGCCCCTTCTTCCCCACCCTGGGAAGGTGACCGGTCCCAACCACCCCCTCCCCAAGGGTGCTCTATCCCGGGGTGACTCTGTAGTTCTACAGAGCTCCCTTCAGGACCCCGACCCCCTCTACAGCAGTTTCCTCTCAGAGGCTACACCCAGCACCCAGTATTGGCTGTGGGAAGCAGGCCAGTCTCAGGCCCCTCCTCACCACCATGAAATGCTTCCCAACCTACCTCAGAGGCCAAGGCCAGGTCGTCCTCAACATTCACCTTGACGTGTTCCACAGGCACAAGACCCTGAGTCAGAGCCTGTGGAGCACACTGAGTCACAGCCTTTAAGTAGCTGCTGTAGAACACGCGGAGGCACAGCCTTTCAATAGCTGCCATGGCAACTAAAGAATCTGGTTCTCTTGCACCTGCGCAGTTATGGCCCACCCCAGGGGGGTGGGGCCAGAGATGAGGAGTGCGCTTGCCCCAAACCCTCCCTGCCCCCACCCTGCCACCCTCCCCCTCCGGCCCCACTACGGCTTCCCTTCCCCCACCAGTTTCCCAGCGGTCCAGGAGGAATGGGTGCGCGCCTTGTGCTTCCTGATCTCTGGCCTTAGTGTGTCCCCAGGATAGGCACTCTTCAGATGAAGAAGCCAAAGCTATTTATAACCGTATAAAAAAAATATGCCAAACCAGCACTGATTAGCGAAATGCAAGTGGAAGCAGCTCAGAGATACCACCTCCACCTCCGACGGATCAAGTTGGCTATTGGGACAGAAAAGGAAAATGGCAAATGTTGGAGAAGATGTGGGAAAATGCCAACGTTAATGCGCTGTTGGTGGAGTTGTGAACTCATGCAGCTGTGCTGGAGAGCAATTTGGAAGTAGGCCCAGAGGGAGATAAAACTGGGAGTAGCCACTGACCCAGCCGTGCCAGTACTAGGTCTGTGTCCCAAAGACACCGTCACCTAGGGAAAGGCCTCCATGGGCAGAAATACTTACAGCAGCTCTTTGTCTGGTGGCAAAGAAGTGTACACTGAGGGCATACCCATCATCTGTGGAATGGCTGAAAAAGCTGTGGGACATGTATGCCATGGAATACTATGTTTCTATGAGAAATAAGGAGGAGGAAGATTTCAGAAATACCTGGAAAGACTTATGGGAATTGATGCTTACTGAATGAGCAGAAGCAGGGGAATGCTGAACACACTAACAAGAACATGGTGCTACTATGAGAGACTTAGCTATTATCAGCAATATGGAAACCCAAGACAATTCCAAAAGACTCATCATGGAGAAAGCTATCCATATCCAGAGAAACAACTGAGGGAGCCTGGATACAGATGAAACCATACTATTTGCACTTTAGGGGAGCGGGATTTGGTCTTTGTTTTCTTTTAGTTCTATTTATTCTTTCACAGCACGATTAATGTGGAAACATACTTTCTATGACTGCACATCTGTAACCTGTATCAAATCACTTGCTGTCTTCGGGAAGACAGAAAGATAAATATGTGGAACTTAAAATCTTTCCAAAAATTAATGTTGAAAATGGTCTTTACATGCAATAGAAAATAAAAGACTCTTTCTTTCTTACATTATACATTGGGTACATTATATTTCACTAGGGGGACCTAGAGAGCAGAACTCTTTCCACTCACTTCAAATCTGCACAAAACAAAAACACTACATACCAAAAGAGAAACAGAGGCAGGAGAATGTCCTGAAATCTAGAAACAGGACAGGGAATGAGAAGTGCCTAAAACATGTATTCAAAGGGACAAGACTTCACATCAAGGGGCTCTCACCATCCTCTGGGACAGGTTCACTCAACTCCATCTGTCAGTACACTGAAGAACATACAAACTCCTGTGGCGGAGAAGCAGAGCAGCATTGCAGAAAAATGCCCCCAAAAGATGCCCTGGCTCTCCAAAGGCTAAGGGACAAGACAGAAGGGCCAAGTGTTCAATGCATCACAGTAGAGGGGTTTAGGATACCCTCAAGAGGAGAAAGAATATCTCTTTACTCTCCCGTAGAGCCTACTCAGAGCAAGGCCAGGGAATAGCTGGAGAGCTCCACGTCAGAAAAATCACGAGAATTCTGCAGCCAGGTAAAGAGAAGGAGAATCTTCCGTGCAATCCCATCCATGCAGCAGGCCTTCACAACAGCAGGGTCTAACATAACCTGCGTGCCTCTCTCCCCAACACCTGTCCACTGACACTCCACCAAGAGTGGAGACTGCTAAGCAGGAGAAGCCCAGGGAAATCTCCACCCATGACCCACGTAGCCCATCCCAGGTCACCTTAGGCAAACCGTCCCTCAACATCCACCAAGCGTGAAAGTTTCACAGGAAGAGAGGTGAGGATTGCCGCTAGCACAAACAACAGAACTTTTCCCCATGCTGCATGACTCCCCATGAGGGTGCGCTGCTTACATGGAAAACAAAAGGGGCAGCACAACGTCCTCCAATCCAGAAACAGGCTGAAGGAGGAGAATCGTCTAACAGAATACCTTACTAGGCAGAGGGGAACAGCCACTCTACTCTAGCACAGAGGGCTGCCCTTCCATCTGTGAACATACTGCAGAACTGACCAACTGCGGTAGTAGAAATGGGCAGAAGAATCCGAGGAAAATCCCCCCAATGTTTGAGCTGGGTCCCTGAAGTCTAAGGCACCAGTGAAAACAGTGAAGTACTCAATATATCACTGCGGAGGAACCTGGGATATCCTCAAGCTGGCAGAGCAGACCTCTGTCCCCTCACTTGCACCCAGTCTGCAGACTGTGGGACATGAAGAGGAGGAAAAGCTCCAGCGAATCCAGGCAAAGATACACTCGTAGTATGCCCCAGCCCGGAAGAGCCGAATGTTCACCGCAGAACCACCCAGAATTCATCCGTTCCTAGTAAGGAAAGGGAGCATTGCCTTCAGGAGAGAGTGCAGAACTCTTTGCGAAGGGCGTGACTGTCAACAAGATGCCACTGCCACTGCTCATGAGCAGGAGAGTGTCTTGACGTCTAGAAACAGGCAAGGAGAAGGAGAATTCTCCAAAACAAATCATCCAGGGGAGGGTCTTCACTCCAGAGGAGGCTCCTTCACTCCAGAGGGGCAGAACGTGCACCCTCAACCTGATGCCCTATCCTCCCCCTACCACCACTCTGCACAGCTGACAAACTGGAGTAGTGGGAAAGGGGAAAAGAAGTAGAGAAAAATGCCCCCAAAGTGTCCCCTGGCTCACAAAGCCTTAGGTACAAGCCAGAATGGCCGAGTAGTCAATGTGTCACTGCAGGGGGCCTGGGAGGTTCTCAAGATGGGAGAGCACATCTCTTTCCCCTCCTGTTCAGGCAGGGCAGGGCCATGCCACACGTTAGCTAGAGAGCAGCACGGTAGGAAATTCAACGAAAAGCTAGACCCAGGCACAGAAGGAGAATGCTCCATGAATGTCCATTAAAGCCACAGTCATTCACACCAGGGGTCCTTAGTGGATACTCTTGAGAGAAACCTTTCCGTCACTCCCCCCACAGTCTGCAGACTGTGGAACGTAAACAGGAGGAAAACACAAACAGATCCAGGCAAAAATACACCTGTAGTATGTTCCAGACCCCGATAGGGGAATGGGCAGCATAGAACAACCTAGAATTCAACCATTCCCAGAAAGGAAAGGGAAGATTGCCTCTAGGAGGGAGTGCAGAAACATTTCACACACTGCACGCTTGTCAACTCAATGCCCTTGTTTCAACGGAGAAGATCAGGGGCAGGAGAGTGGCTTGACACGTAGGAAGAGGCCGCCACAAGGTGAATTCTCCAAAACATAGCAGCCAAGGGAGGGCTTTGCAATGCCGAGAGACCCAACACGCTTGTGCTGGGTCACAGAAGGCTAATCGGGAGGCCACATCGACCAGGAATTCAATAAGGAACATCAGAGGGTCCTGGAGAGCAGAAGTCCTTCCACTCACTTTAAGTCTGATCAGAAAGAGGCCACTTCCTGCCTGGATAGTAGGAGAGGGCCGAGAATGGCCTGAAACGTGTCAGCTGGGAACTCCAAGGAGAATCTCGCATACAATTTCCATCCACAGGACACGTCTTGCACTCTGCATAGAAGCCCTCATGTCCATCCACCCACACTCTAACGAAACCTTCTCCCTGGGTCACCCAAGGCCAATCGCAGGAACTCATCTGTCTGTAATTCAATCTGGGACAGCAGAGGCACCTCGAGAGCAGAACTCTTGTCCCTCACTTTCGCTCTACTGAGAATGCTGCCACTGCATATCTGGAAAGCCAGAGAGGCAGGAGAATGGCCTGAAATCTGGTAGTAGTGTCAGAGAAGGAGAATCCTCTAAAAAATATCTTTCCTGGGAGAGGCTTGCACAGCAGAGGGGCTGTCACCACTCTCTGGGAAAGATTCCCTCACCTCCATCTATCAGCACTCTGGAGAACATAGAAACACACTCCTGTGGTGGAGAAGCAGAGGAGAATTGCTGAAAAGTTCTCCCAAAGGATGCCCTGTCTCTCCAAAGCCTAAGGTACAAGCGAGAAGGCCCAAGTAATCAACGCCTCACGGCCGAGGGGCTTAGGATACCCTCAGGAGGAGAGAGAAGATCTCTTTAGCCTCACTTTGAGACTAGTCAGGGCGAAGCCAGGCTATAGCTGCAGAACTGCGGGTCAGAAAAATCACGAGAACTCTACAGCCAGGTAAAGAGAAGGAGAATCTTCCGTGCAATCCCATCCATGCAACAGGCCTTCACAACAGCAAGGTCGACCATAACCTGGGTGCCTCTCTCCCCAACACCTGTCCACTGACACTCCACCAAGAGTGGAGACTGCTAAGCAGGAGAAGCCCAGGGAAATCTCCACCCACGAGCCACATAGCACATCCCAGGTCACCTTAGGCAAACCGTCCCTCAACATCCACCAAGCCTGAAAGTTTCACAGGAAGAGAGGTGAGGATTGCCGCTAGCACAAAGAACGGAACTTTTCCCCATGCTGCATGACTCCCCATGAGGGTGCGCTGCTGACATGGAAAACAAAAGGGGCAGCACAACGTCCTCCAATCCAGAAAGAGGCTGAAGGAGGAGAATCGTCTAACGGAATACCTTCCTAGGCAGAGGGGGACAGCCACTCTACTCTAGCACAGAAGGCTGCCCTTCCATCTGCGAACACACTGCAGAACTGACCAACTGCGCTTGTAGAAATGGGCAGAAGAATCCGAGGAAAATCCCCCCAATGTTTGAGCTGGGTCCCTGAAGTCTAAGGCACCAGTGCAAAGAGGGAAGTACTCAATATATCACTGCGGAGCAAGCCGGGATATCCTCAAGCTGGCAGAGCAGGCCTCTGTCCCCTCACTTGCACCCAGTCTGCAGACTGTGGGACATGAAGAGGAGGAACAGCTGCAGCGGATCCAGGCAAAGATACACTCGTAGTATGCCCCAGCCCCGAAGAGCCGAATGTTCACCGCAGAACCACCCAGAATTCATCCGTTCCCAGTAAGGAAAGGGAGCATTGCCTTCAGGAGACAGTGCAGAACTCTTTGCGAAGGGCGTGACTGTCAACAAGATGCCACTGCCACTGCTCATGAGCAGGAGAGTGTCTTGACGTCTAGAAACAGGCAAGGAGAAGGAGAATTCTCCAAAACAAATCATCCAGGGGAGGGTCTTCACTCCAGAGGAGGCTCCTTCACTCTAGAGGGGCAGAACGTGCACCCTCAACCTGATGCCCTATCCTCCCCCTACCACCACTCTGCACAGCTGACAAACTGGAGTAGTGGGAAAGGAGAAAAGAAGTAGGGAAAAATGCCCCCAAAGTGTCCCCTGGCTCACAAAGCCTTAGGTACAAGCCAGAATGGGCCAGTATTCAATGTGTCACTGCAGGGGGCCTGGGAGGTTCTCAGGATGGGAGAGCACATCTCTTTCCCCTCCTGTTCAGGCAGGGCAGGGCCATGCCACATGTTAGCTAGAGAGCAGCAAGGTAGGAAATTCATCGAAAAGCTAGACGCAGGCACAGAAGGAGAATGCTCCATGAATGTCCAGTCATTCACACCAGGGCTCCTTAGTGTATACTCTTGAGAGAAACCTTTCCGTCACTCCCCGCACCGGCTGTAGACTGTGGGACGTGAACAGGAGGAAAACACAAACAGATCCCTCAAAAATACACCTGTAGTATGTTCCAGACCCCGATAGGGGAATGGGCAGCATAGAAGAACCAAGAATTCAACCATTCCCAGAAAGGAAAGGGAAGATTGCCTCTAGGAGGGAGTGCAGAAACATTTCACACACTGCACGCTTGTCAACTCAATGCCCTTGTTTCAACGGAGAAGATCAGGGGCAGGAGAGTGGCTTGACACGTAGGAAGAGGCCGCCACAAGGTGAATTCTCCAAAACATAGCAGCCAAGGGAGGGCTTTGCAATGCCGAGAGACCCAACACGCTTGTGCTGGGTCACAGAAGGCTAATCGGGAGGCCACATCGACCAGGAATTCAATAAGGAACATCAGAGGGTCCTGGAGAGCAGAAGTCCTTCCACTCACTTTAAGTCTGATCAGAAAGAGGCCACTTCCTGCCTGGATAGTAGGAGAGGGCCGAGAATGGCCTGAAACGTGTCAGCTGGGAACTCCAAGGAGAATCTCGCATACAATTTCCATCCACAGGACACGTCTTGCACTCTGCATAGAAGCCCTCATGTCCATCCACCCACACTCTAACGAAACCTTCTCCCTGGGTCACCCAAGGCCAATCGCAGGAACTCATCTGTCTGTAATTCAATCTGGGACAGCAGAGGCACCTCGAGAGCAGAACTCTTGTCCCTCACTTTCGCTCTACTGAGAATGCTGCCACTGCATATCTGGAAAGCCAGAGAGGCAGGAGAATGGCCTGAAATCTGGTAGTAGTGTCAGAGAAGGAGAATCCTCTAAAAAATATCTTTCCTGGGAGAGGCTTGCACAGCAGAGGGGCTGTCACCACTCTCTGGGAAAGATTCCCTCACCTCCATCTATCAGCACTCTGGAGAACATAGAAACACACTCCTGTGGTGGAGAAGCAGAGGAGAATTGCTGAAAAGTTCTCCCAAAGGATGCCCTGTCTCTCCAAAGCCTAAGGTACAAGCGAGAAGGCCCAAGTAATCAACGCCTCACGGCCGAGGGGCTTAGGATACCCTCAGGAGGAGAGAGAAGATCTCTTTAGCCTCACTTTGAGACTAGTCAGGGCGAAGCCAGGCTATAGCTGCAGAACTGCGGGTCAGAAAAATCACGAGAACTCTACAGCCAGGTAAAGAGAAGGAGAATCTTCCGTGCAATCCCATCCATGCAACAGGCCTTCACAACAGCAAGGTCGACCATAACCTGGGTGCCTCTCTCCCCAACACCTGTCCACTGACACTCCACCAAGAGTGGAGACTGCTAAGCAGGAGAAGCCCAGGGAAATCTCCACCCACGAGCCACATAGCACATCCCAGGTCACCTTAGGCAAACCGTCCCTCAACATCCACCAAGCGTGAAAGTTTCACAGGAAGAGAGGTGAGGATTGCCGCTAGCACAAAGAACGGAACTTTTCCCCATGCTGCATGACTCCCCATGAGGGTGCGCTGCTGACATGGAAAACAAAAGGGGCAGCACAACGTCCTCCAATCCAGAAAGAGGCTGAAGGAGGAGAATCGTCTAACGGAATACCTTCCTAGGCAGAGGGGGACAGCCACTCTACTCTAGCACAGAAGGCTGCCCTTCCATCTGCGAACACACTGCAGAACTGACCAACTGCGCTTGTAGAAATGGGCAGAAGAATCCGAGGAAAATCCCCCCAATGTTTGAGCTGGGTCCCTGAAGTCTAAGGCACCAGTGCAAAGAGGGAAGTACTCAATATATCACTGCGGAGCAAGCCGGGATATCCTCAAGCTGGCAGAGCAGGCCTCTGTCCCCTCACTTGCACCCAGTCTGCAGACTGTGGGACATGAAGAGGAGGAACAGCTGCAGCGGATCCAGGCAAAGATACACTCGTAGTATGCCCCAGCCCCGAAGAGCCGAATGTTCACCGCAGAACCACCCAGAATTCATCCGTTCCCAGTAAGGAAAGGGAGCATTGCCTTCAGGAGACAGTGCAGAACTCTTTGCGAAGGGCGTGACTGTCAACAAGATGCCACTGCCACTGCTCATGAGCAGGAGAGTGTCTTGACGTCTAGAAACAGGCAAGGAGAAGGAGAATTCTCCAAAACAAATCATCCAGGGGAGGGTCTTCACTCCAGAGGAGGCTCCTTCACTCTAGAGGGGCAGAACGTGCACCCTCAACCTGATGCCCTATCCTCCCCCTACCACCACTCTGCACAGCTGACAAACTGGAGTAGTGGGAAAGGAGAAAAGAAGTAGGGAAAAATGCCCCCAAAGTGTCCCCTGGCTCACAAAGCCTTAGGTACAAGCCAGAATGGGCCAGTATTCAATGTGTCACTGCAGGGGGCCTGGGAGGTTCTCAGGATGGGAGAGCACATCTCTTTCCCCTCCTGTTCAGGCAGGGCAGGGCCATGCCACATGTTAGCTAGAGAGCAGCAAGGTAGGAAATTCATCGAAAAGCTAGACGCAGGCACAGAAGGAGAATGCTCCATGAATGTCCAGTCATTCACACCAGGGCTCCTTAGTGTATACTCTTGAGAGAAACCTTTCCGTCACTCCCCGCACCGGCTGTAGACTGTGGGACGTGAACAGGAGGAAAACACAAACAGATCCCTCAAAAATACACCTGTAGTATGTTCCAGACCCCGATAGGGGAATGGGCAGCATAGAAGAACCAAGAATTCAACCATTCCCAGAAAGGAAAGGGAAGATTGCCTCTAGGAGGGAGTGCAGAAACATTTCACACACTGCACGCTTGTCAACTCAATGCCCTTGTTTCAACGGAGAAGATCAGGGGCAGGAGAGTGGCTTGACACGTAGGAAGAGGCCGCCACAAGGTGAATTCTCCAAAACATAGCAGCCAAGGGAGGGCTTTGCAGTGCCAAGAGACCCAACACGCTTGTGCTGGGTCACAGAAGGCTAATCGGGAGGCCACATCGACCAGGAATTCAATAAGGAACATCAGAGGGTCCTGGAGAGCAGAAGTCCTTCCACTCACTTTAAGTCTGATCAGAAAGAGGCCACTTCCTGCCTGGATAGTAGGAGAGGGCCGAGAATGGCCTGAAACGTGTCAGCTGGGAACTCCAAGGAGAATCTCGCATACAATTTCCATCCACAGGACACGTCTTGCACTCTGCATAGAAGCCCTCATGTCCATCCACCCACACTCTAACGAAACCTTCTCCCTGGGTCACCCAAGGCCAATCGCAGGAACTCATCTGTCTGTAATTCAATCTGGGACAGCAGAGGCACCTCGAGAGCAGAACTCTTGTCCCTCACTTTCGCTCTACTGAGAATGCTGCCACTGCATATCTGGAAAGCCAGAGAGGCAGGAGAATGGCCTGAAATCTGGTAGTAGTGTCAGAGAAGGAGAATCCTCTAAAAAATATCTTTCCTGGGAGAGGCTTGCACAGCAGAGGGGCTGTCACCACTCTCTGGGAAAGATTCCCTCACCTCCATCTATCAGCACTCTGGAGAACATAGAAACACACTCCTGTGGTGGAGAAGCAGAGGAGAATTGCTGAAAAGTTCTCCCAAAGGATGCCCTGTCTCTCCAAAGCCTAAGGTACAAGCGAGAAGGCCCAAGTAATCAACGCCTCACGGCCGAGGGGCTTAGGATACCCTCAGGAGGAGAGAGAAGATCTCTTTAGCCTCACTTTGAGACTAGTCAGGGCGAAGCCAGGCTATAGCTGCAGAACTGCGGGTCAGAAAAATCACGAGAACTCTACAGCCAGGTAAAGAGAAGGAGAATCTTCCGTGCAATCCCATCCATGCAACAGGCCTTCACAACAGCAAGGTCGACCATAACCTGGGTGCCTCTCTCCCCAACACCTGTCCACTGACACTCCACCAAGAGTGGAGACTGCTAAGCAGGAGAAGCCCAGGGAAATCTCCACCCACGAGCCACATAGCACATCCCAGGTCACCTTAGGCAAACCGTCCCTCAACATCCACCAAGCGTGAAAGTTTCACAGGAAGAGAGGTGAGGATTGCCGCTAGCACAAAGAACGGAACTTTTCCCCATGCTGCATGACTCCCCATGAGGGTGCGCTGCTGACATGGAAAACAAAAGGGGCAGCACAACGTCCTCCAATCCAGAAAGAGGCTGAAGGAGGAGAATCGTCTAACGGAATACCTTCCTAGGCAGAGGGGGACAGCCACTCTACTCTAGCACAGAAGGCTGCCCTTCCATCTGCGAACACACTGCAGAACTGACCAACTGCGCTTGTAGAAATGGGCAGAAGAATCCGAGGAAAATCCCCCCAATGTTTGAGCTGGGTCCCTGAAGTCTAAGGCACCAGTGCAAAGAGGGAAGTACTCAATATATCACTGCGGAGCAAGCCGGGATATCCTCAAGCTGGCAGAGCAGGCCTCTGTCCCCTCACTTGCACCCAGTCTGCAGACTGTGGGACATGAAGAGGAGGAACAGCTGCAGCGGATCCAGGCAAAGATACACTCGTAGTATGCCCCAGCCCCGAAGAGCCGAATGTTCACCGCAGAACCACCCAGAATTCATCCGTTCCCAGTAAGGAAAGGGAGCATTGCCTTCAGGAGACAGTGCAGAACTCTTTGCGAAGGGCGTGACTGTCAACAAGATGCCACTGCCACTGCTCATGAGCAGGAGAGTGTCTTGACGTCTAGAAACAGGCAAGGAGAAGGAGAATTCTCCAAAACAAATCATCCAGGGGAGGGTCTTCACTCCAGAGGAGGCTCCTTCACTCTAGAGGGGCAGAACGTGCACCCTCAACCTGATGCCCTATCCTCCCCCTACCACCACTCTGCACAGCTGACAAACTGGAGTAGTGGGAAAGGAGAAAAGAAGTAGGGAAAAATGCCCCCAAAGTGTCCCCTGGCTCACAAAGCCTTAGGTACAAGCCAGAATGGGCCAGTATTCAATGTGTCACTGCAGGGGGCCTGGGAGGTTCTCAGGATGGGAGAGCACATCTCTTTCCCCTCCTGTTCAGGCAGGGCAGGGCCATGCCACATGTTAGCTAGAGAGCAGCAAGGTAGGAAATTCATCGAAAAGCTAGACGCAGGCACAGAAGGAGAATGCTCCATGAATGTCCAGTCATTCACACCAGGGCTCCTTAGTGTATACTCTTGAGAGAAACCTTTCCGTCACTCCCCGCACCGGCTGTAGACTGTGGGACGTGAACAGGAGGAAAACACAAACAGATCCCTCAAAAATACACCTGTAGTATGTTCCAGACCCCGATAGGGGAATGGGCAGCATAGAAGAACCAAGAATTCAACCATTCCCAGAAAGGAAAGGGAAGATTGCCTCTAGGAGGGAGTGCAGAAACATTTCACACACTGCACGCTTGTCAACTCAATGCCCTTGTTTCAACGGAGAAGATCAGGGGCAGGAGAGTGGCTTGACACGTAGGAAGAGGCCGCCACAAGGTGAATTCTCCAAAACATAGCAGCCAAGGGAGGGCTTTGCAATGCCGAGAGACCCAACACGCTTGTGCTGGGTCACAGAAGGCTAATCGGGAGGCCACATCGACCAGGAATTCAATAAGGAACATCAGAGGGTCCTGGAGAGCAGAAGTCCTTCCACTCACTTTAAGTCTGATCAGAAAGAGGCCACTTCCTGCCTGGATAGTAGGAGAGGGCCGAGAATGGCCTGAAACGTGTCAGCTGGGAACTCCAAGGAGAATCTCGCATACAATTTCCATCCACAGGACACGTCTTGCACTCTGCATAGAAGCCCTCATGTCCATCCACCCACACTCTAACGAAACCTTCTCCCTGGGTCACCCAAGGCCAATCGCAGGAACTCATCTGTCTGTAATTCAATCTGGGACAGCAGAGGCACCTCGAGAGCAGAACTCTTGTCCCTCACTTTCGCTCTACTGAGAATGCTGCCACTGCATATCTGGAAAGCCAGAGAGGCAGGAGAATGGCCTGAAATCTGGTAGTAGTGTCAGAGAAGGAGAATCCTCTAAAAAATATCTTTCCTGGGAGAGGCTTGCACAGCAGAGGGGCTGTCACCACTCTCTGGGAAAGATTCCCTCACCTCCATCTATCAGCACTCTGGAGAACATAGAAACACACTCCTGTGGTGGAGAAGCAGAGGAGAATTGCTGAAAAGTTCTCCCAAAGGATGCCCTGTCTCTCCAAAGCCTAAGGTACAAGCGAGAAGGCCCAAGTAATCAACGCCTCACGGCCGAGGGGCTTAGGATACCCTCAGGAGGAGAGAGAAGATCTCTTTAGCCTCACTTTGAGACTAGTCAGGGCGAAGCCAGGCTATAGCTGCAGAACTGCGGGTCAGAAAAATCACGAGAACTCTACAGCCAGGTAAAGAGAAGGAGAATCTTCCGTGCAATCCCATCCATGCAACAGGCCTTCACAACAGCAAGGTCGACCATAACCTGGGTGCCTCTCTCCCCAACACCTGTCCACTGACACTCCACCAAGAGTGGAGACTGCTAAGCAGGAGAAGCCCAGGGAAATCTCCACCCATGAGCCACATAGCACATCCCAGGTCACCTTAGGCAAACCGTCCCTCAACATCCACCAAGCGTGAAAGTTTCACAGGAAGAGAGGTGAGGATTGCCGCTAGCACAAAGAACGGAACTTTTCCCCATGCTGCATGACTCCCCATGAGGGTGCGCTGCTGACATGGAAAACAAAAGGGGCAGCACAACGTCCTCCAATCCAGAAAGAGGCTGAAGGAGGAGAATCGTCTAACGGAATACCTTCCTAGGCAGAGGGGGACAGCCACTCTACTCTAGCACAGAAGGCTGCCCTTCCATCTGCGAACACACTGCACAACTGACCAACTGCGCTTGGAGAAATGGGCAGAAGAATCCGAGGAAAATCCCCCCAATGTTTGAGCTGGGTCCCTGAAGTCTAAGGCACCAGTGCAAAGAGGGAAGTACTCAATATATCACTGCGGAGCAAGCCGGGATATCCTCAAGCTGGCAGAGCAGGCCTCTGTCCCTCTCACTTGCACCCAGTCTGCAGACTGTGGGACATGAAGAGGAGGAACAGCTGCAGCGGATCCAGGCAAAGATACACTCGTAGTATGCCCCAGCCCCGAAGAGCCGAATGTTCACCGCAGAACCACCCAGAATTCATCCGTTCCCAGTAAGGAAAGGGAGCATTGCCTTCAGGAGACAGTGCAGAACTCTTTGCGAAGGGCGTGACTGTCAACAAGATGCCACTGCCACTGCTCATGAGCAGGAGAGTGTCTTGACGTCTAGAAACAGGCAAGGAGAAGGAGATGGACAATTGGCCCTCAGAACTGCAGGATGCCATCAGATTTCAAGGGGGGGTTCATTGTGGTCTCTCTCCTGAATGAAGCTGGTGATGGTATGCCTGACGGCCCTAGGTAGCAGAACTTTTTCCTTTGCCCTGAGGTCTGCTCGGAATGATGCCAGTACATAGCCAGAAAGGCACACAAGCAGGAGAATGGCCAGAAATCTCGAAATGCGCATAGAGAAGTTGAACTATCTAAAAAATACCTCCCCTGGCACTCACGTTCACAGCAGGGGGTGGACAAGGCCCTCCTGCACAGGTTCATCCTCTCACTTCTATCCACCAACACTCTCTACAACTTTCAAACTCCGGTGGAGGAAAGCAGAGCAGAAGGAGTCCAAAAGGCAGACGGAGCTTAATCTGGGGCAGAAATGGCAGACAGAAGGGCCACATCTGTCAAGGATCCACCAAGGAACCCCAGAGGATCCGAGGATTGGCTGCAGGAGACCACAGAGCCCTGTCCTTTATCTTTGAGTCTGCTCAGGGCAATGCCACGGCATACCTAGAGAGTAGTAGAGGCAGGAAAACCGACAATATACAGACCCAGGGAAGCAGAAGGAGAATCTTGCTTAAAATCCCGTCCCTGACAGGCCTTCTCAGCCGCGGGGCCTGCCCTAAATCCTGTGCCAGTATCCCCAGCATCTATGCAGTGGCACTTGGTAGATTGCAGAAAGGGCAAAGCAGGAAAGCAGAAGCAAATCTAGTCTGAGGGACCCACTTAGCATGCCGCAAGTCACCTTAGGCCAACAGTCTGTCGAAATCCCCCTAGAATTCGAGCCCTCAGTGGAGGAGATGTGGGGCTTGCCCGCAGCAGAGAGAAAGGAAGGCTTTCCCCATGCTCCATGTCTACCCCGGATAGTTCTCTGTTTGCGTGGAAAGCAAAAGAGGCAGCAGAATGTCCTAAAATCCAGAACCAGACTTAGGAAGGAGAATTTTCCCCCCATATACATTTCAAGGTGAAGTCCCTCACAGCAGGGGGCCAGCCACTGGGCTGTGGTCCAGATTCCAGCACCTCCATCCACCAACATTCTGTAGAACTGGCAATCGCCTACCCTCCAACTTTCCCAGGTTTTTTGGATTGTTTGGAGTCGTTTCTTGCGTGCCTTTCTGCGATTCTCTAAGCATATCAGGATATCCTCTGCAAAGAGTGATATTTCTGTATCTTCTTTGGCTATAAGAAATCCTCGCATTAGTTTGTCTTCTCTTATTGTTACAGCTAACATTTCGGGTCCCCATTTAACAGTAGGGGTGATAACGGATAGCCATGCTTCATCACTGATCTTATTGGAAACGCATCTAGCTTCTGCCCATTGCTTTGAACGCCTGTTGAAGGTATTAGGGAAATACTGCTTATTATGCTATGGAAAGTTCTATTTATGTCTGTGTTCTGCAGAGGTGTCAGTAGGAACATATCATTTCAAAAGTTTTCCTGCATCTATGCAGATAATCAGGTGGTTTCCCTTAGTTTGACATCGACATGATCAGTAATGCCAACAATTTTCCTAACATTGAGGCGGACCTGCATTCCTGGTCGGAATCCACCCTGCTCGTCAAGCCTTTTTCTCTTGATGACTCGCTGTGTTCTATTGATCAAAACTTTATTAGGACTTTGGAGTCTGTATTCCTTAGATAATTTGGTCTGTCAGTATCTTTTTCTTTGTTGTCTCTTGCCACCTAAATATTAAAACCACACTTGCTTCCTAGAAAGGATTTGGGAGGATTCCTTCTTCCTCAATTTTACCAAATACCCTGTATTGTCTGAGAATTAACTGTTCTCTAAGCGTTTGATAGAATTCCCTTGTGAATTCCTCATGCCCTGGTGAGCTTTTCCTAGGGAGTTCTCGCATATTTTCCGGAATTTCCTTTTCTGAGATGGCTTTGGTGGAATGGTGCACATCCTCTTCCCTTAGCCTAGGCAGTTTGCATCTTTGGAAATAATCATCCACCTGACTTAGGTGGTCGAAGTCACGGGTTTATGTTTGGGCTATGTAATTTCTTATTGGTGTTTTAATCTCCCCCTCCTTCAACGCGAGGTCACTCTTTTCATTCTTGTTATAGCTAACTTGGTATCCTACTGTGTTTTCTTCATGAAACTGACCAAAGGGTTATCAACTGTATTGGTTTGCTCATACAACCGATTCCTACTGCCACTTCTTAGTTCCAGAGTTTTGCGAATTTCAATTTTGCGAGTCTCGCCTTGATGTTGACATGGGGAATTCCATTTTCTTCTTTTTATCAAGTTTTCTCAGCGGCTTGCCCAATTTGTGGATGCGCCCTTTCTCTATTCTATACAGGGAGGCATTGAGAGATGGACAATTGGCCCTTAGAACTGCAGGATGCCTTCAGATTTCAAGGGGGGCTCGTTGTGTTCTCTCTCCTGAATGAAGCTGGTGATGGTATTCCTGACGGCCCTAGGTAGCAGAACTTTTTCCCTTGCCCTGAGGTCCGCTCGGAATGATGCCAGTCCATAGCCGGAAAGGCACACAAGCAGGAGAATGGCCAGAAATATCGAAATGTGCATAGAGAAGTTGAACTGTCTAAAAAATACCTCCCCTGGCAGTCAGGTTCACAGCAGGGGTTGGACAAGGCCCTCCGGCACCGGTTCACCCTCTCACCTCTATCCACCAACACTCTCTACAACTTTCAAACTTCGGTGGAGGAAAGCAGAGTAGAAGGAGGCCAAAACACAGATGGAGATTTATCTGGGGCAGAAATGGCAGACAGAAGGGCCACATCTGACAAGGATCCAGCAAGGAACCCCAGAGGATCCGAGGATTGGCTGCAGGCGACCACAGAGCCCTGTCCTTTATCTTTGAGTCTGCTCAGGGCAATGCCACGGCATACCTAGAGAGTAGCAGAGGCAGGAAAACCGACAATATACAGACCCAGGGAAGCAGAAGGAGAATCTTGCTGAAAAACCCGTCCCTGACAGGCCTTCTCAGCCGCGGGGCCTGCCCTAAATCCTGTGCCAGTATCCCCAGCATCTATGCAGTGGCACTTGGCAGATTGCAGAAAGGGCAAAGCAGGAAAGCAGAAGCAAATCTAGTCTGAGGGACCCACTTAGCATGCCCCAAATCACCTTGGGCCAACGCTCTGTCGAAAACCCCCTAGAGTTCGAGCCCTCAGTGGAGGAGATGTGGGGCTTGCCCGCAGCAGAGGGAAAGGAAGGATTTCCCCATGCTCCATGTCCACCCCGGATGGTCCTCTGTTTGCATGGAAAGCAAAAGGGGCAGCAGAATGTCCTAAAATCCAGAACCAGACTTAGGAAGGAGAATTCTCCCCCCCCAGATACCTTTCAAGGGGTAGTCCGTCACAGCAGGGGGCCCGCCACTGCACTGTGGTCCAGATTCCAGCACCTACATCCACCAACATTCTGTAGAACTGGCAATCGCCTACCCTCCAACTTTCCCAGGTTTTTTGGATTGTTTGGAGTCGTTTCTTGCGTGCCTTTCTGCGATTCTCTAAGCATACCATGATATCCTCTGCAAAGAGTGATATTTCTGTATCTTCTTTGGCTATAAGAATTCCTCGCATTAGTTTGTCTTCTCTTATTGTTACAGCTAACATTTCGGGTCCCCATTTAACAGTAGGGGTGATAAGGGATAGCCATGCTTCATCACTGATCTTATTGGAAACGCATCTAGCTTCTGCCCATTGCTTTGAACGCCTGTTGAACGTATTAGGGAAGTACTGCTTATTATGCTATGGAAAGTTCTATTTATGTCTGTGTTCCGCAGAGGTGTCAGTAGGAACATATCTTTTCAAAAGTTTTCCTGCATCTATGCAGATAATCAGGTGGTTTCCCTTGGTTTGAGATCTACATGATCAGTAATGCCAACAATTTTCCTAACATTGAGGCGGACCTGCATTCCTGGTCGGAATCCACCCTGGTCGTCAAGCCTTTTTCCGTTGATGACTCGCTGTGTTCTATTGATTAAATAAGACTTTTGAGTCTGTATGCCTTAGATAATTTGGTCTGTCAGTATCTTTTTCTTTGTTGTCTCTTGCCACCTAAATATTAAAACCACACTTGCTTCCTGGAAAGGATTGGGGAGGATTCCTTCTGCCTCAATTTTACCAGATACCCTGTATTGTCTGAGAAGTAACTGTTCTCTAAGCGTTTGATAGAATTCCCTTGTGAATTCCTCATGCCCTGGTGAGCTTTTCCTAGGGAGTTCTCGCATATTTTCCGGAATTTCCTTTTCTGAGATGGGGTTGGTGGAATGGTGCACATGCTCTTCCCTTAGCCTAGGCAGTTTGCATCTTTGGAAATAATCATCCACGTGACTTAGGTGGTCGAAGTCACGGGTTTACGTTTGGGCTATGTAATTTCTTATTGGTGTTTTAATCTCCCCCTCCTTCAACGCGAGTTCACTCTTTTCCTTCTTGTTATAGCTAAGTTGTTATCCTACTGTGTTTTCTTCAAGAAACTGACCAAAGGGTTATCAACTGTATTGGTTTGCTCATCCAACCGATTCCTACTGCCACTTCTTAGTTCCAGAGTTTGGCGAATTTCAATTTTGCGAGTCTCGCCTTGATGTTGACATGGGGAATTCCATTTTCTTTTTTTATCAAGTTTTCTCAGCTGCATGCCCAATTTGTGGATGCCCTCTTTCTCTATTCTATACAGGGAGGCATTCAGAGATGGACAATTGGCCCTCAGAACTGCAGGATGCCATCAGATTTCAAGGGGGGCTGGTTCTGGTCTCTCTCCTGAATGAAGCTGGTGATGGTATGCCTGACGGCCCTAGGTAGCAGAACTTTCTCCCTTGCCCTGAGGTCCGCTCGCAATGATGCCAGTCCATAGCAGGAAAGGCACACAAGCAGGAGAATGGGGAGAAATCTCGACATGCGCATAGAGAAGTTGAACTGTCTAAAAAATACCTCCGCTCGCAGTCAGCTTCACAGCAGGGGGAGGACAAGGCCCTCCGGCACCGGTTCACCCTCTCACCTCTATCCACCAACACTCTCTACAACTTTCAAACTCCGGTGGAGGAAAGCAGAGCAGAAGGAGGCCAAAGCGCAGACGGAGCTTTATCTGGGGCAGAAATGGCAGACAGGAGGGCCACATCTGTCAAGGATCCAGCAAGGAACCCCCGAGGATCCGAGGATTGGCTGCAGGAGACCACAGAGCCCTGTCCTTTATATTTGAGTCTGCTCAGGGCAATGCCACGGCATACCTAGAGAGTAGCAGAGGCAGGAAAACCGACAATATACAGACCCAGGGAAGCAGAAGGAGAATCTTGCTTAAAATCCCGTCCCTGACTGGCCTTCTCAGCCGCGGGGCCTGCCCTAAATCCTGTGCCAGTATCCCCAGCATCTATGCAGTGGCACTTGGCAGATTGCAGAAAGGGCAAAGCAGGAAAGCAGAAGCAAATCGAGTCTGAGGGACCCACTTAGCATGCCGCAAGTCACCTTAGGCCAACGGTCTGTCGAAATGCCCCTAGAGTTCGAGCCCTCAGTGGAGGAGATGTGGGGCTTGCCCGCAGCAGAGAGAAAGGAAGGCTTTCCCCATGCTCCATCTCCACCCCGGATGGTCCTCTGTTTGCATGGAAAGCAAAAGGGGCAGCAGAATGTCCTAAAATCCAGAACCAGACTTAGGAAGGAGAATTTTCCCCCCAGGTACCTTTCAAGGTGAAGTCCCTCATAGCAGGGGGCCAGCCACTGCCCTGTGGTCCGGATTCCAGCACCTCCATCCACCAACATTCTGTAGAACTGGCAATCGCCTACCCTCCAACTTTCCCAGGTTTTTTGGATTGTTTGGGGTCGTTTCTTGCGTGCCTTTCTGCGATTCTCTAAGCATATCAGGATATCCTCTGCAAAGAGTGATATTTCTGTATCTTCTTTGGCTATAAGAAATCCTCGCATTAGTTTGTCTTCTCTTATTGTTACAGCTAACATTTCGGGTCCCCATTTAACAGTAGCGGTGATAAGGGATAGCCATGCTTCATCTGCTTCATCACTGATCTTATTGGAAACGCATCTAGCTTCTGCCCATTGCTTTGAACGCCTGTTGAACGTATTAGGGAAGTACTGCTTATTATGCTATGGAAAGTTCTATTTATGTCTGTGTTCCGCAGAGGTGTCAGTAGGAACGCATCTTTTCAAAAGTTTTCCTGCATCTATGCAGATAATCTGGTGGTTTCCCTTAGTTTGAGATCGACATGATGAGTAATGCCAACAATTTTCCTAGCATTGAAGCGGACCTGCATTCCTGGTCGGAATCCACCCTGGTCGTCAAGCCTTTTTCCGTTGATGACTCGCTGTGTTCTATTGATTAAAACTTTATTAAGACTTTTGAGTCTGTATGCCTTAGATAATTTGGTCTCTCAGTATCTTTTTCTTTGTTGTCTCTTGCCACCTAAATATTAAAACCACACTTGCTTCCTGGAAAGGATTGGGGAGGATTCCTTCTTCCTCAATTTTACCAGATAACCTGAATTGTCTGAGAATTAACTGTTCTCTAAGCGTTTGATAGAATTCCCTTGTGAATTCCTCATGGCCTGGTGAGCTTTTCCTAGGGAGTTCTCGCATATTTTCCGGAATTTCCTTTTCTGAGATGGGTTTGGTGGAATGGTGCACACCCTCTTCCCTTAGCCTAGGCAGTTTGCATCTTTGGAAATAATCATCCACCTGACTTAGGTGGTCAAAGTCACGGGTTTATGTTTGGGCTATGTAATTTCTTATTGGTGTTTTAATCTCCCCCTCCTTCAACGCGAGGTCACTCTTTTCATTCTTGTTATAGCTAACTTGGTATCCTACTGTGTTTTCTTCAAGAAACTGACCAAAGGGTTATCAACTGTATTGGTTTGCTCATACAACCGATTCCTACTGCCACTTCTTAGTTCCAGAGTTTGGCGAATTTCAATTTTGCGAGTCTCGCCTTGATGTTGACATGGGGAATTCCATTTTCTTCTTTTTTATCAAGTTTTTTCAGCTGCATGCCCAATTTGTGGATGCCCTCTTTCTCTATTCTATACAGGGACGCATTCAGAGATGGACAATTGGCCCTCAGAACTGCAGGATGCCATCAGATTTCAAGGGGGGCTGGTTCTGGTCTCTCTCCTGAATGAAGCTGGTGATGGTATTCCTGACGGCCCTAGGTAGCAGAACTTTTTCCCTTGCCCTGAGGTCCGCTCGGAATGATGCCAGTCCATAGCCAGAAAGGCACACAAGCAGGAGAATGGGCAGAAATCTCGAAATGCGCATAGAGAAGTTGAACTGTCTAAAAAATACCTCCGCTGGCAGTCAGGTTCACAGCAGGGGGTGGACAAGGCCCTCCGGCACCGGTTCACCCTCTCACTTCTATCCACCAACACTCTCTACAACTTTCAAACTCCGGTGGAGGAAAGCAGAGCAGAAGGAGTCCAAAAGGCAGACGGAGCTTTATCTGGGGCAGAAATGGCAGACAGAAGGGCCACATCTGTCAAGGATCCAACAAGGCACCCCAGAGGATCCGAGGATTGGCTGCAGGCGACCACAGAGCCCTGTCCTTTATCTTTGAGTCTGCTCAGGGCAATGCCACGGCATACCTAGAGAGTAGCAGAGGCAGGAAAACCGACAATATACAGACCCAGGAGAAGCAGAAGGAGAATCTTGCTTAAAATCCCGTCCCTGACAGGAGCCGCGGGGCCTGCCCTAAATCCTGTGCCAGTATCCCCAGCATCTATGCAGTGGCACTTGGCAGATTGCAGAAAGGGCAAAGCAGGAAAGCAGAAGCAAATCTAGTCTGAGGGACCCACTTAGCATGGCGCAAGTCACCTTAGGCCAACGGTCTGTCCAAATCCCCCTAGAGTTCGAGCCCTCAGTGGAGGAGATGTGGGGCTTGCCCGCAGCAGAGAGAAAGGAAGGCTTTCCCCATGCTCCATGCCCACCCCGGATGGTCCTCTGTTTGCATGGAAAGCAAAAGGGGCAGCAGAATGTCCTAAAATCCAGAACCAGACTTCGGAAGGAGAATTTTCCCCCCAGGTACCTTTCAAGGTGAAGTCCCTCATAGCAGGGGGCCAGCCACTGCACTGTGGTCCAGATTCCAGCACCTCCATCCACCAACATTCTGTAGAAACTGGCAATCGCCTACCCTCCAACTTTCCCAGGTTTTTTGGATTGTTTGGAGTCGTTTCTTGCGTGCCTTTCTGCGATTCTCTAAGCATATCAGGATATCCTCTGCAAAGAGAGATATTTCTGTATCTTCTTTGGCTATAAGAATTCCTCGCATTAGTTTGTCTTCTCTTATTGTTACAGCTAACACTTCGGGTCCCCATTTAACAGTAGGGGTGATAACGGATAGCCATGCTTCATCACTGATCTTATTGGAAACGCATCTAACTTCTGCCCATTGCTTTGAACACCTGTTGAACGTATTAGGGAAATACTGCTTATTATGCTATGGAAAGTTCTATTTATGTCTGTGTTCTGCAGAAGTGTCGGTAGGAACATATCTTTTCAAAAGTTTTCCTGCATCTATGCAGATAATCAGGTGGTTTCCCTTCGTTTGAGATCGACATGATCAGTAATGCCAACAATTTTCCTAACATTGAGGCGGACCTGCATTCCTGGTAGGAATCCACCCTGCTCGTCAAGCCTTTTTCTCTTGATGACTCGCTGTGTTCCATTGATTAAAACTTTATTAGGACTTTGGAGTCTGTATTCCTTAGATAATTTGTTCTGTCAGTATCTTTTTCTTTGTTGTCTCTTGCCACCTAAATATTAAAACCACACTTGCTTCCTAGAAAGGATTTGGGAGGATTCCTTCTTCCTCAATGTTACCAAATACCCTGTATTGTCTGTGAATTAACTGTTCTCTAAGCGTTTGATAGAATTCCCTTGTGAATTCCTCATGCCCTGGTGAGCTTTTCCTAGGGAGTTCTCGCATATTTTCCGGAATTTTCTTTTCTGAGATGGGTTTGGTGGAATGGTGCACATCCTCTTCCCTTAGCCTAGGCAGTTTGCATCTTTGGAAATAATCATCCACCTGACTTAGGTGGTCAAAGTCACGGGTTTACGTTTGGGCTATGTAATTTCTTATTGGTGTTTTAATCTCCCCCTCCTTCAACGCGAGTTCACTCTTTTCATTCTTGTTATAGCTAAGTTGGTATCCTACTGTGTTTTCTTCAAGAAACTGACCAAAGGGTTATCAACTGTATTGGTTTGCTCATACAACCGATTCCTACTGCCACTTCTTAGTTCCAGAGTTTTGCGAATTTCAATTTTGCGAGTCTCCCCTTGATGTTGACATGGGGAATTCCATTTTCTTCTTTTTGGCAAGTTTTCTCAGCTGCATGCCCAATTTGTGGATGCCCTCTTTCTCTATTCTATACAGGGAGGCATTCAGAGATGGACAATTGGCCCTCAGAACTGCAGGATGCCATCAGATTTCAAGGGGGGCTGGTTCTGGTCTCTCTCCTGAATGAAGCTGGTGATGGTATTCCTGACGGCCCTAGGTAGCAGAACTTTTTCCCTTGCCCTGAGGTCTGCTCGGAATGATGCCAGTCCATAGCCAGAAAGGCACACAAGCAGGAGAATGGCCAGAAATCTCGAAATGCGCATAGAGAAGTTGAGCTGTCTAAAAAATACCTCCCCTGGCAGTCAGGTTCACAGCAGGGGTTGGACAAGGCCCTCCGGCACCGGTTCACCCTCTCACCTCTATCCACCAACACTCTCTACAACTTTCAAACTTCGGTGGAGGAAAGCAGAGTAGAAGGAGGCCAAAACACAGATGGAGATTTATCTGGGGCAGAAATGGCAGACAGAAGGGCCACATCTGACAAGGATCCAGCAAGGAACCCCAGAGGATCCGAGGATAGGCTGCAGGCAACCACAGAGCCCTGTCCTTTATCTTTGAGTCTGCTCAGGGCAATGCCACGGCATACCTAGAGAGTAGCAGAGGCAGGAAAACCGACAATATACAGACCCAGGGAAGCAGAAGGAGAATCTTGCTGAAAAACCCATCCCTGACAGGCCTTCTCAGCCGCGGGGCCTGCCCTAAATCCTGTGCCAGTATCCCCAGCATCTATGCAGTGGCACTTGGCAGATTGCAGAAAGGGCAAAGCAGGAAAGCAGAAGCAAATCGAGTCTGAGGGACCCACTTAGCATGCCGCAAGTCACCTTAGGCCAACGGTCTGTCCAAATCCCCCTAGAGTTCGAGCCCTCAGTGGAGGAGATGTGGGGCTTGCCCGCAGCAGAGAGAAAGGAAGGCTTTCCCCATGCTCCATCTCCACCCCGGATGGTCCTCTGTTTGCATGGAAAGCAAAAGGGGCAGCAGAATGTCCTAAAATCCAGAACCAGACTTAGGAAGGAGAATTTTCCCCCCAGGTACCTTTCAAGGTGAAGTCCCTCATAGCAGGGGGCCAGCCACTGCCCTGTGGTCCGGATTCCAGCACCTCCATCCACCAACATTCTGTAGAACTGGCAATCGCCTACCCTCCAACTTTCCCAGGTTTTTTGGATTGTTTGGAGTCGTTTCTTGCGTGCCTTTCTGCGATTCTCTAAGCATATCAGGATATCCTCTGCAAAGAGAGATATTTCTGTATCTTCTTTGGCTATAAGAATTCCTCGCATTAGTTTGTCTTCTCTTATTGTTACAGCTAACACTTCGGGTCCCCATTTAACAGTAGGGGTGATAACGGATAGCCATGCTTCATCACTGATCTTATTGGAAACGCATCTACCTTCTGCCCATTGCTTTGAACACCTGTTGAACGTATTAGGGAAATACTGCTTGTTATGCTATGGAAAGTTCTATTTATGTCTGTGTTCTGCAGAAGTGTCGGTAGGAACATATCTTTTCAAAAGTTTTCCTGCATCTATGCAGATAATCAGCTGGTTTCCCTTCGTTTGAGATCGACATGATCAGTAATGCCAACAATTTTCCTAACATTGAGGCGGACCTGCATTCCTGGTAGGAATCCACCCTGCTCGTCAAGCCTTTTTCTCTTGATGACTCGCTGTGTTCCATTGATTAAAACTTTATTAGGACTTTGGAGTCTGTATTCCTTGGATAATTTGGTCTGTCAGTATCTTTTTCTTTGTTGTCTCTTGCCACCTAAATATTAAAACCACACTTGTTTCCTAGAAAGGATTTGGGAGGATTCCTTCTTCCTCAATGTTACCAAATACCCTGTATTGTCTGTGAATTAACTGTTCTCTAAGCGTTTGATAGAATACCCTTGTGAATTCCTCATGCCCTGGTGAGATTTTCCTAGGGAGTTCTCGGATATTTTCCGGAATTTCCTTTTCTGAGATGGCTTTGGTGGAATGGTGCACATCCTCTTCCCTTAGCCTAGGCAGTTTGCATCTTTGGAAATAATCATCCACCTGACTTAGGTGGTCAAAGTCACGGGTTTACGTTTGGGCTATGTAATTTCTTATTGGTGTTTTAATCTCCCCCTCCTTCAACGCGAGGTCACTCTTTTCATTCTTGTTATAGCTAACTTGGTATCCTACTGTGTTTTCTTCAAGAAACTGACCAAAGGGTTATCAACTGTATTGGTTTGCTCATACAACCGATTCCTACTGCCACTTCTTAGTTCCAGAGTTTTGCGAATTTTAATTTTACGAGTCTCCCCTTGATGTTGACATGGGGAATTCCATTTTCTTCTTTTTGTCAAGTTTTCTCAGCTGCATGCCCAATTTGTGGATGCCCTCTTTCTCTATTCTATACAGGGAGGCATTCAGAGATGGACAATTGGCCCTCAGAACTGCAGGATGCCATCAGATTTCAAGGGGGGCTGGTTCTGGTCTCTCTCCTGAATGAAGCTGGTGATGGTATTCCTGACAGCCCTAGGTAGCAGAACTTTTTCCCTTGCCCTGAGGTCTGCTCGGAATGATGCCAGTCCATAGCCAGAAAGGCACACAAGCAGGAGAATGGCCAGAAATCTCGAAATGCGCATAGAGAAGTTGAGCTGTCTAAAAAATACCTCCCCTGGCAGTCAGGTTCACAGCAGGGGTTGGACAAGGCTCTCCGGCACCGGTTCACCCTCTCACCTCTATCCACCAACACTCTCTACAACTCTCAAACTCCGGTGGAGGAAAGCAGAGTAGAAGGAGGCCAAAACACAGACGGAGATTTATCTGGGGCAGAAATGGCAGACAGAAGGGCCACATCTGACAAGGATCCAGCAAGGAACCCCAGAGGATCCGAGGATTGGCTGCAGGCGACCACAGAGCCCTGTCCTTTATCTTTGAGTCTGCTCAGGGCAATGCCACGGCATACCTAGAGAGTAGCAGAGGCAGGAAAACCGACAATATACAGACCCAGGGAAGCAGAAGGAGAATCTTGCTGAAAAACCCGTCCCTGACAGGCCTTCTCAGCCACGGGGCCTGCCCTAAATCCTGGGCCAGTATCCCCAGCATCTATGCAGTGGCACTTGGCAGATTGCAGAAAGGGCAAAGCAGGAAAGCAGAAGCAAATCGAGTCTGAGGGACCCACTTAGCATGGCGCAAGTCACCTTAGGCCAACGGTCTGTCCAAATCCCCCTAGAGTTCGAGCCCTCAGTGGAGGAGATGTGGGGCTTGCCCGCAGCAGAGAGAAAGGAAGGCTTTCCCCATGCTCCATGCCCACCCCGGATGGTCCTCTGTTTGCATGGAAAGCAAAAGGGGCAGCAGAATGTCCTAAAATCCAGAACCAGACTTAGGAAGGAGAATTTTCCCCCCAGGTACCTTTCAAGGTGAAGTCCCTCATAGCAGGGGGCCAGCCACTGCACTGTGGTCCAGATTTCAGCACCTCCATCCACCAACATTCTGTAGAACTGGCAATCGCCTACCCTCCAACTTTCCCAGGTTTTTTGGATTGTTTGGAGTCGTTTCTTGCGTGCCTTTCTGCGATTCTCTAAGCATACCATGATATCCTCTGCAAAGAGTGATATTTCTGTATCTTCTTTGGCTATAAGAATTCCTCGCATTAGTTTGTCTTCTCTTATTGTTACAGCTAACATTTCGGGTCCCCATTTAACAGTAGGGGTGATAAGGGATAGCCATGCTTCATCACTGATCTTATTGGAAACGCATCTAGCTTCTGCCCATTGCTTTGAACGCCTGTTGAACGTATTAGGGAAGTACTGCTTATTATGCTATGGAAAGTTCTATTTATGTCTGTGTTCCGCAGAGGTGTCAGTAGGAACATATCTTTTCAAAAGTTTTCCTGCATCTATGCAGATAATCAGGTGGTTTCCCTTGGTTTGAGATCTACATGATCAGTAATGCCAACAATTTTCCTAACATTGAGGCGGACCTGCATTCCTGGTCGGAATCCACCCTGGTCGTCAAGCCTTTTTCCGTTGATGACTCGCTGTGTTCTATTGATTAAATAAGACTTTTGAGTCTGTATGCCTTAGATAATTTGGTCTGTCAGTATCTTTTTCTTTGTTGTCTCTTGCCACCTAAATATTAAAACCACACTTGCTTCCTGGAAAGGATTGGGGAGGATTCCTTCTGCCTCAATTTTACCAGATACCCTGTATTGTCTGAGAAGTAACTGTTCTCTAAGCGTTTGATAGAATTCCCTTGTGAATTCCTCATGCCCTGGTGAGCTTTTCCTAGGGAGTTCTCGCATATTTTCCGGAATTTCCTTTTCTGAGATGGGGTTGGTGGAATGGTGCACATGCTCTTCCCTTAGCCTAGGCAGTTTGCATCTTTGGAAATAATCATCCACGTGACTTAGGTGGTCGAAGTCACGGGTTTACGTTTGGGCTATGTAATTTCTTATTGGTGTTTTAATCTCCCCCTCCTTCAACGCGAGTTCACTCTTTTCCTTCTTGTTATAGCTAAGTTGTTATCCTACTGTGTTTTCTTCAAGAAACTGACCAAAGGGTTATCAACTGTATTGGTTTGCTCATCCAACCGATTCCTACTGCCACTTCTTAGTTCCAGAGTTTGGCGAATTTCAATTTTGCGAGTCTCGCCTTGATGTTGACATGGGGAATTCCATTTTCTTTTTTTATCAAGTTTTCTCAGCTGCATGCCCAATTTGTGGATGCCCTCTTTCTCTATTCTATACAGGGAGGCATTCAGAGATGGACAATTGGCCCTCAGAACTGCAGGATGCCATCAGATTTCAAGGGGGGCTGGTTCTGGTCTCTCTCCTGAATGAAGCTGGTGATGGTATGCCTGACGGCCCTAGGTAGCAGAACTTTCTCCCTTGCCCTGAGGTCCGCTCGCAATGATGCCAGTCCATAGCAGGAAAGGCACACAAGCAGGAGAATGGGGAGAAATCTCGACATGCGCATAGAGAAGTTGAACTGTCTAAAAAATACCTCCGCTCGCAGTCAGCTTCACAGCAGGGGGAGGACAAGGCCCTCCGGCACCGGTTCACCCTCTCACCTCTATCCACCAACACTCTCTACAACTTTCAAACTCCGGTGGAGGAAAGCAGAGCAGAAGGAGGCCAAAGCGCAGACGGAGCTTTATCTGGGGCAGAAATGGCAGACAGGAGGGCCACATCTGTCAAGGATCCAGCAAGGAACCCCCGAGGATCCGAGGATTGGCTGCAGGAGACCACAGAGCCCTGTCCTTTATATTTGAGTCTGCTCAGGGCAATGCCACCGCATACCTAGAGAGTAGCAGAGGCAGGAAAACCGACAATATACAGACCCAGGGAAGCAGAAGGAGAATCTTGCTTAAAATCCCGTCCCTGACTGGCCTTCTCAGCCGCGGGGCCTGCCCTAAATCCTGTGCCAGTATCCCCAGCATCTATGCAGTGGCACTTGGCAGATTGCAGAAAGGGCAAAGCAGGAAAGCAGAAGCAAATCGAGTCTGAGGGACCCACTTAGCATGCCGCAAGTCACCTTAGGCCAACGGTCTGTCGAAATGCCCCTAGAGTTCGAGCCCTCAGTGGAGGAGATGTGGGGCTTGCCCGCAGCAGAGAGAAAGGAAGGCTTTCCCCATGCTCCATCTCCACCCCGGTTGGTCCTCTGTTTGCATGGAAAGCAAAAGGGGCAGCAGAATGTCCTAAAATCCAGAACCAGACTTAGGAAGGAGAATTTTCCCCCCAGGTACCTTTCAAGGTGAAGTCCCTCATAGCAGGGGGCCAGCCACTGCCCTGTGGTCCGGATTCCAGCACCTCCATCCACCAACATTCTGTAGAACTGGCAATCGCCTACCCTCCAACTTTCCCAGGTTTTTTGGATTGTTTGGGGTCGTTTCTTGCGTGCCTTTCTGCGATTCTCTAAGCATATCAGGATATCCTCTGCAAAGAGTGATATTTCTGTATCTTCTTTGGCTATAAGAAATCCTCGCATTAGTTTGTCTTCTCTTATTGTTACAGCTAACATTTCGGGTCCCCATTTAACAGTAGGGGTGATAACGGATAGCCATGCTTCATCTGCTTCATCACTGATCTTATTGGAAACGCATCTAGCTTCTGCCCATTGCTTTGAACGCCTGTTGAACGTATTAGGGAAGTACTGCTTATTATGCTATGGAAAGTTCTATTTATGTCTGTGTTCCGCAGAGGTGTCAGTAGGAACGCATCTTTTCAAAAGTTTTCCTGCATCTATGCAGATAATCAGGTGGTTTCCCTTGGTTTGAGATCTACATGATCAGTAATGCCAACAATTTTCCTAACATTGAGGCGGACCTGCATTCCTGGTCGGAATCCACCCTGCTCGTCAAGCCTTTTTCTGTTGATGACTCGCTGTGTTCTATTGATTAAAACTTTATTAAGACTTTTGAGTCTGTATTCCTTAGATAATTTGGTCTGTCAGTATCTTTTTCTTTGTTGTCTCTTGCCACCTAAATATTAAAACCACACTTGCTTCCTAGAAAGGATTGGGGAGGATTCCTTCTTCCTCAATTTTACCAAATACCCTGTATTGTCTGAGAATTAACTGTTCTCTAAGCGTTTGATAGAATTCCCTTGTGAATTCCTCATGCCCTGGTGAGCTTTTCCTAGGGAGTTCTCGCATATTTTCCGGAATTTCCTTTTCTGAGATGGCTTTGGTGGAATGGTGCACATCCTCTTCCCTTAGCCTAGGCAGTTTGCATCTTTGGAAATAATCATCCACCTGACTTAGGTGGTCAAAGTCACGGGTTTACGTTTGGGCTATGTAATTTCTTATTGGTGTTTTAATCTCCCCCTCCTTCAACGCGAGGTCACTCTTTTCATTCTTGTTATAGCTAACTTGG